>JAOXYA010000045.1:46331700-46361630 GCA_028565675.1 Sorex palustris | reverse complement strand
CACCACCAGGAGTAACTCCTGAGTGCAGAGCCAGGAGTAACCCCTGTGCATCACCAGGTGTGACCCAAAAAGCAAAAGAATAATTAATTAATTAATTAAAAAATTAAAAAAGGATGAAGAAAGTGCCAAATCACCCGCACACTGACCCATGAAGGGCATCTGTGGCGGGGGTGGGGGGAAGGTGAAGGGGGTGGGGAAAGCAGCCATGGGCGAGTACTCTGGGGGCTCCTCGCCCCTCACACCCCCTCTGCTCGGCAGGTGATGGTCCTGGGCCGCCAGGCCAACATTCGCTTCTTCAACTGGTTTTACTGGAGCATCAACGTGGGGGGCGTCCTGTCGCTGCTGGTGGTGGCCTTCGTCCAGCAGAACATCAGCTTCCTGATGGGCTACTACATCACCGTGGGCTGCGTGGCCCTGGCCTTCTTCATCTTCCTCTTTGCCACCCCAATATTCATCACCAAGCCCCCCATGGGCAGCCAAATATCCTCCATGCTGAAACTTGCTTTCCAAAACTGCTGTCCCCGACTGTGGCGGCCATACCCTGAAAGGTAAGGGGGCAGTTCGGGGCGCGGGGGGTTGGGGGGCTCAGGGTTCCCAGGAACACAGAGCTTTAAGACCTAAGCATTAAGGGCAGGCTGGATAGGGCATTCGCCTTGCACGCAGCTGAGCTGGATTCAATTCCCGGCACCCCATTTGGGTCCCCTAAACACTTTCATGAGTAATTGCTGAGTGTAGGGCCAGGAGTAAGCCCTGAGTATTGCCTAGCATGGCACAAGACACACACACCCCCAATACACACACACACACACACACACACACACAAGAAAGAAATTCTGGGTGTCCTAAGGAAGCCCCAATAAAGCATTTATGGGATGCAAGATGGTAGCACCCTGGGACTGGCAAGGGCCAAAGTACTGAGAGCCAAGGCTGGGTGTGAACTTGGCCGTGGTGACAAGAACCAGGAGTGATGGTGTCACCCCCCTCCACTGGAGATAAACGCTGGCAATGTTGATAACGCGGGCAGTAGCAGTGAGCCTGATGGAGATGATGGTACCAGCATGCTGCATGAATAGGGGTCGGACATTGCTGATAGCAAATGTTCTATGCACTGTGCTAGTGCTCTGGCCTCCTAGTACTTTCTTAGTCCTTTTT
The DNA here is from genome assembly GCA_028565675.1 of Sorex palustris. Classification (NCBI taxonomy): domain Eukaryota; kingdom Metazoa; phylum Chordata; class Mammalia; order Eulipotyphla; family Soricidae; genus Sorex; species Sorex palustris. The sequence goes on along the minus strand of JAOXYA010000045.1, from coordinate 46,360,478 downwards.
TGGGGGGGAAGAGGGCGCTTTTGGGGTCACACCTGGTGATGCTCAGTGGTTACTCCTGTCTCTGCACTTAGGAATTACTCCTGGAAGTGTTTGGAGGACCATATGGGATGCTGAGAATTGAGGACATTCTACAGTTGAAACCCAGGGCCTCACCCATGCAAAGCTCCTGGTTTGCCACTGACCTACAGAATCAGCCCTCTGCCTGCTATTAAGCCTAAGAAAAGCCTAAAAGAATCAGTGAAGGGCTGGAGCGATAGCACAGCGGGTAGGGCGTTTGCCTTGCAGATGGCCGACCCAGATTCGATTCCCAGCAACCCATATGGTTCCCCGAGCACCACCAGGAGTAATTCCTGAGTACAGAGCCAGGAGTAACCCCTGTGCATTGCCGGGTGTGACCCAAACAGGAAAAAAAAAAGAATCAATGAAGCTGGGTCTGTAGGGAAGGCACTTGCCTTGCATTCGACTGACCCAGGTTCGATCCCTGACATCTCATATGGTCCCCCAAGCACCACCACGAGTGATTCCTGAGTATAGAGACAAGAGTAACCTCTGAGAGTCTCCAGGTGTGACCCAAAAAGCCAAATAAACAAAGGTATCAGAAACTGCTGGGAGCAGGTCTGGAGTGATAATGCAGCAGGGAGAGCATTTGCCTTGCATGCAGCCAACCCAGATTCAGTCCCCAGCAGGATTACAGATGAGCCCCCTGAGTCCTCTCAGGAGTGATTCCTGAGTGCAGTGCCAGGAGTACACTCTAAATATAGCCAAGTGTGGCTCAAAAACAAAAACAGAAAAGAAACCTGGTGTGTGAGTATGTGTGTGTGTGTGTGTGTGTGTGTGTGTGTGTGTGTGTGTGTGTCTGTCTGTCTGTCTGTGTATGGGGGGCAGGGAGGGTAAAACTGTCCTGTCTCCTAATAGCAATCATGTATATTCCCCACCACCCTCCCTCCACAGCGTACCACCTTGTCCTGCAGAGATGAAGGTATCGGGGTGCATCACAGCCCTGACTTGTCTCCCTCAAGTCAGACCTGCACTGGGACTTCCTGGGTTCCCATGGCAAGTGGATACTTGGAACCCAAAAGTCCCACCCCTTGGGGGTCTGCAGGTTCTGGTCTCTGTTCTTCCCTAGGGTCACAGCTCGAGGGTAAAAGCGTCTGAACCCTGGGGAAAGGGTCTGAGCACCCAGGGAGAATGGGACTTAATCTCTGAGTGGAATGGGATTTAACCCTCAGATGGGAAGGACTTAGCCCTCAGATGGGAGGGACTTAGCCTTCAAGTGGGAGGGACTTAGCCTTTAAGTGGGAAGGACTTAGCCTTCAAGTGGGAAGGACTTAACTCTCAGTTGGGAGGGACTTAGCCTTCAGGTGGGAGGAATTTAGCCCCATGAACTGAGCCCGGACAATGAAGAGTTCTGTTGTGGGTGGCTTTGGTGACCGTGATAAGACTGAAGATGGTGGCAGTGGCAGTGATGGGATGCACACAGTGGGATGGGGAAGGGATGGTTTGGGAGAGGTTGGCTCCCGTGGATGGCTGTACTGCAGTACATGAATCCTGATTTTGACAGGGGTGTAGGGGGTACTAATAATCATCTGTTGTTCCCTGCCCCTTCCCAGAGCCCCTCAAGGCGCCCACCTGCTCCCTGACCAGAGGTCCCCCCAGGGCCCTTCCCCACAGGAAGATGCGGCCAACTTCCAGGTGCTGGTGAAGATCCTGCCTGTGCTGGTGACACTGGTGCCCTACTGGATGGTGTACTTCCAGGTGTGCCCCCTTCCGATTGGAGTCCTCTCCCCTGGGTGCTGTCTCCCTGGGCTCCTCCCTGAGGAGGCCCCGCGGCCAGCTCAGTCCCAATCTCCCCCCACCTCATCTCCCCGCGCAGATGCAGTCCACCTACGTCCTTCAAGGCCTTCACCTCCAGATCCCCAACATCTTCCCAGTCCCTACCAACATGTCCGTGGCTCTGAGCGCCCAAGGCAAAAGCTACAAGGTGAGACAACGGGGTGCATGCAGCACCCAGCTTGGGCCAGGTGGGGGTCTCGTCTGAGAAGGGGAAGGGAGGCTTCCTGCACACAGATGCTGGTTTATGAGGAGGTGCCCTGGAAGTTGGAGCACTGGGCTGTGGCCACAGAAAGGCTCAGATAGGGGCTGGAGCGATAGCACAGCAGGGAGGGCATTTGCTTTGCACGTGGCCGACCCGGGTTCGATTCCCAGCATCCCATATGGTCCCCTGAGTGCTGCCAGGAGTAATTCCTGAGTGCAGAGCCAGGACTAAACCCTGAGCATCGCCAGGTGTGACCCACCCCCCCAAAAAAGGAAGACTCAGATGCCCCCAGAAATAGTCGGGCAGCTTCTCCTGCTGCCCATCAGTCCACAGCGCCACCCTTCCTTGGTCCCACCCTCTCAGGGTGTCGGGATGCCCAGGTCTTTGCCTTTCAGCAGTTTCCACACCCATGCCCTGCCCTTTCCTGGCCCAGCACATCAGAGCTCTGCAGAGCAGGCGGCTGAGGGCCGGAGAGATAGGAACAGGGAGAAAGCATTGGCCTGGCTTGCAGCAGAACTGGGTTTGGTCCCCGACATCCCATACAGCTCCCTGAGGACTGCTGGGAGAAATCCCTGCACATAGAGACAGGAGTGAGCCCTGAGCATCTCCTGATATGGCCCCCAAACAAACTGAAACAAAGCAAAACAAAACAAAACAAAAAAACAGTCAGGGGGCCAGAGCGATAGTACAGTGAGTTGGGCGTTTGCCTTGCATGCAGTCATCTTGAGTTCAATTCCCGGCATCCCATATGGTCCTCCAAGCACCGCCAGGAGTAATTTCTGAGTGCAGAGCCAGGAATAACCCCTGAGCATCACTGGGTGTGACTCAAAATGCAAAAAGCAACAACAACAACCAGTCACCTAGTGACAGACCTTCCCTGCACCCTTTGTGGCCTGAGGCGGGCACCCCTTCTTGTGGTCATCCCTTGATCCCATCCCGGGGGCTTCAGGAGAGGGAGTGGGCTGGCCCTGGGTCGGCCTGCAGCTCTCTGTGAGGTCACCCCTCATGGTCCCCCTCCCGCCCAGTTCCCGGAAGCCTGGCTCTTCCTTGCCAACGTGGTGGTGCTGCTGATCCTGGTGCCCGTGAAGGACCACCTGCTCGACCCCATGCTCCTGCAGTGCAAGCTGCTGGCCTCGCCCCTGCGCAAGATGGCTCTGGGCATGTTCTTTGGCTTCGCCTCTGTTGTGGTGGCAGGTATGGGGGCCTGAGGGACAACGAGGTGGGGAAGCTGGGGCCGAGGGGTGGGTGGGTGTGGACTCCACTCGGGACTGAGTCAAGGGCGCCCTCCCAGAAGGTGCAAGACTCATTCCCAGGGCACCCCGCCTCCCTGCTTTAGACAGCCGAGGGGAAAAGAGCTTCCTTGGCCAGATAGAAGCACCCAGAAGGCATGCATTTCCATCCGCTGACCTGGTCACACACAAAGCACAGGACAGATGAGATAGGGAGATGGTGCAGGGAGCAGGGGTGCAGGTTTGACTCTATGACAATTCACACCCTCCCCTGCCCACCCCTGCCACCCTAAGCACTGGCACCCCAGGCCCTAGTACTGAGCTGGCTGAGAATTAGCTTCCAGGGTCTCTGAACCCCGCTCGGGAGGCCCCCAAATGAATCCATGAGCACAATGTGCTGAAAGGGTTTTGCAACGAGAGACTGTCACTGAATGACCCATGGGGGCCTGTTTCCTGGAGCCATCGATTCTCTGCGTCCTTCCCTATCCAGAGGACTTGGGCGTCACTCACGAAAGGCGGAAGCAGCCTTTGATTTTTGCTCCTCTTCCCAAAGCCTGTCAGTGGCTCTCACTGGGTCACTTCCTGATTCTGAAGATGCTCAGAGTGGAGGAATCCTGATCTTGATGACAGGGGCAGTCATTCACTCAAGCCCTGGGCAGGGCCGGGTGAGCTTGGCAGGGGTGCTGGGAGGGCCGAGCGAGGTGAAGCCCCCATCCCTGGCCCCATCCCTGCCTCACAGTAGGAGCTGGAGGAATGGAGGCTTAATCCACATTGTTGTACAAACAGGCTGAGAACCAAATGAGATCCTTTCCCCTGCTGTGTGCTGGAGTGCAATTCAGTTCCAACTAAATTCCTGCCTCTTGCCTAAAGAAACTGGCTGTCAAGGCAAAAAGGAAAGAGGTGGAACCCAGATACACACACACACACACACACACACACACATATATGCACGCAGAGCAGGACTGGCTGGAACCTTCTCTCCCGCCCCACAGGGATCCTGGAACACACCCGCTCACAGTATGTCCAGCGAAAGTGGATCATAAAGCAGTACATCGGGGACAACCTGTACACCGCCGCATCCCTGTCCATCTGGTGGCAGGTCCCTCAGTACCTGCTCATTGGGATCAGTGAGATCTTTGCCAGCATCTCAGGTACCGGGGCCCCCTCTCCAGCCCTCCCCACCAGAGATGGGCTCGGGCTGCTCCCACGGGCAAGTCAGGGCTTTTCCCTGTGCATACAGGAAGGCAGGTTCTGGGCACTGACTGGCCGTTGGTGTGGGCCAGGCCCTGGGCCCGGGCAGTGGGGTTTGGAGGTGATGGAGACAGTCAGCATCCTGCCACGCCATACTCTTCACCCTGCAGCTTTGCAGGTACTCTCTGCTCCCCGGGAAAGCTCCTCTTTCCCCGTTAGTTCTGCCTCCTCTAGGGGACCCTCCCTGGCCACCCAGGGGCCCCTTGGAGCTCTCACAGAACACTGGTGTGGGGGCGATGGACACTTATGCTGGACAGCTGGACAACCAAGCCAAGAAATGGAGGTCAACCCATCAGGCCCCGGGCTACAGCCAGGTGGGGTAGGGCTGGAGGGTCCCTGTTGTGTGACCGATTGAATCTAGTAGGGGGGCTGCAGGAGGGAGGAAGCCCAGGGCAGCTGAGCCGTGGGAGGTAGAAGAGGCAGCAGGGCCCCCCCAAGACTGGAGGGCTGACCCAAGAACCCAGAATCAAGGGCCTGAGAGCACAAGAGGGGAGGGGTGCGAGTCCTGGGGGGGCCCGAGTCTGGGAGGCGGGGCTCACGGTATCCTCTTACGCCTACCATTGCCCCCAGGGCCCTTTGGGTGGGGCAGGAGAGGGTTAGACTTGTCTCTGACCCACCAGGCTGTATGATGGTGTGTGAGATGGGGCTGTAGCAGAATTTGCAGGGGTGAGGCAGAGCAGCGGGAGAGTCACCCGGGGCAGAGGGCGGGAGGGTATGCTGGGATTTCTGAGGATGAATCAGTGCTTTGGTAGGGGAAAGGGAAAGGGCAGAGAGAGGAGGGTGTGAAGAATTGACTAGGGCGCTGGAGTGATAGCGCAGCGGGTAGGGCGTCTGCCTTGCACGTGGCCGACCCGGGTTCGATTCCCAGCATCCCATATGGTCCCCCAAGCACCGCCAGGAGTAATGCCTGAGTGCATGAGCCAGGAGTAACCCCTGAGTGTTGCTGGGTGTGACCCAAAAAGAAAAAAAAAAGACTTGGCTTGTGCCAGGTGACCACCCCCAACACAGAGCTCTTGGGGTGAGCTGGGCGGGGGAGGGGGTTGTGGGTGCATGAAGGGCGGGGGCTGGGTCTGCTCCCTCCCAGCACCTCCCTTCCTCCCTCCCCCCCCCTGCCCCCACAGGCCTGGAGTTTGCCTACTCGGAGGCCCCTCGCTCCATGCAGGGAGTGCTCATGGGCCTCTTCTTCTGCCTGTCGGGCGTGGGTTCCCTGATGGGCTCCGGCCTGCTGGCTGTGCTGACGCTGCCTGGGGCCTGGATGCACTGCCCCCAGGATTCTGGTGAGTAGGAGCGGAGGGTCCCAAAGGTGGGGGGTGAGGGTGGAGTGGCGGCCAAGTGGCAGTGGAGAAGCGACAACAGCATCCCCCTCCAAACTGGGCCACTCCCAGCAAGGCCTTCCCAGATTTGGGCCTCAGTTTCCCCCAATGCCAGAAAGGAAGGCTGGAATTCAGTGATCCCCCAGGGTTCCTGGGCGCATTGGGATCGAGGCCACCTCCCTGGTGGGAGGGAAATCAGAGCCACTGGAAGAGATGGCCTGGTACTGCCAGAGAGATGGCAGAGGGGATCCCCCCACCCCCGCACCCCCCCCACCCGCTGGCCCTGGGGATGCCCCGCCCCCACCTAAAGGCTGCCCCTCTGTCCCCCCAGGTAACATCAACAACTGCCAGATGGACCGCTACTACTTCCTGCTGGCCGGCATCCAGGCGGCTGCGGCCCTGTTGTTCATCTGGATCGTGAGGCGCTACGAGCGGGCAGCCCAGGACCCAGCCTCGCAGGGCACCCCCAGCAGGGACCGGGGCTGAGCAGGGCCCTCCCAGCCCCGCCCCACCCCCCCAAACACACAGACAGTGAGGAAGGGGCCCCAGGTTTCCATCTCAGTTTATTCTGTACCCGACATCAGGATGAAAGTGGTTCCCATAAATAAGAGGGGCTGGAGCCCTTCCTTGCGACCATGGTCCGTGATGGGGGGGAGGGGCAGGGCGGAGGGGCCAGGCAGGGGACTTGGATCAACGAGCACCGGAGGAGAAGTGGGGCACCGCGGGGCCCGGGCGTGGGGGGTGGGTGGGGGGCGCGGGGGTCAGGAGCTGCCCCGGATCAGCTCCATGTAGCTGCGCAGCTCCTCGGGGTCCTTCAGCCCCATGTCCTCACACACCCAGCGGATGTCCTCCTCGCCCGCCACCAGGATGGACTGAACCGCGGGCGCCCCTGCGGCGGGCTCCTCGGGCATCTCCGGCATCTCAGCCGGGGGCACCGGCGCAAACGTCACAAACTCCACCCGCTTCCGCCGCCCCCCGGCCTCCTTGCGGGTCAGGGTGCTGGGGGAGTTGGTGGTACCCCCGGCAGGAGCCGGGGTCGGGGCCGAGGCCACGGGCAGGGGGTCCCCTCCTCCCCGGCTCTCGCAGGGGCGGCCCCCCTCCCCCTTGGCTGGCCCAGGGGACTGCCGGTCCAGCTGGCGGCTGAGCTCCTCCTGGTCCGTGCCCAGCCAGACCCAGTTGTGGGGCTGAGGGGAGGTGGGGTCGGTGGCACTGTCGGGGGGCTCCTTGCGCTGGTAGCGCAGCACAAAGACCACGCCGTTGACCAGGAAGATGAGGATGGCCAGGCAAAAGATGCCCAGCAGGGCGTACATGCCCAGCTCGAGGTCGGTGACCCGCTGAGGGGCGGGCACCATCTCTTCCTCTTCTTCCTCTTCCTCCTCCTCCTCCTCCTCCTTCCTGGCCTCCTCCTCCGCCCGCTCGAACTTGCTCCTCACACCCCCCGTGTCCCCCGGCCCATCCGGTGCCTGCTGTCTCCCCCCCAGGCTGGCCTCTGTGACCAGTGACCCCCCGGCAGGGCTGGGGGGGAGAGCCGGGACCGGGGTGGGGGCGCGGGGCAGCCCCAGCCAGGCCGTGCCAGAGGCCAGGGGGACTCGGTGGCGACCCCGGCGACAGGGCTCGGGAGGGTGCAGCGCCACGTGCAGGGGCAGCCCCTCGGGCCCGGCCCCACTCACCACCACCCCGAGCGGGGTGCCCCGCTCCTCGGCAGGCAGGACGGCGCCGGGCTCCTCGGCCGAGACGGACAGCCCCAGGTCCCGGTGGTCGTAGAGCTCGGCGGGCGCCAGCGTGTGGTCGGAGAAGGACAGCCACAGCGACAGGGCCACCTCCTGCGGGACACACGGACGGACGCAGGCAGAGACAACGCGAGAGCACGCACGCATGCACGCACACAGACCGCGCCCACAGAGACAGGCCACACGGAGGGGACAGCAGAGAGGACAGACACAGGCGGTGGACAGAACACAGGGAGAGAGGGGGCGTGTGTCAATCGCCTTGGCCCCGGGGGGGACCCCGAGCTCTTGGGATGGTGCTCAGTGAGGGTCACCTGCTGACCAGCCACCCCCCGCCCCCCTCCCGCAGAGCTCACCGCCTCAGCGGGCACTCGGTCCTCCTATCCCAAACCCCCATGCCAGGGTCGGGGTCCCTCCCAGGCCCCTGCATCGGTCCCCATCCGCAGATGTGGACCTCCTCCTCCCTTTTGCCAGTCCCCCCCGCCCCGGGGCTGTCACCTGCTTTGGGGCAGGAAGGGCTGACTGTGCCCAGCACGTGGCCGTGACCTCCCCGGGGTGGGCAGTGCCCCGGCTCAGGGCCAGAGAGATGCCCATCACGGGCTGCACCCGCAGCTCCAGCAGCGACACCTTGTCATCCGTCACGGCCAGGGCCTGCTCGCCCAGGATGGAGTCGGAGAGCGGGGATCGCACCTTGGGGAGGGGGGGGAAGAGAGAGCCGGGGGGTGGGGATCCCACCCCCAAGGGACCTGGTTTCTGGTCCCCCGCATCCTCGAGGCTGATTCCGTCCGCTCTCTGGGCGCCCCACCGCACCTGCGGGGCTTCCCTCTGCTCCCCAGGCTCGGGTACCACGCACCCCGCAAGCTCCAAGGTAGCTGGTGCCCGAATCCCTGCAGCGGGCTGGCACCATGCCAGGCATGCCCTCCGCCCCGCGGGCTCGCTCCACACCGGCCCCTGGCACACTGCGGGGCAAGGGTGGGGGGTCTCCAACCCTCATCTCAGGGCATCCGCTTACCTCGATGGAGGTGACGCCGGGCTCCCGGCCCACCAGGACGCGGCCACCCTCCAGCGAGGCCACGCGCGGGTCCTGCACACGCGCATGCGGCGCCACCAGGTGGGTCACGTCCAGCAGCCAGTCGGGGCCGAGCAGGTGGGTGAGGCGGCGGCCGCCGTCCAGCGGGTGGGCCGCGAAGGGGACGAGGAAGCGCACGCCAGCGCGCTGGTACTGCAGGCGGCAGCCGCGGCTCCGCGCTGCCTCCTCCGCGGCCCCGGCCTCGGGCTCCGACACGCTGCGGGAGTACCGGGGACCGAGGGGCGTGGCCATCAGCTGAGGCCCCGCCCCCGCCGAGCCGCAGTTCTTTATTGGATGCACGCTCTCCAAGTTCCTCCCACCCACAGCCAACACTCGAGGGGCGGGGACGGAGGAGGAGGCAGGACACCAGTTCAGTTTTATGATTGGTGCCAGTGGCCATCGTTCACCCACTCGGGCTCCCGATTGGACGGGAGGGGCGGGGGCGGGGCAGAAGTAGAGGAGCCTCACCTACCCGGGAAGCCTCCAGGTGTTCACGCTCAGGATTAAGGAGCTTGGATCTCAGGGACCTAGGGCTACCGCACACTAATACCCTCCTTAGCAGTTACTGAGGCTTTGGGCTCCTAGTGGAGGGGTGGCAGCTCACAGACGAGCTTAATCAGGGTACAGAGCACGTTAGAAAAAAAATCACTGTAGGGGCTGGAGCGATAGCACAGCGGGTAGGGCATTTGCCTTGTACGCGGCCGACAGGGGTTCGATTCCCAGCCTCCCATATGGTCCCCCAAGAACCGCCAGGAGTCATTCCTGAGTGCATGAGCCAGGAGTAACCCCTGTGCATTGCCGGGTGTGACCCAAAAAGCAAAAAAGAAAAGAAAAATCACTGTAAGTACCACGGAGAGAGTGAGCCGGGGTAGGGCTTAGCAATTTCGAGTGAAGGGATGGGAGGGCAGGCAGGGAAGGGCAGACCTGGGCAGGAGGGGCAAGAAGCTTTCCGGACCCTATTCTGAGCAGACGGCTGCGTGGCCTGCGCCTTCTCTCCGTCCCGGGGCCCGCCGGAGTCCCCCCCAGCTTGCACTTACCCCTCGGCGGGGCCGGGAACCCTCCAGCCGCGGACCTGCTCCAAGGTGCTGTCGGTCAGCTCGATGCGCAGGGGCAGCAGTGGGGCCCACACAGTTAGCCGCAGCGACGCCCGCAGCCGGCGCCACCAAAAGTCCACGCGCACCCCGCGCCCGCCCCGGTTCTCCTTGCCAGCCACAAACACAGCGTCGCAGGCCTCGGAAACCTGCGGGGGCGTTGGCAGAGGTCAGGGGTGGGCTTGGCGCCCAGGGGGCAGGTGTCACAAGTGGTAGAGCCCATGCCCTTCAGAGATCCTTGGTTTGACCACCAGCACTGTTGATCGCCAGCACTGCTGGGCTCCTGGCACCCTGCCAGGAGCGCCCCCCCCAATTATTTTTTTCCCCATAGAAAAGAGTATCAGGGTGTCCCCTAAATCATCCACCAGCCTGTCACAAATAGGAGCCTTCTGCTTTTGGGTAAGGAGGGAAACCTGTACTTACTTACAACAGACTTTCCCTGCAGAAGAGGTTTTGTTTTTTTTTTTTTGGGGGGGGGAGTGTTTGGGTTTTTTGGGTCAGACCCGGCGATGCACAGGGGTTACTCCTGGCTTTGCACTCAGGAATGACTCCTGGCAGTGCTCGGGGAAGCATATGGGATGCTGGGAATCGAACCTGGGTCGGCTGCATGCAAGGCAAATGCCCTACCCGTTGTATTATCACTCCATCCCCCCTGCAAAAGAGTTTTAACCCACAAAGCTGACTCATGCTGGCCTCACATTTGGTACTGGAGCCCTGGCAACTGAACGGAAGTAGGGCAGCAAAGGTGGAGGGTGAGAGTCATTTAACATAGGCCCGGTGCCAGCCAGAGTGGACAAAGATGCCATTCCTGCTCGGGAGGGTTTGAGCAGATGAAGGCACCAGACTTCCTGTTTAGAACTTCCCAGAGGAGAGAGTGATCCTGCCCTTCTTTTACCTTCTCGGACACCATGGAGCCCAGTAATTATCATCCTGCCAGTGTATAATTATTCCATTACTGTAATAGCATGGACTCTTACTCTCGGCTGGGTCCTATCCTGGGTTGCTTTTGGCAACCTTCCAGTACTTTCCCAGTGTAAAGCTCGGGAAAGGGAGGTTCTGGGAGGCTACAGGGCTTGTCTGCAAGAAGAGGATACCCGGGATGGGTTTGTAGCGACAACCTCCTGAGTTCTGTGCATGCTAGTGACTCACCCGCAGCGCTGACAGGGATGACAATAGACATCATGATCGTGACAATGCCTGTGTGTGAGGGGGGGGCAGGAAGACAGACACTACCCCGCCCCCCAACCCAGCACCCATCTAACACTGGAAAGAGGTGAAAACCCATGAGATTTCTGGGACCGGGGCTGGAGCAATAGCACAGCGGGTAGGGCATTTGCCTTGCATGCAGCAGACCTGGGTTCGATTCCCAGCATCCCATATGGTCCCCTGAGTACCACCAGGAGTAATTCCTGAGTGCATGAGCCAGGAGTAAGCCCTGTGCATTGCCAGGTGTGACCCAAAAGGGGAGAAAAAAAAGAGGGAGAGAGATTTCTGGGACCATGAAGCTGTTCTCTGGGGGACCTGGAGGCAGGACTCACCTAAGCTGGGCATGCACCAGCGACTCACCTGCAGGACCTGGGTGTTGGCGGACTCGCAGCTGATGTGCTCAGTCACCTCGGCCAGAGCGCCCCCACCTTCCACGGTGACAAGGCGCACGGGGATACGCCGTGGCAGGCCAGTGAGGGGCGCCGTGTTCACCAACTCTTCTGCCTGGGGCCAGGGTTCAGGGGGAGTTCAGCCCCTGCCTTTCCCCCCTACACACACCCAGGCTGGCCCGGCAGTGGCGGGGACCCCTTACCTTGGCCAGGGGAACGAGGGCTCTAATGTCCCGTTCTGACACCAGCACCTCCCACACCATCTTGTCCTTCTCTGCTTCGGGGGCCTGGCCAGGGTACTCCAGCTGCCAGGTGACAGGCCGCGTGGCCGCCACGCCCCCACTGGTGCTGTTTTCCACGGAAAAGTCCACCCACAGGAACTCGGATGGCTCGTGGGTACTACGGGCAGGAAGAGAGTCTGAGCGTGGGCTGGCGGCCATGTGCCCACACCCTGGTGACTGACTCGCCCTGTATTCATGCACGACACGGGGCCTGGGATGAATGGATGGATGGATGGACAGATGGGTGGATGGATGGATGGATGGGTGGATGGATGGATGGATGAATGGATGAGAAGGTGAGTGAGTGGGTAGATGGATGGATAGGTGGATGGACAGAACAGATGGATGGGTGAATGGGTGGGTAGGTAGATGGATGATGGATGGATGGATGGATGGATGGGTGAATGTGTGGATGAATGGGTGGGTGGGTGAGTGGTGGATGGATGGATGGATGAAGGGTAGATGGGTAGATGAATGGATGGGTGAATGTGTGGATAGATGGGTGAGTGGGTGGATGGACTGATGGGTTGGTGATGGGTGAATGGATAGATGGATGGATGGATGGGTGGATGATGGGTAGGTAGGTGGGTGGATGGACAGATGAATGGGTGGGTGGGTGTCTGAATGGATGATACTAATATCTGCTTTGAACTACTTCCCTGAAGGGATCTCTTCGTGTTCTGTGCCCATGGAAATATGAAGGTAGCGGGGCACGCTCTTCCCTGGCCCCCCTAAATCACAAGCATGCTAGGACCAGCAAGCCCTCCAGGGCCTCCCAGGGGGAGGTGCCCACCTGGAGTCCAGCGCCGCGGACTCAGCCCGGTGGCAGGTGATGAGCGTGGTGTGGTGCTTGGAGCCCTTGAAACGGTCCAGCTTGGCGCTCCAGAGGGTGGGCTGGGCCAGGCGGGCGGCAGTCACGTGCAGCCCCTTCTTCACCTTGATCCTGAGGTGGGGGAAGACGCAGGTCCCAGGGGTCAGGGTAGGTGTGTGATTGAGCATTGGGTGGGAGGGGAGATTTGGGGGGGGGGGGCTTGATTGGCGTCCCCTCCCTGCCATCCTGAGACCTGGATCCCCGCAGGCCACAGAGATGGCATCTCCCATTCAGAAACCACCCCCGACTTCCTGTGGCCACAAGGTCAAGTCTTAGCCTTGGGACACCCCCGGGGCTGGCCCAGTGCCCACGCCTACCCCACACCACGGCTCCCACACGTTAGTTCCCCAGTGGCACTCACAGGATTCCCTCCAGCCAAAAGGCAATGCATGCCGTGAGGGTATGCTTGGGCCATGGCCGCCTGACTGCCCTCCTTTCTCCCTTCCGGGAGGCCCCAGCTCCAACCCCACCCCCTGGAGAAAGCTTTTCCTGCACGCCCCCCTACTGCCTCACTTCCTCCTCCCCTCACCCAAGCCCCTGCAGCTCCAGCCCCTCATCAGAACCCAGGGTCCAATTCATGCCTCTCTTAACTCCTATCCCTCCGCCTGGGGCGTCCCTTAGCGCCCAGTGGGGACTGGGCCTGCCCGCTGCTCCAGAGTGAAGACCCAGGGCTGAGAAGCCGAAGCGTGTCCAGGAAAGACCTATCGAGGGCACCCAGGAGCAGAGGAGGGCAGAAGAGCAGGGGGCTGGGGCACCACAGGGACAGCAGAGGGACAGCCTGACCCAGGGAGAAGGTGCTTGCCTGGAATGCAGCCCTCCTGGGTGTGATTCCTATGTTCCTCCTGAGCACCGCTAGGGGTCACTGCTGAGCAGAGCCCCTGAACGTGTGTGTGTGTGTGTGTATGTGTGCCTTTCCTACCTCCCTTCCCAAAGCCTCCTCAATGTGTGTGTGTGTGTGTGTGTCTGTGTATGCAGCTTTCCTAGGTGCAATCCCTATGTTCCTCTGAGCACCGCTAGGGGTCACTACTGAGCACAGAGCCCCTGAGAGTGTGTGTGTGTGTCTGTGCGTGCCTTTCCCACCTCCCTTCCCAAAGCCTCCTCAATGTGTATGTGTGTGTGTGTGTATGCAGCCTTCCTGAGTGCAATCCCTATGTTCCCCCTGAGCACCACTAGGGGTCACTACTGAGCACAGAGCCCCTGAGTGTGTGTGTGTGTGTGCCTTTTCCACCTCCCTTCCCAAAGCCTCCTCAATGTCTAGAGCAGACATTAGCCCAGCTGGACCAAGGTGTCCGGAGGGTCAGGGGAACTGGGACAGGAGGACGCTTCCTACTTCTGACTCCTTGTAGGGCTGTGCCCACCATGGGAGGGCCGCCCGGTGCCAGGGCAGTACCTGGACCATATGCAAAGGTCAAGGGAGCCAGGAGGGAGACCCAGGAGGGGTCGTGGGGGGTGGGGGGAGCACAGGGGGCCGGGCTGGTGCTCACCGCAGGCTGAGGGGGCTGGCAGTGAAGTTGGACCGGAGCAGCACGGTGGCACTGAAGGGTTGACCAGGCCGCACGGGCCCATCGGGCACCCGCAGAGTCACCGCGTCGTCCAGGGGCACCTCCTGGTGCTGCGGGGGCGCGGCCGGGCGCAGCTCCACTCCGCCAATGGGGAGGGCTTGGTCCCTAGGGTCTGTCTCCACACCGGGCCCGCAGCCCCCGGGGCCCTCAGCAGCCGGCTCCAGGGTGTAGGCCAGCTGGGCGCGGGCAGCAGGGGCGGCCTGGGGGAACCAGTGGGCAGGGAGCTCCAGCTCCACCACGCAGGCGCCCAGGGACGGCTGTGGAGACACGAAGGCCAGGGTCAGGGGGTCCCCAGCCCTGGGGAAGGTTCTGGAAAGGTGTGAGCGAGACAGCAGTGCCTGCCCGCGTGGACGAAGGCTCCGTGTCCCTGGGCTGTGCCTGTCGGTGTCACCACGCAAGAATAGTGCCACCGGGGCTGGAGCGATAGCACAGCGGGTAGGGAGTTTGCCTTGCACACGGCCGACCCGGGTTCCATTCCCAGCATCCCATAGGGTTCCTCGAGCACCACCAGGAGGAATTCTTGAGTACAGAGCCAAGAAGAACCCCTGAGCATTGCCCGGTGTGACCCAAAATGTTAAAAAAATTAATAGTGCCACCACGGCATCTGTCACTGTCACTGTCCTCCCGTTGTTCCTCGATTTGCTCCAGCGGACCCAGTAACATTTCCGTTGTGAGACTTGTTGTTACTGTGCTTGGCATATCGAATATGTCACGGTAGCTTGCCAGGCTTTGCAGTGCGGACGAGATATTCTTGGTAGCTTGCCAGGCTCTCTGAGAGGGGTGGAGAAATTGAACCTGGGTCGGCCCGGCTGACTGCATGCAAGGCAAACGCCCTACTGCTGTGCTATCGAAGAATATTTTATGTTGGAGTTTGGCCACACCAGACAGTATTCAGAGTCTACTTCCAGGTCTATGCTCAGGGTTTGCTCCTGGCAGTTCTTGGAGGCCCTTTTGGGGCAAAATTAATAAGTGTCTCTGCACTCAGAGTGTGGATCTGGCCGGTTGCGCTCTCTCCCACACCAAGAATAAACTCTTCCCACTGGCTCTCTTAGGCCCTGGTTCTCCCCAACACAGATCTTGCTTGCTTGTCTCTGTCTCTTTGCTTATAGCTTTTTTTTTCACTCTGGAGAAGCCCACTGTTCTCTCTCAAACATCTATTCCCTCTCTCCCTTCATGTCTTTCTAAGTAGATTTCATTCAATAAAAACTATCTTGCTTCATTTTAAAAATAGAGAATATTTTAACTACTATATTCAAATTTCATCTTAATGGCAAAATGGTTTGAAACAACATTAATCTATCAGGATAGAAGGGTAACAGATAACTGTTAGCTTTAAGTTTTCATAAATTTTTAATAATGATCATTTTGGATTAAAAATACTCAAAATATGGGCTGATTAATTCATAATCCAATCACGGACACTTCTCTATTGAAATTATGTAAGCAGTGCTAAAAGTCAGGAATAATGCTCTTCGTCATCTTCAGTTTTCCCTCCCTATGGAATCTTTCCCATTTGAACATAACAAACCACCATTTCTCCATCCCTTATACAGTATCTCATTGGCAGC
This sequence comes from Sorex palustris, assembly GCA_028565675.1. Classification (NCBI taxonomy): domain Eukaryota; kingdom Metazoa; phylum Chordata; class Mammalia; order Eulipotyphla; family Soricidae; genus Sorex; species Sorex palustris. The sequence goes on along the minus strand of JAOXYA010000045.1, from coordinate 46,344,886 downwards.
CGGGAGATAGTGCAAAGGGTCAGGCAATGTCTATCATGGGCCTGATGCTTTTTCAGTTCCCGGTACCACAGCCACATCACTGGGTACAGCTCAGAGGGTGCACACACAGTGCCTGAGCCACTGAGCATCCACAAGCCCATGTGCCCAAGAATTGCCAGTGGGAGGGGTTGTGGCCCTGCTGAGCACCTCTTGGGCACTGCACGCACACCCCCAAATATCATCCCCCCGACTGGAACTTTCCATCTGACTCATCTTGTTTCTCTGTTCCCTCTGTAAAGCAGAGCTCCAACTTCTCCAACAGCCAACCATGACAATAACTCCCACATGGTGTGGAGAAGTGCGAGCTTGCTTTTTAAGCCTCTGATCTATTGACTGCAAACAAACACTTTTGAAAAACATTGCAAAAACTGATCATTAGGAAAATGACTATGCATTAATACTACATGCCTGTTAGACTGTGGTGGAAATTTCCCAGCCCACCTCTGGCTGGGCAAGCCTCTACCACCCTTCCCTTTGCTGTCCCAGATCCTCTGCCCACCCTGGTTGCTGATTCACCCAAGCACACCAAGCTCAGGGCTTTCAATTTGACGCTTTCCCCTATCAGAAGCAGTAATGTAAACCACAATTCCCCAAATTTATAACTAGTGTCTGTTATCGAGCAGGCTAGGGGTTGGGAGGGGAATCAAGGGCATTGGTGAAGGTTAGTTGACAACAATGAAGGAACTGGTGCTGGAAAATCACGTACCTGAAACCCCAACATGAAAAATTTTATAACTCACAATGATGGGGGAGGGGCGGGAAATTACAGCTTCCTCTGATGATACTAGCAACACAGTACTGGAATAGGACTAGCCCTGACCTGTGTACCTTGCAATAGGAACATAAGCCTGTGCATTGGAATTCTTACGAGCGCTGGTCAAAAGCAATTCCTCAAACTATTATGCAGCGAGTAAGGGCCCAAAGAACCAAAGTGAGTGGCTTGACTCGGGATAGGAACAGGGATCACTTGCAGAAAGCAGCATTTAAATTCAGACTTGTCTTTCCCTCTGAATTTCAGGGTTACTTAGGCACTTCCATTCCCCATCAGGAGAGGACGAGCAGCTCTGTCAGCTCCAAGAGCCCCGCTGAGCAGGAGTGCCAGGATCACTCAAATAGCAGATGTCCACAGAGGAAAAGAAACTAGCCGGTCAGGGAAGAATGGGTCAAAGGAGCATTTCTGTCACTAGATTTTATCTCTTTGGGGAAATGAGGTGAAGCTCATAAAAGGTCTTTGTGCCAATATTCCAAAAAAGGAAAACATATGGAGTGGCACCAGCACAGCAAACTAAATGCTGTATATACAAAATATGAGAACATGGCATCCTTGGATCAGGGAAAACCTCCCCTGGTTCATGCAGTGAGACGGTCTGGGCACTAAGACCCTGAGCAGGGCCTTTGGGCAATTCTTGCATGGTCTTACAGAGTCTCAGTCTAGGTTCCAGGCACATCTCTCTAGAGTAGCTGATGGCAAAATTTGCGTGAACTAATTCAGGCATTCGAGTCTGTAAACTGGGGACAAAACCTGACTCAGCTAGACTTACCACCTCTGGAGCTGGCAGCTACATGGGAAAGAGCAGTTTACACCAGAGGAAAACTAAAGGCCACACAGGAGAAGAGACTTGTCCAGAGCTAGTGGACAGTACAGAGCTCAACCATGACCCAGCTCTGCTAATGCCTGTTGAAGCTTCTATCATGGCATAAAGATTATCTATCCATTCTGCCATGATCCCAAAAACTCTGAGTAGGGGAAAGAAAGGGATTCAACAGATATTCCTAAGTTTCGAAGGGTCAGCTGGGTTTCCTGGGAAGCCAGGATATTCATGAAACATGAAGATTTATGAATTGCACTGCAGGGATTCACATTTCATAGGAATTTCTATTTCCAGCCCAGGTGAATCTAATGCACGTCAAGTTCAAGAATCACTCACCTGGGTTATACAAGACAGAAGAACAAAGGAACAAGCAGGGTTTTAATTTTTTTTTAAAGTGCAAGTCATTCTTCTTACTCACTCCATTAAAAAACATGGAAATATGCAATTATAAAGCTCAAAATAGCTCCTCCAAGTGAAGTAATGATTCAGAGTGCTAAAGAGGCTACGGCCACAGCTGCTCTGTGTTCTGCGGCCAAAACCACTGGGGAATCAAAAGAAGGGAAGTCACAGTGGGCTGGATTACTGGCCGGGATCCAACGCTGCATCCTCCCGACAGGCTGGCTGCAAATCTTCCTCTCCCGGGCAGAAATGACCATGCTCCAGAGACACAACCAGCAGCAATAACCTGCAGTAAGCAGAGAGCTTGGAGTCCCTCTTCCAGCAGCCTTCCTGGTGTACCTGGCTTTGCCCAGGCCCTGGGGACAGGGCTCCGGGGGCAGTCTTGGAGCAATGGCCTCCTGGTCTCTCTGCATCCTCACTGGAGTTCTGCCTCCCAGGGACCACACTGGGGCAGGTTCAAGTCTGTCCCATTGCACAAAGGTGGGTAGGAAAGAAGCAAGCTGAGCACTGTCTGGAGGCAGTTGGGAATATGATAAATGAGGATGTCACACCGCTGTGTGTTCCGAAACACAAGATTGAAACTAGACCATTTATTCCTCTTTGGAGAACAGAGTGTAGTTGTGATATTTTTGAATTCAAATTTAGACTCAGTAGGCCTCCTCACCAAATTACCTTGAGGAAGAAGAACCAGGGGGTGGGGTGGAGGGAGGGCTTCTGCAGCTCTCATCTGACTTCAGGAAAGAGGGTGTTTTTTGAGGGGTTTCAGGGTGAAGCAGCTCACAAAGCTTTCTGCTATGTCCAGGAATATTTCTGTACACAACCCTGATGCAAACAGAAAGGTAAATATATTCGATTCGTGCACAGGATACTTATTAAATACAGAATGCCTACATGCTAAGCACTGGACTGGAAGCGAAAACAGAAGGTGTCTTGACAGACTGAGTCAAGCACTGAAGGAGTCTCGAAGGGTCACACAGCATTGGAAAAACTGGAAGCAGAGGCCAGAGAGCTTGAATAAGTGTTTGCTTTGCATACAGCCAACCAGGTTTAATCCCCTGAACACCATCCAGAGTGACCCCTGAGCACAGAGTCAGGAGTAAGTCCTGAGCACTGTCAGGTGTGACCCCAAAACCAAAAAGTAAAGAAATAAATAAAAAGAAATAAAAATCAATGACCGATGAGAGCATTGTGCTGACCACCCTGCATGACTTCTTGGTGTAGAGAACCCAAAAGGGAATTGCATGGGCACCAGCAGGGCCTACCCAGGAAGATCTCAGGCGAGCCACTGCTCTACAGATCCCTTTTAATAAAAGGCAGCACTCTTTTAGATTCATTGATAAATTCTTACTGCTTATTTTTCAATCGGCAAATGTCGCTGCCTGAAGTTCACTGGGAACTTCACTGATCTCCCAAAAGAGTAAGGAAAATCTCTCCAGTAAGTCTAAGAGTAACTTTAATGATAGAGGCGGAGGGCATACTCATGGGAAACAAAATAAGGCAGAGGGAGGACAAACACCGGATGACTTGTCTGTCTATTCTATAGAAACAAAATTAAGAAATTGAACAATGACAAAGTATTGGCAACAATGACAAGGCTCAAACAAAGTACTGAACAATGACAAACTCTTGGCCATGGATCACAAGATTCAAATCACAAAGCTGTGTGGAGATGAAGAGGTGGACTGGAAGTGGTGGCCAGAGGACACTGCTGGAGGGTTATGGGCACTCTGGTGGAGGTGAGGTGGTCACTACATCAACATACGAACATTTGTTGTAACCATGCTTCCCAAACTAGACCAAAAGTCACTGAAGCAGGGCTGGAGAGACCATCTAGAGGGAATGGAACGTGCCCTAGAGGTTTGATCCTCAGCACCTCAGGCATGATCTCTGAGCACAGAGCCAGGAGGAAACCCTAGGCACTGCCGGGTATGGCTCAAGAAGAAAAAGAAACTAAAATTAATTGAAAAAGAATGAGGATCCTTTTCCTGCCCTGACCAGACCCCGAAATGACACCCACAAATGACCCCCCTGGCTACTTATTAAGCTTCTTAACGGTCATGATCCCAGAGACACACAAATGAATCTCAGAACCCAGTGGCTTCTGGTAGAAATGTGTCCAGACTTTGCATTAGGTTACTGGCACCAGACCACCCCAGGTAGAAAAAGGTGTTGTTCCTCCACCTATTGCCCCTGGCGGGCGGGTGGCTGCCATCTTCCAGAGTCCATTGGACAGTCAGGTATGGGCCAGCAGTGAGAGACACATGGGCCTTCATGGGATAGGGGTGGAGCCACTCCTTCTCCTTCCCCGCCCCAACAAGACCCTGAGATGTTGCCCACGAACAGCCCCTCCAGCTTCTTAAACTCCTTAACAGCCATAATCCCAGAGACACACAAATGGATCTTGGAACCCAGCAGCTTTTGGCAGAAATATCTAGGCTTAATTATTAAAATTTCAGAATTCCAAACTATATAGTATGGTTTCTTTATTGACTGTGCAATGTCTGGAATCAAACCCAGCCTGCATACATGCAAGGTAAGCATATAATACTTTACCCCTGACATTTTCCCCTGGCCCAAGAACTGGATATTTTAAATCCTTCCAGGGACCAGAGACAGGACAGTGACTAAGGCAGCACACTTCTGGGATCCTACTGCCTGAGTAGTCTCAGGTAGTAAGTTCTTGGGTCTCACACTGAACTCCCCACCATAAATATCCCCAGGATTCCAGAACTCCACTAAGAAGGGCTAAAACAATAGCTAAACACACACACAGAGACATACATATACAATCATATTTCATTTATATTGAAATTTCATTGTTACCACTACCATATGTCACCCTGAAGTCTGGGTTTCAATTCCATACTGATTTTGTGGCTTTATTCTACTTTGCTATCCATTTGCAACTTTCTGCTGCTACGTAATCCCTTTAATTTTCCTGCTTCCCATCCAAGACCATATTCAACTTCCAGAACATGTGGGGCCATTTCAACTCATTGCCCAGTGCATCACAACTTGGCACTCACTGATGATCACGGTGGAAAAGCAGCATCTGGGTCCAAAAAAGGAAAGGAAATGAAGCAGACCATCTTTTCCATAGAAGTAAAGAAAGAAGGCTTTATGCTTCACATCTGGGGAGTAAGACTAGTAACTTTCATACTGAGATTCATCCAAATGTCTCAAATGGTCCCCTTCATCTACTGGGCTCATATACATGGTTTCTCTTTCCTTTTTTAAATATTAATTTTCATTGAGGCACTATGATTTACAAAGTGGATCATAATAGTGTTGATTCAGGCATCAGTATTTCCTTCCATCCACCAGTATCCCCAAGTACCCTCCTACCTGCCAGCTTACTCCCTTGGCAAGCAGGTAACAAACTTATTTCACACTGCTTGCTCTAACAAAACTGAAAGGAATGGCAAAGGGTATTAGAAGAAATAAATCAATAAAAGTCAATTTGTGATGATTGACTGCTACACAATTTTAACCTTTCTTAATCTAGTAGAGGGCAACCATATGCACCATCATCCTCAATGTCACAGGCTAGGAAGTTTGTCCTGTCTCACTAAAGGAGGCAGGCAATTAGCTAGGGAAGGGCCAGCCCATGGCAATGAATGTTAGGGAAGTAATAAAGTCAACAGTCTTAAGGCTGCCAGAACCCACCTTGTGAACACACGAACTGAAGCCTGATAAAACCTTTACCTCATACCAGCATAGACCCAGAGAAGGCTGGACCCTCGCTCCAAGAAGCTCTAGCAGGAACAAAGCCAAGGAAAGAAATTTCAAAGACCACCAATGAATTCCAACTCTAGCTGCTTGGTAACCACACTCGCAACAAATTCTTACCTAGATAGAAAGCCCCATATGGGGCAGCTTGGGAGAAACTCTATATAAGCCAACTGGAAGAAAAGGGCCTGGCACAGAGGCAAGCTGGGGATGGTGGGAGAGAAATTGGGGACACTGGTGGTGGGAAATGCACACTGGTGAAGGGATGGGTGCAGGAACATTATATGACTAAAACCCAAGCATGAATGACTTTTGCCACGGAGTATCTCACCTTAATTCAATTAAAAAATTACTAAGCAAACTTGAACAATGAAAGGCAGTTATATGCTGTCTGTACACATGTGCTGCCCGTGCCCATGTGTTGTTCCAAGCACATGTGTGCCAGTCACATGGGCCACCTGCATCTCTTCTCCTGAGATGTGCACTTTCAAACCTTTGTACTTTAATGCTGGGACACGTGGATGTGTAGTGGGACTCTCTCCACTCTGGAGAAGTCTTTATTCTTTCTTGAGCATGCTGTGCATTTTCTCTGCCTTTCTCTCTCTCTCTGTCTCCCCCTGTATCTCTGTCTGTCTCTCTGTCTCTGTATCTCTCTATCTCTCTGTCTCTCTTTCTCTCCCCGCTAACCCCCTTTCTAAGAAATTCCAAATAAACCTTATTTTTACTTTATTGCCCATTTCCTCCTAAAATTATTTTCTGTGAAGGAAAGCCAAGGGCCCAAAAAGCCTAGGTAGAGTCTAGGGCTGCCCAGCACAGAGCACGGCTCACCGCACACTCCTACCCGTCCTAGATTCCCCTACAGTTCCCCGGTTGGCAGAGGTGAATAGAGAGTAAGTGGCAGATTCTCTTCTTGAGGCTGCTCCTCTCTGTTGTCCACTTCACACACTCACCCGGGAACCCCACCGGCATCACTTTAATGAAACTATTTCAACACTTTTTACAATGTTTCTCTTTTCTTAGGATATTTCATTTAGCTCAAGTTACGGCATGTCCTGAAATTGCTCATTCCTTGTGTCTATTGCTCCTCCACAGTGCTCTCAATGGCACCCCTCGACTGAAGCCATATGTTATAATACAGGGGGGCACAAAAAGATAAGGTGGAAAGGTGACCACTGGCTATACCCCAATATTTTGGTGTGTTACCTCATTGATATGATCTTGTCTTGTGCCCCAGAAAATCTTGGGGACTCTAGTGAGAAATGCTGCTTTTAACTACTAGTGGGGCCCCGACATAGTGAGAGACCCCAGCTGGCCACACCTCTTTAGAACCTCACTTGGGCAGATGCTTCAAGCACCTGCTACCCACATGGGCACTTGATGGCCCTAGACAAGAGTCAGCTCTATATCCAATAAAATACACAACATATATTTAAATATGGAGCAGATGTTTCTTCAAATTGTATTAAAACTTTTTGCAACAAAACCCTATTTTTAATACTTGCTAAGAATGTGTGCATATGTGTTGTGTATGACAGGAGGAGAGAAATTAATAATGTAAATGTAAAATGGTTAAAAGGACATGGGTGGCTAGTAAGAATGTGGGCAAGGTATAGGGAATAAGCTAGTTGGATTTCCAGTGAAAAATGTCTGCAGAAGCCATTATATTTTTATTCCCATTTATTTTACATTTCCTTTGCAATCCATTATTCTTTATTGATTTCTCCCTCCACATTTTCCCAAATAAACTCTATAATCATCTTGAGAAGTTTCTATACTAATCTCCATGGTAACTTGAAATGAGATATAGGCCAGCAGAGTAATTTGAATGACCATATCTTTATTTTAATATTAATGTTTTCCTACAAGGAATAAAACATTTGTTTATTTTTTAAGTGATCTTGTATACTTTAGTAAAGTCTTAGTTCTCTTTATATAAATCTAAGATGTTTTCTTTTATGATTAAATGTGAAGCTGTTTCTATATTTATTGTGACTACTAAAATTAATACTTTTCTCCCATTTTATAATTAACCAATTACTGCTGACATATGGGAATGTCATTAAGTTTTTATAGCCACTATATAGTTACCCTTCAAAATTACATTAGTTCTAACAGTTTTTGCTTTGCTTTTCTGGGGATTTTGAGTTACTATGTTTTAACTGTCTATAACTTAAAATACTTTGCTTCTATCCATAAAATATACTTTGATTTGTCTGTATCTTCAGACCAAGGAGCAAGAGACGACAGGAGAGAACAGGTGCCTGTCTTATTTCAACTCACCTGTTTCTATTCTCTGAGGTTGGGCCACTTACCTGGCCCTTCTCCCAATCTAAAAGAGACAATAGTCAAAAATGCTAATTGTCTCTAGCTAGTCCTTCTCAGATATAATGGAAAAGGTAGTAATCCCTTTTGAGAAAAATCTGTGACAATATACTTTATTTTCATTTACTCATTCATCGGGCACGTTCAGGGTGGTATGCTCGGAGTGACAGCACAGCGGTAGCACATTTGCCTTGCACGCAGCCAGCCTGGCCAAGCCGGGTTCGATTCCTCCACCCCTCTGGGAGAGCCCGGCAAGTTACGAGAGTATCTTGCCCGCACAGCAAAGCAAGCTCTCCATGATGTATTCGATATGCCAAACACAGTAACAACAACTGCCACTCAATACCTCTTTTGCAAACCACAACACCCAAAAGAAGAGAGAGAACAAAAGGGAATGCCCTGCCACAGAGGCAGGGTGAGACTGGAGGGATGGGGGGTGGGAGGGATATTGGGACCCGTGGTGGTGGAAAATGGGCACTGGTGGAGGGATGGGTATTTGATCATCGTATAACTGAAACCCAAGCACAAAAATTTGTAAGTCTACAACTGTATCTCATGGTGTTTCAAATACAAATTTAAGGAAAAAAATATTTAAGGAAAAAAATATTTGATAACACAGCGGGTAGGTCATTTGCCTTGCACACAGCAAGCCTGGTTTCGATTCCCAGCATCCCATATTGTCCCCTGAGCACTGCCAGGAGTAATTCCTGAATGCATGAGCCAGGAGTAACCCCTGTGCATCGCAGGGTGTGACCCAAAAAGAAAAAATATATTTAAGTCACTGTGAGATACAAAGTTACAAAGTTGTTCATGGTTGAATTTTAGTCATACAATATTCCAGCACCCATCCCTTTACCAATGTTCATTTCCCTCCATCAATATTCCTAATTTCCATCCTCATTCTCATCCTACCTATAACCAACAATTTTCTTTTTTCTTTTTTCCCTTTGGGACTATGGTTTGCAATACTGTTACTTAAATAAATCGTGCATATCACTTTATCTCCTTTTGACACCAAATTCTTGTCCAGAGTGATCACTCCCTACTATCATTGTCATAGTGATCCCTTCTCTAACATAACCACCTTCCTCCCATTGTGGCAAGTTTTCTCTATGGACCAGTCCTCCTGGGCTTCATTTCTATTGACTTTGGATATTATTCTTCTGCTATGTTACTTTATATTCCACAAATGAGTGCAATTATTCTCTGTCTATCCCTCTCCCTCTGACTCATTTCATTCAGCATGATACTCTCCATATCCATGCATCTATCAGCAAATTTCATGATTTGAGTTTTTTTCTAACAGCTGCAATAGTATTCCATTGTGTCGATGAACCATAACTTCTTTATTTGCTTCTCTGTTCTTGGGCACTTTGACCCAGCAATTCCATTACTGGAAATATAATCTAAAGACCCAAAACACAGTGCAAAAAAATATCTGCATTTCTATGTTCATTACAGCACTACTCACAATAGCCAAAATCTGGAAACAACCAGAGTGCCCAAGAACAAATTGGAAAGTTTATTTCAACACCTCTTGGTTATCACATTTCCAGGATTCCATTGCTGAATCTCTGACTAGTATGCGCTTGCTTCAACCAAGACCACAAGCTCAGGATGAAAAGCTGTGGGTATTTCCTGTTGGTATCCTACCAAGATTGTTGCTTTTACTAATAATGCTGGGGATGCCCAAAATGGAGTTGCTGATTTTCTAGCCAGCATGCTTCTTGTCTGTTGGGATGACCAGGGACGAAAGCACCACCTCAAGCAAGAATCTCACCTGAAGTAGTGTTTTTTATAATAAAATATTGTAAATGTATACCACATTTGGATGATTTCTCCAAGACTCTAAACATTATTTTGAACCACTTCAATCCAAACTGAAATGTATTTTAAGAATACAATTTTCCAACCTTTTCACTCCATAGGTGAAAGTCTGTCCAGCCTTTTTTTTTTTTTTTGCCTTATATTTTATTTTCTCATTGAGTCACCATGAGGTACACAGTTAGAAAACTGTTCATGATCGGGTTTCAGTCATACAATGATCCAACACCTATCCTTCCACCAGTGTCCATTTTCTACCACCAATGACCCCAGTTTCCCTCCAGTCACCCCATCTCTCCCAACCTCTGTGGTTCTATGGCAGGCATTTTCCTTCTCTGTCACTCTCCTCTCTGTCTCTGTCTCTCTGTCTCTGTCTCTCTCTCTGTCTCTCTCTCTTTCTCTGCCTCTCTCTCTGTCTCTCATATTTTGGGTATTATGGTTTAAATACAGATACTGAGAGGTTATCATGTTCGTTCTTTAACTGCCTTCATCATACAGTTCTTATCTAAAGTGATCATTTCCACCTGTCCAGCACTTTTAGCTAAAATTTGCATCATAAAACCTGAGAACATTAGGACGTCTTTTTTTATTTCCCTAAAAGAAAACAGCTTTCAAGAAAACCAGGAAATGATTTCTCTGGAAATCTCACAAGTTTGGGGAATTTTATTTGGTTTGTTGTTTTTTTTTTTTTTTGGAACCACACCAGGAAGTTCTCAAGGTTTAATCCTGCCTCTGCACTCGAGATCACTCCTGGCAGTCTCAGGGGACGATATCAGGTTCTAGGAATGAAGTCCAGGTCGGCTGTGTGCAAGACAAGCACCATACTTAGGCCCCAAACAAGTTAATTTTTTTTTTGAAAACCATTAGTCCTCTCTTACCAACAGTCAAGCAAATTTGCTTGGAGGTTTTGTTTGTTTCGTTTTGTTTTGTTTTTATATTTGGACCATACCTGGTTATATTCAGGGGCTACTCCTGGCTCTGCATGCTGAAATCACTCCTGGTGGTGCTCAGGACCACCATATGGGAATGCTGGAGATCAAGCCTGAGTCAAGTGCATGCAAGACAAGCACCTTTTCCCATGTACTGACTCTCCAGCACACAAGCAAATATTTTTGTGTGGTTTGTTTTTGGCATTTTGTTTTGTTTTGTGTTCTCACCCAAAGAACATTATCTAGGTCATTAAGAAGTGTTTTATAATTCCTATGGAATGAATGACACCCAGTTACTTGTTTTCTGAAGGAAAGTCATATTTGACAGACATATTTTTTCTTTAAAGCAATGCTGTTTATATTGTTCCTGAAATAGCACTTGATTATTTAACCTTACCTGTGCTATTGATCTTAAAGTCTCATTTGCTTTTCCTGTTTTATCTTTATTTTTGCCATGAATTTTTTTATTGAATCACTGTGAGATATCCAGTTACAAAGTTGTTCATAACTAAGTTTCAGTCAATATTCCAACACCCATCCCTTCACCAGTGCATAATATTTCCCACCACCAATGTTCTCTCTCTCTGTCTCTTCTCTTCTCTTCTCTTCTCTTCTCTTCTCTTCTCTTCTCTCATTTTCTTTTTAAGCACTGTGGTTTGCAATATTTGCAATACTATTTCTGAAAGGATAGCATGCATATTATTTTATTTCCTTTCGGCACTCAGTTTGCATCCAGAGTGGTCATTTCCAATTACCATTGTCACAGTCGCCCCTTCTCTGTCCTAACTGTACTCTCCTGTTCCTCTCCCATTTTATCTTAAGTTGTTTAGTTTGAGACAAATGAACAAAGACAAATGCCCCACAAACACGCACACATACACACACAAATACACACACACTCATCCACATACCCTATAATTATTTTTCTTACTGTATGAGCAATACTCAATGTAAGACATTAGAATACATAAATAACATAGGAGGAAATAATAATGATCATAATTCAACCACTCATAGATAACCATTAGTAATTCTTTGGTTACCATAGATGCAGCTTTTGTTTATAAAGTTTACACACTTTTTCTCATTGTTATTATGGTATTATGATTTACAATACTGTTAATGATAGTTTCACACATATATTGTTCCAACACCATACCCACTACCTAAGTGCCTGCTTCCCTCCCCACATTTTAAAGAATATATTCTTTATTTTAGTTTTAGTTTATATTAATAAAGTTGTTCATGATAATTTATTACATTCAATGTTCTAACACGGATACCACCACCTTCCCACCACCATTGTTTTAAATGTTTCCAATCACCATCCAATCCTGCCCCAATAGTAGGCCCTAGATAGTTTATTTTGTATTGTTTGTTATGAATAATTCACTAAAAATTATCACAGAAGTTTTCCTTAGAAGAAAAAGTATGAAGATTGTTGTATCTCACCCTGGAGCCATTGAGCCCTTATATAAGAGATTACTAACGTGTTGTTACATGTTGGGCCTTGTATTCTAATATTTTTTTAATTGAGATAGGTTGCCTTCTACTTTATATCCCATCCAGTATGGTGTGCTACTCCTAGTACATCAGTGGAATAGAATAAGAGGTATTTTCCAGGAATTTTAAAATTCTGATGGGGTGATACAACTGGGGTTGAATTATTAACTGGATGGTAACTTTGGACTTTGGACTCCCAAAGCAGCTCTGCAGCTCGCTGAACTCTTCCAAAATGTATTTGTGAGTCTCTAGATAATGGCTGGTTAATGAGCTTATATGGTAGCAGAGACAGTTTTGGGGCATGACTGTCATGCTCCTGGAAGAACAAGGTGATGGAGGGAAGTCGCCCATCCCAAACACAGTGAGAGCCTGCAGATTTCGGTCACAAAATCTGCTACCTGACTTTTTCAGCAGGTTCATTCATGGATGAGGCTCAGCCTGAATCTGTGAGATCAGCCGTGAGCATGGTGGAGATTAGGTTCTGGAGGTTTTCGGTTACTGGGGCTCTGTTTGGGTGGATAGAGGACTCACCCATACCCATCCAGGTTGCCCCAGATATGAGATTTAGCCTGGTGCAAGGTCTGGAGGCATCTCTGCAGCTTGTTTATCTCTTTTGAGATTTATTTGTCTCTCAAGAATTTATATTCCTTAATTGGTCATGTTGGTGCTAGGGAAATGGTTCAAAAGATTAGAGTACACGCTTTGCATGTTTTGCATGCAAGACACCTCGGTTAATCTCCATCATTGCATGGTCTCCAGAGCACAAAGACTCCAAGTACCAAGCCAAATGTAATGCCTGAACACTGCCAGGTGTGGCCTCAAAACAAAAGCGAATAAATGAAAAAACAT
>JAOXYA010000045.1:46311251-46328238 GCA_028565675.1 Sorex palustris | reverse complement strand
GGAGGCGGGGGGGTGGGGGGGAGACATACTCGGGCCTGCGCCGCGGCTGGGGACGCGGGGCCTCGGGCCTCAGTTTCCCCCCGATCCTGCCCCGCACTTTGCACGGGTGACACGCACGGGGCTCCCCCCGGAAGGACCGGGGCTCTCAGACCCGGTAGCGACCCCAGCCGGCGATCCCTTGCACCAGACGCCCCCCCCCACCCCCTTAGCAGCAGTGACGCGCCCCCAGGCCCCTCCCCGGCGGTGCGGTGAAGGCGGGGCCCGCTGACTCCGGGCGCAGTGCTCGCCGGGTCTGCGCGTTTCGGCACGCCCCGCCTGCTTTTTTGGCAGGTGGAGGGGGAGAAGCAGTGGCGGGTTCCCCACCCTGGGCGTGGCGTTCTCCTCCTTTGGTGGCACCTTTCTGCAGGGGGTGGTGGGGAAGCCTGCTCGATGGCCCTGGAGCCGGTTTGCACCGACGTTTGCACAAGCGTTTGTACAAGCGTTTGCAAGGTCTCTGCTTCCCCTTGCACCCTGCGTGTGCCCTATGGGTGTACGGGTGCCCTCAGTGCCCACTGTTCTCTGCTGCCTAAACGGGAGGGGGGACCCCTGTCCCCTACCACCTCCCCCCTTGTCTGACTTGCTCTCAGCACTTCCCCGCACCCGCCCGCTGCTGTTTGCAGTCCCTGTCTCCTGGTCCCTCTGGTTTCCAGCCTGAGATGCTGCTGGCTCGGTCCTGTCTCTGGCCGGGGCCTGGAGTCCTCTGCATGGGCCATGATGTCCCAGGGGTGCTTGGCGTCCGTGCCGACCCGCCTGGCCCCTAGCTGGCCCTTTCGAGCCAGGTGGGAAGCACCCTCCGAAGCCCCAGTGCCTCCGGGGCCAGACCTGAGCCGGCCCCCGGCCTCTCTCGCTTCCTGCTGGCCGGGAGTTGGGGTCAGCAGCAAGAGCCCGCCTGCCCCTTGCCACCCCCAACTCCCCCCCACACACCCCCGGGCCTGAGGTCTGCCTCCAGTTCACCGCGTGCCTGCCTCCTCCTGGCAGTCTCCAATGAAGTGCCCGAGCACCCGTGCGTGTCGCCAGTGTCCAACCATGTGTACGAGCGGCGGCTCATCGAGAAGTACATTGCCGAGAACGGCACGGACCCCATCAACAACCAGCCTCTGTCCGAGGAGCAGCTCATCGACATCAAAGGTGCCAGCTGGAGAGGGCCAGGGCCAGGGCTGTGGCGGGGGAGGAGGATGTGGCCTTTTCCGCAGGTGGGAGTCGGGGAGGGGGGCGCAGATCCCCCCCAGGACTCCGTCCTAGGACCGGCTTTTCTCTCCCGCAGTTGCTCACCCGATCCGGCCCAAGCCGCCCTCAGCCACCAGCATCCCGGCCATCCTGAAGGCCCTGCAGGATGAGTGGGTGAGTGTCGGGGAGAGGTTGGTTGGATGCCACAAGGATGGGGAGGCTCTTTCTTTTCTTTTCTTTTCTTTTCTTTTCTTTTCTTTTCTTTTCTTTCTTTTCTTTTTTTTTTGAGGGGTGGGGGAATCGGAGGAGCGGGTGGTTTGGAAGTGACATGAGCCAGCGTTTGCTCCCTCCACACTCCCAGGCTTGTGACCATGGTGAGTGGCTTGGTCTCCAAGCTTGCTTGCTTGGTGTTCAGCTGAGCGTCTTATCCTCCGGGGGTCCTCTTATTCCTCAGCGTCCCTAGCACTAACAGCTAAAAGCAGGCATGGGAGGGCATAGCCGAGGGACCCTGGGGCAGTCTGGAGCGACAGTGGCCGCCTTGTTCCCTTCCGGGGAGGTGACAGCCGCACGTTGGCACTGACGGGTGCCCTGGAGGAAGGACGGGAGAGCGTCGGCGGCTCCGTCCCTGTCCCCGTTTCCGCATCATGGCCGTGATTTCCAGCTGGCGTTACTCAGCTCCTCCTCTGGTCACTGAAGGGGTCTGGGCTGCGGGGGTGACTCTTGTGCTTCTGGCGCCGCTCACGCCCGCCCTCCCTCCATCCCTCCCCACAGGACGCCGTCATGCTGCACAGCTTCACCCTGCGCCAGCAGCTGCAGACCACTCGCCAGGAGCTGTCGCATGCGCTCTACCAGCACGATGCCGCCTGCCGTGTCATTGCGCGTCTGACCAAGGAGGTCACTGCAGCCAGAGAAGGTGCGGGGTGGGGTGGGGCGGGGAGCTCACCGCAGGGCTGGTTCTGCTAGGGACGTCGTTCCCGTCTAATCTCTTCTAACCTTGTCTCTCAGCTCTGGCCACCCTGAAGCCACAGGCTGGCCTCATCGTGCCCCAGGCCGTGCCCAGCTCCCAGCCGAGTGTGGTGGTGAGTGTCCCGTCCCCGGGCCGGCTGGTTTGTGAGGGCGGCTCCAGCAGCCTGTGCCTCACTCTCCTTTGCCTCTCTTCCCTCAGGGTGCAGGGGAGCCCATGGATTTGGGCGAGCTGGTGGGAATGACCCCCGAGATCATCCAGAAGGTAAGCCGTGTCCACGCTCGGTCAGACTGGGGCGGGGCGGGGGCGCTTATGTCTCCTCTTCTGCACCCCAGTCCTAAAGTTGGGGAGCAGAGGGGCTGAGCGCAGATGCCTACTGCGTTGGCTTTGTCTGTTGACATCATACAAACGTTCCCGACCGGTCTCCGGTATCTCGCTTCCCGGCTTCCGAACCAAGGCCAGTGCTGCCGCTGGCGCGCTCTGCCAGCTCAGTTCCCACAAGCACAGGCTGTGGCGTCTGTCGCTCTCAGTCTGTCGGTGTTAAAGCCGTCTGTGTTTCTTCCTCTAAAGGAGGCAGGAGTTGGCATTTCACAGGGCGGAGGCTGGGATGCGGCGGCTCAGCTCGGGGTAGCTGGAGCGGGTTTTCTGGCACCAACTCCTCCCCCTTGCCCCTCTTCTGCCAGAAACCCTTCAATGGGAGTTGATGGCGTGTGTCTTGGCCCTGGCGGTCCGGGCAGGCCTTGCGGCCCCCAGCGTCGTGGCCCAGACCGGGCCTGGGAGTTGTAGCCTTTCCTCAGCTCTGTCTTGCACTTCCCGCCCCTGGCTGAGTCTCCTTTGAGGCTCACTTGTTTGCTGAATGGAATCGGGGCACGCAGCCTGGCAGCTGCCGTGTTCCTGGGGAGCTCATGCAATCGCGGCTGGCCCAGCCCCTGGCCTGCCGCCGTCCCGGCCGAGTCCCCCATCTCACTGCGCCTCGTTCTCTCTCTCTCTCTCCAGCTTCAAGACAAGGCCACGGTGCTCACCACGGAGCGGAAGAAGGTGAGTCCTTGCGGAGCCGGGGGGCCGGCCCTTAGGAGACGGGGGTTGCCGAGTGTTGCACTCCTGACTTCCTGTCTCGGGGGGCTCTCTCTTCTCCCCAGAGAGGGAAGACTGTGCCCGAGGAGCTGGTGAAGCCGGAAGAGCTCAGCAAGTACCGGCAAGTGGCGTCCCACGTGGTGAGTGGCCTGTCCCTCTCCTTTGTGGCTGGAGGGGAGGCTTCGTGAGGGAGGCAGTGGGGTTTGCCGTCCCAGGACACGGGCCTGTTTCTGGGGCCTGGCCGGCTTGGAGTCACTTCCGTTCTCTTGGACGTGGAGGGGGCCGTGGAGTGGCCCTCCCGGCTGTCCAGTGACTGGGCGGGGGTGGCTGTCCCCTCACAGGGCTTGCACAGTGCCAGCATCCCCGGGATCCTCGCCCTGGACCTCTGCCCCTCGGACACCAACAAGATCCTCACCGGTGAGAGCCGCCCGCCCTTGTCCTCTGCATGGGCCTGGGGACAGACGCGCCTCCTATGGCCTCCTGCCGAGGGGCGCCGGCCCGGCCAGGCTGGGATCTGAGTGTCGCACGGCCCCTTCTCAGGTGGGGCGGATAAGAACGTCGTCGTCTTCGACAAGAGCTCGGAGCAGATCCTGGCCACGCTCAAAGGCCACACCAAGAAGGTCACCAGTGTGGTCTTCCACCCTTCCCAGGTGAGCCTCCAGGCCCCCTGTCTGTTGGGCCTGACCCCTCCCCCCAAGCCCTCTCCTCTCTATGCCATGAGACCTGGGACTCCCCAGACAGAGTAGGCACTTGGGGGCTCTCTGCAGCCCTGGACCCGCTCTGGCCCTTTGCTGGAGACGGGCCTTCAGACCAGGAGAGGGAAAAAAATCCATGGTTTTGAAAAAGCAGCATCCTTGAGATGCTGTTGAGTTAAAACTCGGCCAGATCTTTCGTTTTGTCTTTTTTAAATTGGGGGGCCATATCTGAAGTGGTACTCAGGGCTTCTTCCTGGCTCTGCACTCAGTGATCAGTCCTGGTGGTGCTTGGGGACACCCTTCCCACAGTACTGTCTCCCCTAAAATTTGGTGTTGAGTTTGAAAGCGGTGTGGGTTGAGACAGTGGTTTTCAGCCGTTGGTCCTTGGCCTGGTGCCAGCCCGCAGGTGTGCCCTCTGCGGTCAGCAGTGTCTGGTCTTGGCGCAGACAGGCGTGGGACTGGTGCCATTCTTTAGGGCCGGTCCCGGGAAGCTTGGACACCACTGGCTTAGGGTGCGAAGGTGGCTATGTTGAGCATAGTGGGTGCCCTTTTAGGTTTGGAGTGTTTGAGTCCCTCTGTGTCTGGGAACGGACGATAGTGTGGACTTGTGCTTCCCAAATAGCCTTCCCTCCATGTCCTAAGGGAACCAGAAAGGAGAACATGAGACTTGTGTAAAGTGCAATATGTGTGAATGGAAGTATTCATCTCCTGTTTACTTTGGGCATGTTTCTCTCTGAATACCATATTGATAAAAATGATAGTTGGGGTCAGGAGGACAGCATGGTGGCTTGGGTGCTTGCCTGGCACGTGATTGACTGGGATTAGATCTGCGGCACCCCATTAGCACAGACTCAGGACTGAGCTCTGAGCACAGTGGTGTGTACCACCCATCACCCCTCTCACCCCCAGTGGCACTAGTTTGACTTTGTAGATTGTAATACCCTAAGACACTTGGGACCAGAGCGATAGCACAGCGGGTAGGGCGTTTGCCTTGCACGCAGCTGACCCAGATTCAATCCCCGGCATTCCATATGGTACCCCCAGCACCGCCAGGAGCAATTCCTGAGTGAAGAGCCAGGAGTAACCCCTGAGCATCCCTGGGTGAGACCCAAAAAGCAAAAATTTAAAAAATGATGGAGTGCTGACTCTACAGACTCTCTCCCCACCTCACATGTTTTCTGAGAATTACCTTGCCCCAAAGTTCCTAAATGTGGGGTGGAGAGGATCAAGTTTGGTTTTTTTCCCCCTTTTTGGGTCACACCCAGCGATGCTTAGGGATTACTCCTCGCTCTGCACTCAGGAATTACTCCTGGCGGAGTAAGGGGGACCGGAGATTGAACCCGGGTCAGCCGTGTGCAAGGCAAACATCCTACCCACTGTACTGTACTGACCCCTGGGTCAAGTCTTCGTAGCGCCTTCTAGACCTGTCACGTTGACTCGTGCACTGACCCACACATAGCCGAGGGCTCCGAGGGACGTGCAGTTCCTCCCTCGGCACTGTTCCCCTGTCGCCACCCGCTGGGGAACCTCCCCTTGGCCCAGCGCTGCTTGCTTGGCTTTGGTAATAGGTTGCACCAGCAGCTGGTCCTTGGCAGCATCGTGGGTGGTCCCAGGCCCTGCGAGAGGAGGCGGGCTTGCTGCTGGTCACTATGGCCGTTCCTGGGCCCTTTTGGCAGAGAGTTGTGCCCACTTGGCCTCCGAACCTGACGTCCTGCTTCTTCGCTTTCCTTCCAGGAGCTGGTGTTCTCTGCCTCCCCGGATGCCACCATCAGGATCTGGTCGGTCCCGAACGCCTCTTGTGTTCAGGTTGTTCGGGCCCATGAGAGTGCCGTGACGGGCCTCAGCCTCCATGCCACGGGCGATTATCTCCTGAGCTCCTCCGATGACCAGGTGCGGCCCCAGAAACCCCAGCCTTTTCCCCGCAAGCCCAGAGCAGGGAGCCCCCTCTCTCCCTCCTCTGCCCCCTCTGAAAGGTTCCCCGGTCTCTGCTTGCAGTATTGGGCCTTCTCGGACATCCAGACGGGGCGTGTGCTCACCAAGGTCACCGACGAGACGTCTGGCTGCTGTGAGTTCCGTGGGCCTGGGCCTGCCTCGCAGTTTGCCATTTCTCATCCAAGTCCCCGTCTGACATGGTCACTTGCCCATGGGAGCTTCTGAAAATGTGCTTCCTGCTCTCCCTGGACACCTGCACTTGCACTGACCAATGCAGAACAAGGAGTGTCCCTCTGGCTGCCCCGGTCTCTCGTGGGGGCCTCTGGCATCCTCCTCTGTCGTTCCTGCCAGCTGTCCTTCCCTGAAGAGCTGGTCCGACTCACTTCTCCCCTCCCCGCAGCGCTGACCTGTGCGCAGTTCCACCCCGATGGGCTCATCTTTGGGACAGGCACCATGGACTCTCAGATCAAGATCTGGGATCTGAAGGTAGGACACGGTCAGCTGAGCTCTGTGCAGGACGCCGGGCCCTGGGGATGTCTGTGATGAGACGGTGACAGAGCAAGAGAGGGGGTGGGGGTGGGGGGGAGGGAGAGGGAGAGGGAGAATGGGAATGTGTGTGTTCTGGGACAGAGTGTATGTGTGTTCTGGAACAGAGTGTGTGTGTGTTCTGGGACAGATAGTGTGAGTGTGTGAGTGTTGTTCTAGGACAGATTGTGTGTGTGTGTGTGTGTGTGTGTTTGGATTCTGGGAGAGAGAAAGAGCGAATGTGTGTATCGTGTGTTTGTGCGCACGCTGAGGCAGAATGTGTGTGTGCTGGGACAGGGAAAAAGTGAATGTGTGTGTGTGTGTGTGTGTGTGTGTGTGTGCACGCTCACATGCGACCATGCGTTCACGTGTGCACTGGGGCACAGGGCTGTGCCATCCCCCTCTGTCGTTCCTGCCAGCTGTCCTTCCCTGAGGAGCAGGAGGACATCTTCCCGGGGCTCCATTTCTCAAGCGCCCGTTTCCTCCCACCCGTGAGCTGGGGGTGACCCTTTACTCCCGCACCCACAGGAGCGCACCAACGTGGCCAACTTCCCCGGCCACTCGGGCCCCATCACCAGCATTGCCTTCTCTGAGAACGGGTACTACCTGGCCACGGCGGCCGACGACTCCTCCGTCAAGCTGTGGGATCTGCGCAAGCTGAAGAACTTCAAGACCTTGCAGCTGGACAACAACTTCGAGGTGCGCCCCTCCGCCCCGTCTCCCCCTCTGGCGGCCGTTCCTCGAGTGAATCCAGCCCGCTGCGTTCCCACTTGTCCCCGCGCCTCTGTCGCTCGCCCGTGACCTCTCTCCTGGTCTTGCAGGTGAAGTCCCTTATCTTCGACCAGAGCGGTACCTACCTGGCCCTTGGGGGCACGGACGTCCAGATCTATATCTGCAAACAGTGGACAGAGATTCTCCACTTCACAGGTACCGGCTCGCGGGTGCAGGGAAGCGGCGTAGTGCTGGTTGGGGCTGTCTCGGGGGAGTCCTGCAGGGGCCGTGGCAGCTTCTCCCCGGGATTGTAGAGTTGGGGGCCTGAAAGTTCTTCCTGCTGATGCCGAGCGAGTCACTGAACCTCTCTGGGGAGGCCTCGATACCCGCCACTGACCGCGCACCCGGAGGGCCAGGGCCGCAGAGGGAGCGGGTGGCCAGGTGGCCGGTCTCCCCTTAGTGGAGGGACCATCCGCACCCAGGGGGTGGCCTGGCGACCCTTGCAGAGCTGTCACACGGGCCCCGCTGCGATGGGGCGTTTGCTTTGTGTGTGGCCCACCTGGGTTTGATCCCCAGCTTCCCATCTGGTCTCCTGAGCACCACCAGGAGCTAATTCTTGTTTGTAGAGCTAGGAGTGACCCCTGAACACCGCCGATGTGATCCTAAAACAGTAGAACTATAGCTAGCTGTCACTTCACTTTGAAACTGCCAGGTGGACGGTGGTGAGCCTGACAGTCGCACCAGGAGTGACATAGCCGCTGTCTCTTGTTTTTTTTTTTTTGGGGGGGGGGGTGAGTCACACCTGTCTATGCTCAGGGGTGACTCCTGGGTCTGCACTCAGGAATTACTCCTGGCGGTATCTCAGGAGACCATATAGGATGCTGGGAATTGAACCCAGGTCGGCTGTGTGCAAGGCAAACACCCTCCCCACTGTGCTATCACTCCAGCCCCGGCTGCTGTCTCTTGTTAGCAGGTTGTGGGTGGCACACCAGATTCCTATGTCACAGGCCTGGCCTCATCAAATGGCCCACAGTCGTTCCCCTTATCTGGAGCCCGGGTTTGGCTCGGGCTCCTAGAGTGGTGCGCGGAGAGCACCGAGGAGCTTTCAGCAGGGGGGTGGGGGTGGGGGGACTCCAGGAGAAACTGGCTTGTTGGGGCCAGGAGTGGTGCCCCTGTGCCAGCCCTGCCTGTCGGGCCCAGGTCACCTACAGTCAGACCCTCCTTAGCGGTGACAGCTACCAGCCAGGAGTCAGAGCTGGTCGGAAACAAGCTTAAAGCTGGGCCGGAAGCTCAGCTCCCGAGTTTTCTGACTGCTCGGTGCGTCTCTGGGTTGAGGCCGCTGGGGCGACTCTGGGAGCACCCGGCTTTGTGGGGTTCTCATAGTGGGCTGGCAGGCCAGCGATCACTGAGGGGTGGGGGAGGGGCCCTGAGCGCCAGAAATAGACTGAAAATACATAGAAGTGTTGGGGGAGGTGTCACGCCCGAGCCCCTAGCCCAGTGTTCCAGAGTGGGTGCCGTGGCCCTGGGGGTCCGGGAGCAGCGTGGGGTGCAGTGACGTCTCCTGTGCCCCTGCGGCCGGGGCTTTTGTTCACCCCAGGAAGGGAGGTTCCCCCGGGACGTGGAGTTGGCCTCCAAAAAGGAGCTGGTCGCCACCCACGTTGGGCCGCCTCTGGCCGGCTGATTGCTGCCCCTGGGGGACAGGGTGGCCCATCCCTGAGAAGGGGCGGACACTGCAGCGAGTGCTGGTGCGGGTTCTTCTCACTACCGTTGTCCCCTCTCTCCCCAGAGCACAGCGGCCTCACCACCGGGGTGGCCTTCGGGCATCACGCCAAGTTCATCGCGTCCACGGGCATGGACCGGAGCCTGAAGTTCTACAGCCTGTAGGCCCGGCCCTGCTGGCGCCAGCGGGCCTCATCTCAGTAGTGGGCAGAGCGAGGGGTGGGGCGGGGGGAGGAAGGGGAGACTCCAGGGGGCAGGGGGGCAGGGGTGGGACTGCAAATCATTTCACTCTGGTCTGGGGGTGGCCCGAAAGCCGCGCGGCACGGACCACCCTCATTTCTGCGTCTTCCAGGCCTGAGGGGCAGACACGGATGGCTCGGGCCCATCCAGACCTCTCCCGCGGTGGGGGGGCGGCGCCATCCCACCCCCGCCTTGTTCAGTTCTCGTTCGGTGGGGGAATGGGAGAGGCCGGGCCGCGGGAACTGTGAAGGGGAGGGACTCAAGGGCTCACGCAGGTTTTTATAAGCAGTAATCTAGTTTCATTAAAAAAAACAAGGAAATCCGAAAGCACCGCCTCGTGTCTGTCTGCCCGTCCGTCTGTCTGTGAGCTGCGGCGTCTGAGCGTGGCAGGCCGGAGGGAACCCCACATTCCTCTCCTCACGGCTTGCTGGGCTTTCTCTGGATTCGGGGGTCGCACAGAAATGATCCATCACCGAGGGTTCTGGCCAGCAGGAACCTCCTGGACCCGGTTCTCTCCAGGGCCTCACCCTGGCTGTGGGGACAGACAGCTCTTCTCTGCGGTGAGGGGCCAGGGCACAGCCCAGGAGGAGGAGGGTTCCTGCGAGGTGGGTGAGAGAAAACTGGTCTCGAGCAGGTTGAAACCAGAGAAGAGCTTTTCCGGCTAGTCTGAGATTGCTGAAGACGTAGGATCAAGACGTAGGATCCGATAACTGAGGCGCTGTGGGGGGCGGGGGCAGGAGAGCCCTTGGGGAGGGCTGGGCTGAGGGGGAGCAGTGGCCCAGCAGAGGGAGCTTCCAAAAGGAAAGGGGGGCCCACGTGGATGGCCATCAGGCGGGACCCAGGAAGAACAGTAGTTGGGAGTGATCTGGAAGCAGATGAGAGTTGGGGTTAGAGCCAGGACCAAGCCCTGAGCATCGCCCAATGTGGCCCCCAAACCAACCAACGGCTGCTGCACCTATGATCCCCACTGCCTCACGCCTGCCAGACACCCATTGCCCTGCTCTGCTGTTGTGCTCACTGCCAGGCTGCTCCTTCATGACATGAGTACTGGGCGGGGTGTGGGGAGGATGGGGGGGTGGGGTGGGTGGTGCTCTCCTAGGTGGTACAGGTGACCAGAGAGCCTGTGGGTGACTTTTGACCAGTGGGCTGGTTGATCCAGTGTGAGCGCCTGAAGATGTGCTCCTGTGCTCTGCGGTGCCAGGGATGATCTGGGCACCCCAGTGGTGTTCCGGGGCCTCCAGGGTGGCCACCAGGGACCCTCTGGACGCTTGTGCCTGGGATGGACCCAGGATTTACTTGCAAGGCAAGTTCCTTAACTCTTGTTCTGTCTCTGGCCTCTGCCAGGGTCGTCACTGCCACAATCCCCTTCCTGCTTCCTCTGCTCTTTGGTGCTGCTGCTGCATCTCCTCTGCCACCCCCACTGCCTTCACTGCTATTCACGCCTCCCCTAGAGCCCACCTCCCCCAGGCAGGCCTCCTGGAAGCCTTTGGTGCTGGCCTCAGGCTGGCAGTGAGCATCCTTACTCCCTGGTTCCTGGCTTGAGCACTCTGGGAGGCATTTCCAGGTCTGTGCCCCCGCAGAGTTTAGACTCCTGGGGGTGGGACTGTAGACTCACTGCTTCCTTTCACCCTTCACCTCATGCCATGCTGCTCAGTGGTAGAAGACCATTGAGACTGGGATCAGAGAGATAGTACAGCAGGAAGGACACTGGCCTTGCATGTGGCCAGCCTCTGGTCAATCCCCAGCACCCTATAGAGTCTTCCCAAGCCCTGCCAAGAGTGACCCTAAGCACAGAGCCAGGAGTAAGTCCTGGACACCGCCGGGTGTGGCCAAGAAATCACCAAAAAACCAATAAAAATGATGGTCAAGCCTGGACTAACAATGACAACAACAACAAATGGTCAAGCACAGGTAGGCTATCTCCGTCCCTGATGAATCTTTTGGCCTAGGTGACCTGAGCCCACACCTTTTGAGAGTTGGTGAATTCTCAGAACTGCATCTTCAAGGCTGGAGCCATAGCACAGCGGGTAGGGCGTTTGCCTTGCACGCGGCCGACCCGGGTTCGATTCCCAGGATCCCATATGGTCCCCTGAGCACCGTCAGGAGTCATTCTTGAGTGCAGAGTAACCCCTGTGCTGGGTGTGACCCCAAAAACAAAAACAAAAAAAAAGAAGTGCATCTCCACTGGGCCGGAAGTTTCAGACTGAGTCTTGTGTCAGCCTTGGAGCTCTGAGCCAGATCGGCCACTAGGGGCCACTGTTGTTCCACTGGCTTCCCCTGCCCGGCCCCCCTGCCCCATATGGGAGTTGTTCCTTGGTGCTGCTGTTCTGTTTCCTCAAGAAACAGACCGGAAGCAGGCTCTGGAGTTGCCTGGGCCTGGGGCTCTTCTCAGGAAGGGCCGGTGGGGGCTGGAGAGACAGTCCAGTGGGGAAAGGTACTTGCTTTGCACTTGGCTGACCCAGTTTGGTACCAGACGCTCCATCTTATCACCCGAGCATCGCCAGGAAACGATTCCTGAGTGTGGAGCCAGGCAAAACCCCCGAGCAGCGTCAGGTGTGGCTCCCGCCCAACAAAAACAAATAAAGAAGGGCTGCTGTTAGATGTCCTCATGCTGACTACCCCATCGTCTGCCCAGAGAGGAGCAGGCCCAGAACAGTGCCGTCCCCAGGGTAGGTGACAGGCCGATGGCCGGGTGAGCTGGCAGGGGCCACGTAGCATGCGCTCCAGAGGGGCAGTCTCCCCACTGCACGGCCTCCAGAGATTCATGGGGGGGAGGCGCGGTCACAGTTTTCCTTGGAGCTTGGTGCTTGGAGAGGCTGGGCCCCGTGTCGTCCTGAGCAGTGTTAGGCACTGTTAGGCAGTGGCTAGCACTTCTCGGGGAGGCACCGATGCCCAGGGGTGTGCAGAACCGGAATAGGGGTCCGGATTGAAGTGGCAGCCCTCCTGGGAGGTGTCTTGGGCATAGCCTGTTGCAGGCAGCTGATGAAGTGTGGGGCCGCATCTGGAGAGTTCCAGGGGTCAGGCTGCGGCTTCTCCAGCGTTGCCCTGGGATGCCGCCCTTCAGAGGCTCGGCTGCTGCAAGATTCCACTGCAGGCGCTGGACAGAGCGCCCTCACGCCTTCCATCCACCTGCAGAGCCCGAGGTGGATGGGGAGGGCGGAAAAAAACGGGAGTGTGAGCTACTCAGCCCAGGTGCACGGGAAGAGCCTGTGAGTGCCAGAGAAGGACCCCCAAACAACAACCACGAAGAATCCAAACCAGAAACAAGCCAGAAAACAAAAGATCTAAAATTTTCTTTCTTTCTTTCTTTCTTTCTTTCTTTCTTTCTTTCTTTCTTTCTTTCCTTCCTTCCTTCCTTCCTTCCTTCCTTCCTTCCTTCCTTCCTTCCTTCCTTCCTTCCTCTTGAATCACCGTGAGATGCAGTTACAAAGCTTTCATGTTTGGATTTCAGTCATACAATGATTAAACACCCATCCCTCCACCAGTGCACATTCTCCACCACCAATGGCCCCAGTATCCCCAACACACACTCATCCCAACCCTCCCCCTGCCTCTATGGCTGACAATTTCCCCCAGACTCTCTATTTTTGGGCATTATGGTTTGCAATACAGATACTGAGAGGTTCATCACGTTTGGTCCTTTATCTACTTTCAGCACACATCTCCCATCTCGAATGATCCCTCCAACCATCATTGACTTAATGATCCCTTCTCTATTCCAGCTGCCTTCTCCCCCAGCTCATGAGGCAGACTTCCAACTATGGAGCAATATTCCTGGCCCTTGTGTCTACTGTCCTCCTTGGGTGTCAGTCTCATGTTATTTTATATTCCACAAATGAGTGAATCATTCTGTCTGTCCCTTTCTTTCTGACTCATTTCACTTAGCATGATACTCTCCAAGACCATCCACTTAGAAGCAAATTTTATGACTTCATCTTTCCTAACAGCTGCATAGTATTCCATTGTGTAGATGTACCAATATAGCTTGCCTTTTCCAAGGTGACAGAATAAACATGTACCAATCTCTCCCGGAGAGGCCCAGAGACATTGTGTAGAGCTTAAGGGACTGGCCTTGCATGCCCATGACCCTCTCTTTCATCCCTGACACCACGTTGTGGTCTCCTGGGCATGACTGGTCGCACCTCCAAGCACACAACTGGGCATTGCCCCCACCACGGCTGGAGGGTGACGTCTTGGGCAGTTACAAAGCTTTCCAGACACTCGTGGCGGGGGGGCGGGGGGGATCACAGTTGCCCTTGGAGCTCGGTGCCTGGAGAGGCTGGGCTCCGTGTCCTTCTGAGCAGCCACGGTCAGGCAGGGGCTAGCACTTCTCGGGGAGGCACCGATGCCCAGGGGTGTGCAGAGCCCTGGTCTCAATCTCTCAAAAATGGCACAAAAGAATAAACACTATTCCACCAACCTACTTCCGAAAGCACTGGGGACCGGAGACGTACAAGGAAGTTTCTTGCCTTTCAAGCAACTGACCTGATAAGTTCCATCTCTGGCACCACATATGGTCCCCCGTGCACTGGCAAGAGTGATTCCTTAGTGCAGAGCTAGTATAAGCCCTGAGCATGGCTGGGTGTGACCCAAAAACAAAGTTTTGGGGACCCCTTATCTGTTCCTTTGTCTGTTTGCCTCTCTCCTCATAAAGGAAGCCACATCCTCCAAATGGTGAGGTCCATTTCTTTTTTTTTTTTTATTTTACCACTTTATTTTACCCTCCCCATTGTTTTTCTTTTTTCGCTTTTTGGGTCACACCCGGCGATGCACAGGGGTTACTTCTGGCTCTTCCACTCAGGAATTACTCCTGGCGGTGCTCAGGGGACCAGACGGGATGCTTGGGAATTGAACCTGGGTTGGCCACGTGCAAGGCAAACGCCCTACCCGCTGTGCTATCACTCCAACCCCTCCCCATTGTTTTTCTTAATTTTTTTTTTAACGGAATGATCAAGAGATACACCTTCATGAAGTTGTTCATGATTTGGTTTCGGTCATACAATATTCCAACTTGGGTCCACATTTCCCACCACCAATGTCTCATTTCCCTCCACCCCCAATGCCTGCCTCTATGACAGATGCTTCTCTCTTTGTTTCTCTGTCTCTCTGTCTCTGTCTCTGTCTCTGTCTCTCTCTCTCTCTCTCTGGCATTGTGGTTTGCGATATTATTACTGAAAGGTTATCACGTACATCGTTTTACATCCTTAGAGCACTCAGTTCTTATCAAGAGTGATCATTTCTAACTATCACTGTCACAGTGGTCCCTTCTCAATCCTAACTGCCCTCCCCCACAACCTGTGGCAAGCTTCCAACCACGGACCAGCCCACCTCATTTCTATTGGTATTCGTCTCATACTTTATGCATTTGTTATATCCCACAAATGAATGCAGTCATTCTCTGTCTGTCATTCTCCCTCTGACTCATTTCACTCAGCGCTCTCCATGTCTATCCATATAAAAGCAAATTTTGTGACTTCATTTTTTCCTAACAGCTGTGTGTTTCATTGTGCATATTTTTCTTTATTCACTCATCTATTCTCAGGCACTTGGACTCCAACCCCTGATTTTTTTGGGGGGGAGGAGGGGGGTCACACATGGCGATGCTCTGGGGTTCCTCCTGGCTCTGCACTCAGGAATCACTCCTGGCAGTGCTCAGGGGACCATATGGGATGCTAGGGGATCAAACCCAGGTTGGCTGTGTGCAAGGCAAATGCCCTACCCACTGTATTACAGCTGTGGCCCCCAACCCTCCTTAGTTGACCTTTATAGAAGTGACATCCCTCAACCTTACTTGGTCACCATTTGCTTCCATTGTAAGTAAGACGTGTCCGTGAGGACCTGAGCAGGTCAGTTTACTGTGCTGACAAAGGCAGATGAACAGTTCTTGGCTGTGTGGGGTGGAGATCGAGCAACACAATGTCCTAGAGCCATGGGTCCAGCCATGAGAGGCAAGTTCAGGGCTGCGGTGGCAGCAAGTGGGAAGTGACCAGCGAATGGGAGGTGACTCCAGTGACCCCCACCCCCCAAACTACTGTCACGGATCCAAACTGCTCTTGTGGTGGGTTGATGTGGCTTCTCAGGACTCACCACAGTGCATTCTTGACTGGAGAAGTCCCAGCTCCTCTTCTGATTTGGGGGTCAGGGTGCAGGTTTGCAAGGACATGGTGCCTCGCTTGGCCACCCGCCGTGGCTGGTTTCTGTGAACACCTGCAGGGGGGCAAGCCTCCTCATCTGCTGTCGGACCGTTAGAGCCACACCTGCTGTGGTTCCCATCCGGGCTGTCTCGTTCTCCTTGATTTGGCAGGAAACCCATGGCAATCAGGATGCAGTGTTTCCCGGTGTGCTGGCGCCCTTTATGGTGTCTTGTGAGTTCTGTTGTGATGTTCTCATTTTTGTGTGTGTGTGGGATAATTCAGAGCCTCACACACAGCAGGCAGGTGCTCCAGCAAGGAGCCGCATCCCCCAACCCTGAAATGCTCGTTTCATTTGCAACTGAGAGAATCAGGAGAGGCTTCAGCTGAAATCGCAAATTTGCGTTTGCTTCTGGCTGAAGCCTGGGGGCTCATTTGAAGCGGATGGTCACCCTGGCTGGCAGTTTCCAATGCAGCCCTTGAGGTTTCTTTAATTTTATTTTGTTTTTTAGTTTTTGGGTCATACCCAGGGATGCTCAGGGATTACTCCTGGCTCTGTGCTCAGAAACTACTCCTGGCTCTGTGCTCAGGAATTACTCCTGGCAGGACTCGGGGGACTATATGGGATGCCGGGGATCAAACCCAGATTGGCTGCATGCAAGGCAAATGACTTACCCACTGTACTATTGCTCCAGCCCAAAGTTGACAATTTTTTTTTCTTTTAGTCCACATTTGGCATGCTCAGGGGTTACTTCTGGCTCTCACTCAAGAATCACCCCTGGCAGGTTTGGGGGATGCCAGGGATTGAACCCAGGTTGGCTGTATGCAAAAAGAACACACTGGTAGCTGTACTATTACTCTGGCCCCTGATGTTTGAACTTCTCTCAGAGGCTCTCCCCTGCCCTCAGTACTGGGAATACACCCCCTACTCTTGCCAACTGCTACCCGCCCCCAGAAAAAGTCACTGAACTGATTCGGTCTTGGGAGGTTGTTTTGTTCTGTTTTCTTTTCTTTTCTTTTCTTTTTTTTTTTTTAATCCATTCAGCACCAAGATAGGCCAGATGCCTTAACTTGCCCTTCTGTGCTGTGGGTTTATTTTTTCTCTCTGAAGGTCCGGCTTTGATAGAAGGTTCGCATCTGAATGCCTGCATTTAGCAGGCACTGGACCTGATAGGCAGCCCCCCCTGGACTCAAAACATAACGTCAGAGTCTCCAGGGGCCAGTAAAAGGGTCCAGAATAGCAACTGGTCTTCTTCCCAGGGTTTTTCTGTTTATTTTTGAATAAACAGAAAAGTGCTCTGCGTGCACTTCCTTATGACATTAGATCAGCAACGGTTTAAACATTCTTATATTTGGGGGCCTATCATCTGGCATTTGAGTTGTTGACTTCTGAAGATCGTTCCAGAAAAGCACTCTTATGTGAAAACACA
Source organism: Sorex palustris (assembly GCA_028565675.1). Classification (NCBI taxonomy): domain Eukaryota; kingdom Metazoa; phylum Chordata; class Mammalia; order Eulipotyphla; family Soricidae; genus Sorex; species Sorex palustris. The sequence continues at coordinate 46,311,611 of JAOXYA010000045.1, read as the reverse complement.
CAAGAGTTTTCAAACAGGGGAATGCCCCTCTTGACCTGTGCTCTAAACACGCATCGTCTGCAAGCTCCAGCTGTGGAGATCTTTCCAGAAGTGTGTGGTCAGGGACCCCCACTTTAAGGGGTGAAATGATACTTAAGGAGACAGATAGGAGGAGAGCTAAGGTTCTAGGATCTGCCTGCGGCCAACTTTAGCTTGGGCCTCGGTACATAGGCCCCTGGGCCCCTGAGCACTGCCGGTATCTCCAAAACGACAAAATAGTTTTTTTTTTTAAATAATTTTGGCAGGGCTGGAGTGATAGCACAGCAGGTAGGGCGTTTGCCTTGCATGCAGCCAACATGACCGACACAGGTTCGATTCCCA
>JAOXYA010000045.1:46286888-46302221 GCA_028565675.1 Sorex palustris | reverse complement strand
CTGACATCTTACTGACCCCATGTGATTGATCTTCTAATTGGTCTCTGCAAATCAGGTGTAGACCATCCTCAGAGACTTTAAAATAGTCATCAGAATTTGTGGCCTTTGCTGCCTCGGGCAGGTCCTTTGTCTCTGTCTTAGTCTCCACATAATATAATATATATATATGTGAATATATATATATTCACACACCACATTCACACATGAGCTTGTTCTACAGTCACATTCCACACAGATACATCACATTTATGCACATATTCTACACTCCCACAATACACATACCACAGATAAGCACACACTCATACCATGTGCACATGCTTCACATACCATGTTCCCTACTGCACATGTGCCACAATGCATACATGTACACACAGGACACTCATCATCATACTCTACCCATCCACATACCGTAATATCACATACAAGATGCATACGGCACATGTCATACACTCCACATACTATGTGCACCACATAACTCATACACCTTATGCCTGCCATTCACTCACATATAAACATAAACTTCATACTTCATGAACCCACATATGCATCACAGTAGTGCAAAAGATGACAGTGACCCAGTGACAGTGGAACTGCATGAATTTAAATTTTTACTTTCTTGGATATTTTTAAATAGTCCAATAAGTAAAGAAAAAAGGAAATTAAAATTCTTCCTGTCTTCTAGAAGTGAAAAAGTGACTGTAACCTCAAATGATGATGGGGATCAGTTTTTCGTTGAACAGTTCCAGAAGACTATGGCAGAACTTGATGAGGACCTGGAAGGTGAGAAGTGGGAAAAAGCCCCCCTGCACACTGACATTAGCTGCTTAGTGGTATACTTGGGGGTCATGTGTCCCTACCATGCTCTGCATCACCCAGAGGATGGTGTGCAGAAAAGACTGTGATTAAGTGTGGAGCAAGCTGGATTAAAGAGCAAGTGTAAATCCATATAGGGTTTCTGGAGTGACATTTTAGCAGCCTGTTCTGAGCAGTCCATGCAAATCAGTGGGCCTGTGTCCCTCTGCTCTTCCTGGCTTGCTACACCTTGTAGGGCCAGTTTTCAGATAGTTGCCTCAGACTTGGTCAGCTCCCCAATCAACCAGAGCGAGGCAAACTTCAAGCCCCCAGGCCCCTCCCTATTCCATGTTGTGGTAGTATTTTCAGGACTTCAATTTAGACATCTGTGTGTTTTGAGTGGAGGTGATTGACAGGAGGTTGACTCCAAGAGCCTCAGCTTAGAGACACATTGGACCTGCGTGTAGTCCACCAGTAAGTATTACAACTTAGAGTTAAATGTGCCCTGGTTGTGTATAAATTACAGACTGAAATAGTACTCTAAATTATATATAAATTTCACAAAATAACTTTCCATTACCCAGGGAAATCAAAGTCAGAGCACAATTAGATTGTGTTGAGCAGAGACCTTTTGCAAGAGTTGCCAACCTGTTACCTGTGTTTGCACCTTTTGCAGAAAAATTGCAAGAGTGTTATGAAACAGACAGCAGTTCCCTGACCAACTCTATAAACGAGGTGCCTAGCCACAGTGCCCAGGAGGGCAGAATGCCCAGCAGTGACGCAGATGCCATCCCAGTCACATTCATCGGGGAAGTTCTCGATGACCCTGTGGAATCAGGAGTCCTCTCCAATAGCAACAACAATGCGGGTTCCTCTGACACAGGTAGCATGTCCAGGAGAGCTCCCCAGTCTCCAGACCAGACAGAGCAAAATCAGCAACTGCAAGCTGGTGGAAAGAAGGCAGAAGTAAAGGACTCAACTGCTTCTGCCCACCACTTGGGAAAGGAGATCAGGCTGCCCTTATCCAGCACCTGTAAAGATGTGAAGCCATCTAAAGTGGAGCACAAGGTGACTGCAGCATCCGTGCTCCACACACACAGCCTGAAGACAAAGGAGCAAGACCGGGAATCAGACAGTGGGAAGCAGCAGGGCCTGGAGAGGGGAACTTCACGTTCTTCCATACAGGAAAAGGATGGTGACAATGAGAACAGAGCCTCAGCACCAGCAGCATGGTACCAACAGAACCAAAGCCCAGGGAGATGTTACGGGCTTAAATATGGTCTCACAACATATAAAATTGTCCCTCCAAAATCAGACATGAAGTGCTATGATAGAGGAGTATCCCTTACCACAGGCGCCATCAAGATTGATGAATTGGGAAACCTGGTGAGTCCCCATGCCAATAGGGGCAGAGCCATGGCCACAAAATCTCCAACTCCGGAAGAAGAACCGCAGCCCATTGGGAAAGTCAAAGAATTCTGGAGGTCGAACTCTGTGGAAAAGCACTCAGGTAGGTGCACAGAGAGCTTGGCCAAGAGAAGCCCAGTGACCACCCCAAACATGGCAGAGAACAACCCCAGAGCAGACCCCATCTCTCCTGACCCCAGAGTGATGGTGCCTGAGCAGCAGCAGCCTGGCCAGCAGGAAAATGGAAAACCCATGAAGGATAATGGAAGCCAGCCACCTGTGAAAGCCTCTGGCCATGGGAGAGCCCCAGCAGCTAATGTCACTGAATTCTCCTTCCCCAAGCCTCAGAGAAGAACATCCAGTCAGTATGTGGCCTCTGCTATTGCCAAGCGAATAGGACCATCCAAAACGCCTACTCAGGTGGTAAGGAAGCATGATGATGTCCAGAAGACCCATGAAGAAAGAGTGCCTGAGCTTATGGGGCAACCCCCCAAATTCAATAACAGTCCAACCCCCAGAACACGGCCAGAGACACTCGTGCATGCACATAAAGATGATGCAAGGTCCCCCCACAACCACCTCCCCAGCACCAATGGGGAAGAGCTGATGTTTGGAATGTGTCACAGAGAGCAACCTAAGAATTCACTTGGAAAGCCATCTACTCAAGACAACCCGTCCGGGACCCACAGAAGATCCTTTGTCCAGCCAGGCACCTATTTCCAGAAGGACCATGTTTCTGTGGAACAGAGCAGTGGAAAGTCCCATACAAGTTCCCATCAGGTTTCCTCAGAGTCTGATCTCAAGCACTTACCAGGTAGTCAGAATCCCCTGCCGCCTCCCTCAGAGTACCAGACTCTTGGCAGGGTCCTAACAAACAACTCCAGGCAGGTCCCGGTCTCCAGTGAGCCTCCTTGGTCTCCAGCCGCGTCTAACATCAATGGCCTCGCCAGGCAGGAGACCCTCCAACAGGAGAAAAAACCTAACATGTCATGCACAGACATACAAGAAACTGATGACACTTTGACATCAGACATCTTTGGGCCAAAGAAAAAATTCAAACCTGTTGTCCAGAGGCCAGTCCCCAAAGATACTTCACTGCACAGCGCCCTGATGGAAGCCATCCACTCAGGAGGAGGGAAAGACAGGCTTCGCAAGGTGAACCCCTATTGCCGGGTGGTGATGGGAGGAGAGGGAGCTCCTCCTATTCCTCCTCCTCCTCCTCCTCCTCCTCCTCCTCCTCCATCTCCTCCCCCTCCTCCTCCTCCTCCTTCTCCTTCTCCTCCTCCTCCTCCTCCTCCTACTCCCGTGGGTTGAGGGGTGGCAAAGACAGAGATTCTAGGATAGCGTTCACATCTCTCCAGGTTTCATTAGAACACAGGCCTTTGGGGTATTTGAGTCGCACCACTAAAGAACAGCCACTGATGTTTCAGTGGTTGTCATGCTGACCTGGGGAAAGAGGTCACCACAGATAGTCCACCAAGACTCGGGAAGTGGTGAGCACAACAGCCTCCGGACACTCAGCACACGACTAACAGAGTCTCTCCTAACTGCTCGCACCAGGGCAGGACTGGAAGCACTTTGTTACTCTTGCAAATGAGCAACAGGCACACTGAGGTCAAGAGAGTGTGGCTGAGGGTCATCCACCGGCAGCAGGGAGCCAGGTTCCTCACCCAGGTTTCTGACTCCAGAAAGGGAGACAGAGAAACAGGAGTCACTCAGGCTTAGGAGGCCAGCGTCAGCCAGAGAGACCATTATCAGTGTTACTCTGTACACATGAGACTTGATTTCATAAATTATGGCCTTAACAGAAGCTTTAGTCTTCCCTAAAATATGGCTTATATAGTTGAACTGTTAAGTTCCAGGATTATTTGTGTGCTACCTGATGGTATCTCTCCATCTTCTGAATAACATGTCTGGGCATTTAATATTTTAGACCGCAGAGCACACCTCAGAGGGAAAGCCAAAGAAACCATCGTACACGGAGTCGCAGAGTGAGCATTCAGCACTGATGGCAGCCATCCGAGGCCACGGGGGTGCCTGCAGCCTACGCAAGGTAAGAGGTGGGGCGGGTGAGCACCCCCACTCCCCTATCCCCTGAGCCAGTGCTGCAAATTCAGGCAACTCCCCACCTTGAAGTGGATGATAAGCCTCCATAGGAGCTATCCAGAGAGAACTGAGCACCCCAGCTACTCTGCCCCCTGCTGGTGCTCCTAGCAAGGAGCATGGGCTGGGCCCCAGGCAACCTCCCATGCTTCAAGGCTCGGAGGAAGAAGTAAGTGCTCTGCCTGCCCTCTGGCATGCTTGCACCTCTCAGGAGCCAGTGTGACTCAGACCATGGCAACACTCTGACTCCTACTTCCACACGCCAAGCTGAGAGAAGAGACTGTGCTTCCCCTGGGGCGTGGCACACACCCCATATAGCCTGTATTGGAATGGCACACTCTCGGGGCCTGCGCTCATGCCAAGTCGAGGAGTGTCATCAACTTCGGTCAAGCAAACCACTCCATGGTCTCCCTAGAGTGGAGACTGGCTGGGTACCAAGGTCTGGGGGTATATAGTCACTTCATTGTCTCTCTGCCAGGTGTCGTCTACTGCCTCTGAGGAGCTCCAGAGCTTCCGTGATGCCTCCCTGTCCACAGCAGGGGCAGAATCTCCTAGACGGGAAGATCTTGGTGTCCACCACCAACTCCCACCACCACCTCCACTCCTTCCAGCCCCCCAGGCACCCTTAGGCCCCCTCAACAACACCGCAGATGCCAGGCAGGCCTTGCTGGATGCCATCCGCTCAGGCACGGGAGCTGCAAGACTGAGAAAGGTGATGATGGGACAACGTGTAGGTCTGGGTGTGGGAACACAGGAAGGCTGAGGGCAAGGGTGGCTGAGCAGTGTGCTGTGTCCTAGTGACCCTAGGAAGCTGCCCTTCCGTCTGGGTCAGATATCAGCATATCCTCTGCCCCAACATATACCCCTACAAGCTCCTAAAGACACAGTGAAGGACTCCCCAAACCCCAGCCACTGGCTCCCCCCTCGCCCACATGCTGATGCCGGGCCCGACTGGACAGAGTCTGAGCCTGAGGTTGGTCCTAAAGGTTGGTCCTAAAGGTAGTGTCACCCAGAGACATGGAACTATCAGTGTGCTTTTTCTCTATGCTTCTCTATACATTTGCCACAAAGTGTTTACAAATGATTGCTTTGGCTGGTCCTTGGGCAGAGCACTTACTTTCTAGGCCTCTACTTTCTGCTTCCATCCATTCTTCTACTGTGTGCTGAAACCCTTCCTGGCCTGTGAAGGTGGTGTATTTTTGGTTCCATCTGGAGTCCCTCATGACAAGGACACGGGCTGTGTGGCTCATGGGGTATGGCCCAAGTGCCAGGGACCCTAGCAGACACAGAGCTACTCCTTTCCTGCCTCTCTCTCATGGACTGGGGCATCATGCTAGTAATAATTAAGCTACTGATAGGTATTATTTTCTGAGAGATAGTTCTCTGATCCTGAACTTAGCTTTCACACGTAACTGAGGAAGTCAGGATTAAGGGCTGGAGAGTGAGTGCAGGGTAAGGTGCCTGCTTTGCATGCAGCTGACCCAAATTCAATTCCTGCCACCCAATGTGGTCCGTCAAGCCCCATGAGAAGTGATTCCTAGCACAGAGCCAAGAGTAAGCCCTGAGCAGTGCCAAGTGTTGCCCATAAACAAGCCAGAAGGAAAGGCAGTGTTAAGATGATCCTAACTTTAGGAACCAAGTGAAAGACTTAGAATCCCTCAGCTATGTGGATGTGCCAGCATAGTGCAGACACAGCCAGGTGGGCTTTGAGCTCCCGAGGGAGCATTAGGTGAGGCACAGGGCCAGGCCACCATCTCTGCTGCTCTATCTGAAGCTGTGCGCTGGGAGCAGAGACCTGGGGACTCAGAACTAGCCCTGTTCCCCCAGGTGATGGCCAGCTCTCGGGGCAGTCATCAGTGACCAAGGTCACAAAGCTGCTTGCTTGCTGGGATGCCACAGACATCTTCATGGGTCACATTCTGTGCTTGGGACAGAGCTGCTGAAAAGGAGAATTTGTCACATTTTCTTTTCTTCCCTTCATTTGTGTCAACTGTATGTATTGATTAACCTACATGCTTATGGGTATCATTTATGTGGCAGAAGGCCCCCAAGCATTGCTCAGGGCTTTCAGGTTACTCCTGGGGGTTCCTGGCCTGACAGTGAGAGATAGATGACTTGATAATCAAACCCAGCATTGTTGGGGGCTGCAGTGATCACCCCACACAAACCAGTTGGTGCTTGTATTTCTTAAAATAAGGGGGAAATGACTAAATTGAGAAGAGTAACTAGATAAGGTCATAAAGGTAAGACAGAGTGACCAACTGACTGCCTGTGAGCTTGTCTCCGGAAGGGTCCCCAGCCTCAGTGTCTTCTGTTGGCCCTGAGGGCTTGGCTGCTCCCCAGCATGCTGCTCAGTTTCTAAAGCAATATTCTAACCGCTGTCTACATCCTGGGTCATATAGGATTCAAAGCTTTGAATCTACAGATATGTAGTCATTAGGTATTTACCAACAGATTTTACATCAAAATATGAGAAAACTAGCTATCATTTGAGCTTTCGGTCCATTTTTAATAACTCTAAACGGAATTTTAAAAGGCTAATTGTAGGGGATGGAGTGATAGCACAGTGGGTAGGGCATTTGCCTTGCACGTGGCGACCCGAGTTTGATTCCCAGCATCCCATATGGTCCCCTGAGCACTGCCAGGAGTAATTCCTGAGTGCAGAGCCAGGAGTAACCCCTGTGCATTGCAGGGTGTGACCCAAAAAGCTAAGAAAAATATAAGGGGACCAAACCAATGGCCCATGGGGGTCCAGAGGGGGCCTTATAAGCCAGGAGAGAGGACGGTGCATGAGAGAAACTAGTCCCCACCAATGCTGCACTGCGGTGAGCGCTGTCTCCTGCCTGGGGCGTCTAAGGAACCAAAGGAGGGTGGAGGGCACCCCTTAATTACCTGGGACACAAGGCCTCCCTGCACTCAGCCTTATTGCAGAGACTCCTTCTCATGGGCTCGGAAGCAACAGTGGGCTGTGTACTGAGCACCCCACACCCCCAGAGAAGGAATCAAAGGTCTCGGGGAGCAGGAAGGGGCTGATGCTGACAGCTGGAAAGAGCCTCGGTCCCAGAGCACCCAGGAAGTGAGTTTTGCTGCCCGCTGGTGTGAACTGGAAGTGGACTGTCCCCCAGCCCAGTGTCCAGTGAGCGTGGCCTGGGTGCTGTCTGCTGGCTGCCTCGTGGGAGGCTTGAACCAAGCACTGAGCTGTTCCTGGACCCCGGTGACAGAGATTGTGAGTGGCAGATGTGGCGAACGAAAGCCTTAAGGTGTAAAGTGTGTGGTATGGTGGTGATTTGCGACGACACACATAAATGATATGGGAACTTCTTTCTGTTTTGTTTTGTTTGGGGGCCACACCCGTGAGGCTCGAGGTTTACTCCTGGCTCTGTGCTCAGGAATTATCCTGGCAGTGTTCGGGGGATCCTATGTGGTGCCAGAGATCGAACCAGGGTTGGTCGCGTGCAAGGCAGGTGCCCCACCCACTGTACTATCTCTCCAGCCCTTGATAAGGAAACTTCAGTTTCTTTTTCTTTCTTCTCTAGCTTAAAAAACACAATCAAGCAGAGGAGGTTCATAAGGTGCCTGAAAGCCTGTAGATGCTTTCCAACATATAAACCCATGATCCCAACATCCCATATGGTCCACTGAGCACCGCCAGGAGTAATTCCTGAGTGTAGAGCAAGGAGTAACTCCTGTGCATCGCTGAGTGTGACTCAAAAAAAGCAACAAACAAACAAAGAAACAAACAAAGAAACAAACAAAACAAAACAAAAAAGCATAAAACCAAAAAAAACCCAAATATGAAAAATAGAAAAATTATAAATGGCATTTTAATCTTTTGAACTTCCCCATCCATGGACATAGTATAGCTCTCCACTTAATGTCAGCTTGGCGTGCTTCTATTGAGCTCGCTGTACGGTACCTTGCATTTGCATCCTTGAGTTCGGTCTGGTCAGTGTGTGAGCAAAAATCTCTTCCCTGGATATAACAGCAAGAGGCCTGGGTCCAATCCCTGGGATTGCACACACACGCATGTACACACACACACACACACACGGATGCATGCTCATGCACGCATGTATGAACACAATAAAAAGACCCCACAGAAACAAAGCAAAACAAAAATCCCACATTGCCCACAGGCCCGCTCAGCCTTTCTCTGTGTGTGTGTGTGTGTGTGTGTGTGTGTGCACGCATGTGCATGTGCATGTTACCGGGGGGATTGAACCCAGGGCTTCATACTGAGAGGCTTTTGCTCTTTGTGGCTGAGCTACCTTCCTGCACCCGAACACGATATGATGGTTCTGGACCACCAGGCAACGTGACCTCGCCAGGGGCTTTGTGGTGACTGAACGCATAAGCATTCAGTGCTCTCATCCCACGGACTGACTCCCCGGGTCCTGGCCTCCACCTGCATTAGGGGTCAGTCACAAAGGTCAGGTGCCCAGCACACATGCTCACCATACTGATACACATGCTCATATACATGCCTACATATGTGCACGCACATGCTCTCCTATCCATGCTGACATATACCCAGATGTATACACACACTCATATGCTTACCCACATATACCCACACATATACACACACTCAGAGGCTTACCCACATATGCCCACACCTACACACACACTCGTATACTTACCCACACATACCCACACATATACACACACTCACAGGCTTACCCACATATACCCACACATACATGCATGCTCACATACTTATTCACATATGCCCACACACATACACACACAGGCTTACCCACATATGCCCACACGTACACACACACTCACAGACTTATCCGCATATACCCACACATGTACACACACTGACAGGCTTACCCACATATGCACACATGTATATACACACTCATATCCTTAACCCCATATACACTCATATTATATGTTCATATACATAACCCACACATGAACACATTCTCATATATATATATATATCTCCACCATTCACAAATGCTGTCACGTATATACACTCACATACCCATGGGCATACATACATGCACACACCCATGTACACACACACACACACACACATACACATACATACCCTCCTTCATGCTGTTACAGAGGGCAGTTACCTAGGCCTGATGATAGACATTGAGAGGATTCTGAGCAGTCCCTGAGGTCGAGAGGAAACAGCACGCTGAGCCAGCTCACGGAAGCCACAGTTTACTTTCCTCTTCCCTCCCAGCCTAAGTGTTTCACTCTCTGCCTTGTCACGTCTGCATGCCAGGAATGGTGGCAGGCCAGCCCCAGAGCTCACCATCAGGCTAAGGAGGAGGAGGGCCTGGGCCTTTAGGGGGAGGGGGCGTCACCAGAGCACACCCCTGAACCCCTTCCCTGCAACCTCCCAGGCCCGAGGCGAAGGTAGGGAGGTGTGGGTGGGGCGGGGGGGGGACCAACACTGACCCCACTTTGACAGGCAGGAAGCGCGGGAGGCTGAGAGCTGGAAGGGCCTATGATGTCGCCAGGTCAACCCTTTCCTTTCCAGCTAAGAAAACCCAGATGACTCCTGTGGAGCTGGGGGCCGGCCGGAATGCTTCCATCTAGAACCTTCTGGAACACTCTTGAGTGTGATGACCTTCCCCAGGCCCGAGCGCTCTCCTGGGTGAGCTTCTCATGGGGGTTCCTTCAGATGTGTCAAGGACGGGGGGGAGACACAGACACGCTGATATCAGCTACACTCACAGGACAGACCCGGGGGGGGGGGATTGTGTGGGACAGGGGTCACTGGGAGCACTGTACCCGGGTGCCACAATACGTGGCGGTCAATGGGCGTGTTTGTCCCCAGATTAACCAAGCGGGGACTGGCTGGCTCCGGGAGGTGGCTGGGCTTCAAGGAGGCCACCATCTAGTCGGAGGACTCCTTGGGCATGTAGGCCACGTTGTCATAGGCGGGGGGCGGAGAGGCCGTCGGGCTGGGGATGAAGTCTGTGCTGAAGGCGTTGGGCAGGAAAATCACCGGCTGCAAAGAAAGAAACCAACCCAATGACTTTCCTGGAGGTTGGGGGGGGGGCGCCTTATGGGAGGAGGGTGGGTGGGTGGGTGAGTATGTTGCACCAGTGCCCCCTTGCGGGCAGATGGGGAACAGCGCCCTCATAATGCGTTCCTGCGGAGCTGCAGGGAGCCGACTCAAAGGGTTCAACTCATTTTTCAGAAAACACAGGTGGAACGGGAGTACAGTGGTTGAGGTGCTTGGGCACGGAGCTGGGAGCATCCCACTACTAGTACTTCTGGTTGTGGCCCCAATATCCTCATGCTACCTCCCCCAACAAAACATGTATGGGACCAACCCAGATGTTGGGCATGAAATGAGCCCCGTTTCTGTAGGGGCTGAAGCTCTGGCCTTTCTGCAGTAGCTCAAGGCAGGGGTGCATTACAGGGGCGCTTTGCCGACCCCCGCCTCCAGCCCCCACCTCTCTGTTCCCACCGGGAGCCTCTCCACCCCCCACTACCTTCTAGAAGCCCCTGGATGGATGTGGATTTCCAGGAGTCCTTCCTCCCACCTTCCATGTGAGCAAATACTCCCCTGCTCAGAATCCACAGTCTCTCCTCAACTTCTGTGCAAAGGCGCCTTCCCCAAGCGCCACTCCCCTCAACGCAGTCTCCTGCATTTTCCAGACCCCAGCACTCCTCCTCCTACTTTATTCTAGGGGTCTCCCCAACTCCTCAAACCTTCCCCCACCTCATTTTCTGTCTTTACTATCTCCTGCCACCGCGCCTGGCTATCTTCACCGGGACCCCTTGGAGGAGGGTGGGTGGGTTGAGTTTCCCTCCCCACCCCGAGCAGAGCCCCTGATGACCTCCAGTTCCAGCCACAGCCATGCCTAAGACCACTCTCCACATGTTCGGATGAGCCTCACGCATGAAGGAACCATCTGAGGAACCCAGGTGTGCAGGACCCGGGGCGTAGATCTCCAAGCCTGCTCAGATCGGGACTGGGCCTCCTCCACCCAGAACCCCCCATCCATCTTCCAGTGTGTAGGCGTTACACCCACCAACTGCCCCTCGTGTCGTATAATCCCATCAACGGCCAAGACCCAGAGACTATAAAACCCAGGTCCCGGAAGCGACATCTTATTATCTAGCTCTTACTCTGGGGAACCTGTCAGGCTACCAAAAGTGTCCTGCCCACACGGCAGAGTCTGGCAAACTCCTTGTGGCGTATTCAATATGCCAAAACCTAGTAACAATGATGGGTCTCATTCTCCTGACCCTGAAAGAGCCTCGAATGTGGCAGGGCTAGGATGAAGGAGACGTTACTGGTGCCTGCTGGAGGAAATCAATGAATAACAGGATGACAGTGATGCAATGATACTATCCTCCAGTTTGGAGGGGCACTAGGCTCAGCTTCCACCGGGGTCATGCTGGATTTCCAATGCATTGCATGACCCCCCTCGCCCCCCCCCGCCCCAGCCCCCTGGAGGAAATGACGAGGGACCCACCAGCTCTGTTTTCCCTTAAGGGGTCCAGAGCTGCAGACCTGTGGCGCGGGCGCCCCCGTGTGGTCGCCAGGAGAACAACCCCGTCTCCAGGGAACATTGCGTTGGGTCTCCCAAACCAGAAGTGGGAAGGAGAATTTCCCCAGTGCTTGATAAGAGGCAGGACCGGGAGTGGGGCCGTGGGGCCCGCAGTACTTACCGCGTTGGCTTGTGCGCGGGTGGCTTGGCATCCAAAGTGGGTGGCAATGACGGCGATGAAGAATTCCAGGATGGTGAAGATGGTCAGCACGGCCAGGTAGCCCCTGCCCACATCCTGGGGAGCAAAAACCCAGAGTCAAGGCAAGCCGAATGTTCTAGAGGAGGAAAGGCACTGTGCGCCCGCCCCCTCTCACCCCTCCTGTCCACCCCATGCTCATTGGCGATAGGACTGGGGGGTCTGCCACCCCAAAACGGCTGTCATTCTCTGAATTTCCCCACTCTCGGGTCAGTGGGGGGCGGGGGTGGGGGCGTCCAATCACACACCCAGTTAGTGACCCCAAAATCCATGAGCAGAATGGCCGTCCCGGCAAAGGCCGCCGTGGCGCTGAGAATGTTGGTGCCCAGGCTGGTCCTCACCTGCAGGAGGGGACGACAGGCAGAGACAGAGGGAAGAGGAAGGAAGGGGCATCGGGTCACAGCCCCCCTCCCCTCCCCTGCCAAGCCCCCCACACCCAGCCCTCCCGTGAGCCCACTGGCCTCTGCCTGACCACCTGCTTCTCCACTGTCCTTCCCGGCATGGACAATGTCCCTTCTGTCACCTCCCCAAAACTGCTGGGCAGAGCATCCCTCTCCTGCATGGCTTCCTGACCCCCTTTCCCTGTGTCCCTCTCCCCTCTCCCCCTCCCCCAGCGGAGCATTGTGTAGGTCAGATCTTGGGAACGGGGACTGGGGTGTGGCTGGGGAACACTGGGTGCCAGGCAGGGTGGGCACCAGGTAGGGGGTAGGCCCTGGACAGGTGGGACCCAGGGAATGAGGCTGGGCTGGGCCAAGTTCTGGGCAGGGAGCTGGTGAATGCAGAAGGCAAGTGGTCTCTGGGTGGTCCCTGCAGCTCCTTAGACCCTGAGGTTGACGCTCTCTGGCTCCAAGGAAGTGCAGAATCTGCTCAACTCCCAAAGGCACTGAATCCCTTTTTTTTTGGGGGGGGGGGTCCTCTAGGAGGTGGAGCCTCTCCTGGTGACTTAGTCAACTGGGCCAGTGGTTGGATGTAAGGGACTGAGGACATGGTGCTGCTTGGGGCCTGGGGTGGCGGATTACTTGGGCTGCCCCGCCCGGTGGCACTTGGTGGCCTCCAGGCTGCACCTAGCAGTGCTTTAACCCCTGAAATCTCATTCCGGCCCCTGACGCCCTTTCCCCTATGACACTGAGGAGAGAGTAGAGACCAAAGCAGTATCTCAGCGAAGTTCATCCATTAATATATCATCCACCCATCACCCATCCATCATCCATTCATTCACCTACCTGTGCACCCATTCCTATGCCCTTCCATTCGTCCATCCGTCTGTCTGTTCATCATCTAAGCATCCATTCTTCATTCATTCCAAACCTACCCATTTGTTTGTTTGTCCATCCATCCGCCCACCCACCTATCCATTCATTCATCCATCCACTCGGTTATCTGTCCGCCTGTCTGTCCATCCATCAATTCATCTATCCATTTGTTCATTTAGCCATCCATTTCCCACCCACTCATTCATCCATCCATACATTTTTCCGTCCATCCGTTCATCTGTCCACTCATCCATCCATCCATCCATCCATCTCTCCACCTGTCTGTCCGTCCATCAATTTATCTATCCATTTGTTCATCAAGCCATCCATTTCCCACCCACTCATTCATCCATCCATCCATTTGTCCGTCCATCCGTCCATCTGTCCACCCACCCACCCATCCATCCATCTGTCTGTCCATCCGCCCATCCATCCACCTGTCCATCCATCCATTCATCCTTTATCCATTCCCAATCCAACACGGCCAATGGGGCAGGCACTAAGCTGCTATGAGACCCACCTTAACTTGGGGACCATTAGGGTTGGCCTGAGGTCCCCACGTGCCAGTCCGCCCTCCTATGCTCCACTCTCCACCCAGTGCTCAAGAACGCAAACAGGGTGATGGGTCTCTGCTCAGTGGCATCACACAAGCTTAATGTAGCTTCCAAAGGAGGCACGTCCCCGATGCAGCCTTCTCCTGCTCCTCACTCTGCCTCTGTGCGCTATTCTAGTGTCCTGGCCTTCTCCAGCATCCCCAGACTGGGGTACTGCCCCCACTATGAGCTCACATCCCCTCCCCGGGACCCCAGATGGTCCCTGCTGAGCTCCCACACTATCTGGGGGCCTCCTTGGTGTCCTTTTCAAACTCTAGCATTTGTCATTCGTTTGGGGGTATCTTTTTTTTAAATTTTGGGTCACCTTGGTGATGCACAGGGAATTAATTACTCCTGGTGGTGCTCGGGGGACCATATGGGATGCTGGGAATCGAACATGGGTCAGCCGCATGCAAGGCAAAATGCCCTACCCGCTGTGCTATCGCTCTAGCCCCAGTTTGGGGGTGTCTTAACAGATATGAATGTAAGCTCCCTGAGGGGTTGGACCTCAGCATTGCTCCCAGCCACAGCCCCACAACCTGGAGGTAGCCCCCACTGACCTCTTTCCCTCCACTGCCCTTCCCTGTGCTTTGCCCGTGTAAGGGGAATCATGACTGGTCCCCTAACCTGTGTGCAGGGCCCCCCGGGCCCCCTTTTGGACTCACCAGGCAGCTGGTATGGCTCCTCTCGGCTGCCACAGACAGGGACCCAGAGATGATGAACTGCGGGGAAGGGAGGGTGGGTGAGGCTGAGGCTGACCCCAGGCAGGATACACGGGGCTGCCGGCCTCTGGGTGTCGTCTTCTCCGTCCCAGACCTGAGCTCTCTGGAGTGTCCTTGGGTTTCTAGGGCCTCTGCCCAGGGCACTTGCCACTTGCCGCCTGTGCGGATGGATGAACAGCTTCTTTTGCTCTTTTTTTTTGTGTGAGTGGTGCCTGGGCTGGAGTGATAGCACAGCGGGTAGGGACGCTTGCCTTGCATGCAGCCAGCCCGGCCAAACTGGGTTCGATTCCTCTGCCCCTCTCGGAGAGCCCGGTAAGCTACCGAGAGTATCTCGCCCTCACGGCAAAGCCTGGCAAACTCCCCGTGACGTATTCGATATGCCAAACACAGCAACAAGTCTTACAATGGAGACGTTACTGGTGCCTGCTGGAGCAAATCAATGAACAACAGGAGGACAGTGCCACTGTGCTACAGTGAGTGTGGCCTATTCCCGACTCTGAGCTTGGTGGTGGTGGTGGTGTTGGGGTCACTCCAAGCAGGGCTGGGAATTAGATACAGGCCTCCAGGCCTCTTGAACACAGAGCCTGCATTTGGCCTGTTCAGTAATCTCACTAGCCGAGATGGATGCTTTCTTTATTTAAAAAAATGTAAAAGTAGAGTAAAGGCTCTCCCGTTGATCATCGATTTGCTCGAGCGGGCCCAGTAACGTCTCCATTGGAGACTTTGTTGTTACTG
>JAOXYA010000045.1:46270212-46280903 GCA_028565675.1 Sorex palustris | reverse complement strand
ACTATATATATATATATATATATATTTAATACACATGGGGTTACTCCTGGCTCTGCACTCAGGAATTACTCCTGGTGGTGCTCAGGGGACTATATGGGATGCTGGGAATTGAACCCAGGTCGGCCGCGTGCAAGGCAAACGCCCTACCCTCTGTACTATCGCTCCAGCCCCCCCTACTGTACATTTTAAATGACTTACAAGGTAGTTTCCCCTCACCCCAAAATTGCAGATGTAACCTGCATCTCACCAGCCCACCCTCACCCAGCACCTTGTAAGATAGGTCCAGGTATCCGGGTGAAAGACCACTGCATAAATAAATGGCACTGATCAAAGGAGCCCTAGTGGTTAGTGTCCACACAGGAATGTGACAGAGTAAGAGGGCTTAATTAATTTTGTGTAGAATACAGTGTCATTTCTGTTCTTCCTCTTTAGGAAGAGGCAGTAGTGTTTCGTGTCAGTGGGTGTGTATACTGTAGTATGAGCCTGCCTATGTGTGGACCTGTGCCTTTGCTATAAATGTTAACATTTCTTAGTTCTCTATTTTCCAAAAGGAAGTCCTGGAGGGGGCTTTGGGGGGTGGGGTGGTAGGAAGATTATGAAGTTGTTTTAGAGATTTAATGAGGTAATGCATGTAAAGCTTTCAACTCAGGCACTCAGTACACATGTGAAAACAATGTTGGCTAGTAGTATGCTGTGACAGTATTGTATCTCTAACCCTTTCCAGAATAGCCCCTGCTATAGTTTTACGCACTGTAAAAAGCGCATTTTGGTTTCAAGTTTAAAAGTTGATTAGCTTTAAGGGCCCAGAAGTATTTGCATTGTTCTTCACTGACTTTTTTTTTTAATATTATCATCTGATAGTTATATCTCTAAAAGAGAAAAGGCTCTGAATTGTATAGCATTACTTAATCTTGGTTGCCTGTGCTCCTTCTAGATGTTTCCATTCCTGAAAGGCCCAAACTTAGATTTGTTGAAAGGGTACCACTTGTACCCAAACTGAGAAGAGAACCTAAAAACTTGAAAGACATACGGGGACCTTCAACTGAAGCTACTGAGTTCACAGAAGGCAAATTTGCGATCCTGGTAAGTTCCGCATCAAGCAGCTACAGCGGTTCCTGAAGTGCCCAGTGCTGCCACCTGTGGGTGCTGGAGCAGTCTAGGGGCAATGCCATCCCAGGCTCCAGGGCACTGGGATGTTTTGAGTTCTCTTGGGGAAGGTAGATTTCCAGGGGAACGCTAATTTTTTTTTAAGAGGGGAGTGGTAGAAATTTGGGGACCTCTGAGCTACCCAGTGGAAACCAGGGATCAACCAAATATCATGCTCTGCATTCAGAATTCTGTTCCATGGTTGTGTGTGTGTGTGTGTGTGTGTGTGTGTGTGTGTGTGTGTGTATTTAGAACTGCCACCAGTTGTTTTCTTCATCTGTTTTTTACAGTCTTTTAAACTGATGTACAGTACCGAGTGAGGAAATAAAAGTTTTATGTAGACATAAAGTAATGTAAGAGCAGGAAGAGGCAGCCTAATTTACTCTGTAATTAAACCAGATATTCTTAAGTCTCCTAAAATCAAACTATTCTTGGACTGGGGAAAGGGCTCAAAGGACTAGACTAGAGCACATGGTTTGATCTCTGGCATCACATGGCCTCCGCAGCCTGGCTGGATATAGCCCTGGAGGGCCCATCCCTCCCCAGAATGAAATGAGCAAATGCCTATGATCAAAGTAAACTACCTTTAACACCAGGTGTGGAAGAGTGTATCTTGACTCCATGAGGAGCTTCTGGGTAGACTTGATGCCAGTGCCTGTACAAATAGGTGTGGAGTGGGATTTAATTTCCAGCAGGTAGCACAAGTGATGTTTTATTAGAAGGTCTTCATTTCTCACTATTCCGGTCACACTGGCTTTGCTTAAACTCTTCAAGCCCTTTCTTTTGGACCATTCCTCTTCTTGGAACATTCATCTCTTCCCTTGGCTAGATCTTACCAGTTGGGCCTACACTTTCAATGTCACCTCAGTGAGACCCTGCCTGTCTATCCAATTAAGTGGGCGAGCCCATCCTCCCTTACTACCAATCCCTAGGGTGTTGTTTTTTTTTCCCCCCACAACAGTATTTATTATAAAACTCTTGTGTCTTCACGTGTATCATTGAAGTTGTTGTCAATGTAAAAAAGGGAGAGAACTACGATTGTGTAACATAGTTCATTCCCCATGATGTTCTAATTTTCCCATTCATTTTTAGGCACTGGGTGGCGGTTATCTCCATTGGGGCCATTTTGAGATGATGCGCCTGACAATCAACCGTTCTATGGACCCCAAGAACATGTTTGCCCTGTGGCGAGTGCCAGCACCTTTCAAGCCCATCACCCGCAAAGGCATGGGGCAGCGCATGGGAGGAGGGAAAGGTGCCATTGATCACTACGTGACTCCCGTGAAGGCTGGTCGCCTCGTAGTCGAGATGGGCGGGCGCTGTGAATTCAAGGAGGTAGAGGGTCTTCTCAACCAGGTGGCACACAAGTTGCCCTTCCCTGCAAAGGCCGTGAGTCGTGAGACTCTAGAGAAGATGCGAAAAGATCAAGAAGAACGAGAACGTAACAACCAAAACCCCTGGACCTTTGAGCGCATAGCCACCGCCAACATGCTGGGCATCCGGAGAGTACTGAGTCCATATGACTTGACCCAGAAAGGACGGTACTGGGGCAAGTTCTTCTTGCCTAAGCGTGTGTAGTGAGAATGTGAGAACAAAGTACAGACTCTCGAGAAAGCCAGAATCTATCTTCCCCTCAGCCTGCTTGTGAAGTCTGGGGGAGCTGTGTTGGCACACAGCCTAGGAGCAACGGATGAATAGATGTTTTGGAGACAACTGTGTTATTGTTGGTTTATTTTTAAAGTGTTATCTTAAGTCTGAGCATCATCTTAAGATACAGCTTCTCATTGATAAGCTTTACTTGCTTAAATGATTACCATACTGGCCCAGTTCCTAGGCGTTCTGGTTCTCCCTGGTTGAAGAGGAATGTCAGGCTAAAGTGCATATTTATATCTTCCACCCGATGTAAGTCAGACTTAGTATCTTCACTACCTTCATCGTGTTCACACTTTCTTCACTACCCTCATCATGTGCACATTTCTGTTGTTAAGTAGGTTTGTAAATGTTTTGTTACGGTGATTTTGGAAAAAAATCAGGAAAAAAAATGACAAAACATAGTTCATTGATTCAACAGGTATTTATTTATGATTCAGTAGACATTTATATGGAGCTATTCATCTCTCATCTTCAGAAGGAAGGATGGTAGCAGGAAGAACAGATGCATACAAACACTCAAATTGGCCTTTGCTAGGTCTGGAAATCTGAAGTTTTCTGAGGGAGAGTGGCTCTGCCTTTGTATCCCTGCTGGTTCCAGTGGCACAGTGCTATACAGAACATCACTGCTTGGATGAATGAGGGACCTACCAACTCAAGTCCCCATGGTCCCAGCTTCCTGGTTCACTTCTAACAAGATGAAAATTTTCAGAGCTAGTCAGCACTAGTTCTCTGCCCCCTGTTCAATCTAAAGGAAGTACAAATTGTTAAAAAGATTTTTCACGCTCTCAAAGCATAATAATCTCCAGCAAAGAAAATATTTTTTCAGAGTTTTAATAATTCAAGGGCTGGAGGGTAGGGCGTTTGCCTTGCATACAGCCAACCTGGGTTAGAGTCCTCCGCCCCTCTAGGAGAGCCTGGCAAGCTACCGAGAGTATCTTGCCCGCATGGCAAAGCCTGACAAGCTCCCTGTGACATATTCGATATGCAAAAAACAGTAACAAGTTTCACAATTTGTGAGACATTACTGGTGCCTGCTCGAGCAAATCGATGAACAACAGGAGGACATTGCTAAGAATTCAAGAAAAAAAATAAATATAAATGTATCATCAAGAATTGCCTGATGTTTTGGTGTAATTGTAGTGACCCTCTTAAGTTACGGCTAATTGCTGAATTACATTAGAATCCAGCAGAATCTTACCAATTGGAGGTGTATTAATTGGCTTTTTTGTTTTGGGTTTTGGTCCCCACCTGGCAGTGCTCAGGGCTTGCTCTTGGTTCTTGCTCAGGGACCATCCCTGGTGAGCACTGGGGGACCAAACCCAGTTTGGCTATGTGCAGAGCAAGCACCCTATCTGCTGTACTGTCTAAGGGCCTGGATTGGAATGTGTATTCAGGACAGTGCTTCAGGATTCCTGCCCAACAAAATCAGTTTCACCCTTAGTCAGATGCGAAGTGATGCAATGATGCAATGGCCTCATTTGACCTCTGTGATCTAACATCTTGCTATTGTCTTTGTTGTCTTGCATAAAGCATGACACTGATGAATGCTGGGAGCTCAGTAATAGGAGAGACTTGTTTGGGGGCTGTGTGTTTAGTTTCCTAACCGCAGTACTGAAGCCAACCATCATCTCAAAGGGGGTACTGGCAGAATACTACCATCACCGTCGCCCCACCCCAGGAAACATAGGCTTTTTATATTTTAGGTAATGTGGGCATTCCTGGTGTTTTTGCATGAGTGGATCACTGCAAATTCAGGCATGTCTTACTTAGCTTCTGATACCAAAAAGCCATTTTCCACTGAAAGCTTAAAAGGTTTCAAATCCAAGCATCCATCCATGCGCAGAAATCGGAGCTTCAATAGAAGTAATCAACATGTCTAAGCAGATCTCTGTGTGGGCACGTGCTAAGCACTGGGACACAGCAATGAGCAGAACATGTGTGGTACCTTTTGTCAATCTTTAAGGACTATTGGGCCCTAATAGAAGAATACGGATGTAAGCTTAGTTCAGGGTGAGCCCTCGAAAAGCATCAATAAGTGCCCTGATCAATTTAGAATAGACAGTAAGCCTAAGAAACTGAACATACTGTGACATCTGTCTCCTGGTAGACAATGGTGATGGCTTAAATTCAGTTTCCTGGATGGGTTCCTACTAAGTGTTCTCTACAGCCTTTAAACCATCTTCCTAATACAGGTTGCTCTACACCCTGTTCCAACTCAGCCACCACCCAATTCTGCATTTTCCTAAGTCTCCCTTTGCATAACTTTTAATAGGTATCTGAATTTCTGATTAATACCCTGTTTCATAAGAGGTTTCGCAATGGAAAAAGGAGTAGTTGAGGAATCTGGAGTGGAGAAGTGGTGGCACCACAATGGTAGGATTAGAAATGCCCATCGAGGATCCATCTGCCTGAAGGAGACAAAAGAAAATTTGGGGGGTGGGGGAGAGGGAAGAACTATAGATTATACAGTAAGATATGCAAGGTCACGATCATCAAATCCCCCTCCTGAAAGGGAATGGCTTTATTCATAAGGACACGGTCTTCTAATTGTAAATAGATCTCTAAATTTATCAAGACACTTAGGTACTTTAGTTTTACTCTGTGTCCCTGTACCCAAAAGTTTAGGGTTTTTCCAATACAAGAACTAATTCTGTCGCCTTTTGCTCTTCACGCTGAGGCCCAAAGTTTCCCTGCAGAAACATTCTTAGATAGTATTTTGCTACCAGGCCTGTTCGTGGAACAGACTACACCTGCCTCCCCATCAACCTATTCCCAACTCCCTACTTGTCCCTCATTTTTCTCTTCATAAAATACCTCTGTCATCTTCCCCAGTCTCTACTCCCACACTTCATGCCACCCAGAGTGGCGCGGCTCATGCTAAACAATGTCCCAAGGACACAAGAGTATCAAGAGGCTTGATCCTCTCCACGGATGTCTCACCTTTTTCAGGCAAATACGCTTCCAATGGTGGAAGCTAAGATGATGGCGAGGATAATACAGCAGATCATGATCATGATCTTCTTCTGCTCGTCCAGATAGGAGATGGAAAAGGATGGGAGAAACATCAACATTGTGCAAGGGGTGTTCCGAAAGGAGGGAGGCAAGGAAGAGGAGATGAAGGATGACAAAGGAGTGCTAGAAGGAAGAGGAAGATGGATCTGGCTGCTAGAACCCAAAGTTAGATAGAAGTGTTACTTCAAGGTGAGTGTCATCAGAGATGAAGAGTCAATAGCCGTAGTGGAGGATACCCTCTACATCCCAGAAAGTCAGACCTACTTCCTGCTAGAGACACATCCTTGGGAGTGAGTGGATCAAATTCTTTTGGTAAAAGCACCGAAAACCTTAAATGTTGATGTCTTTGAAAGTAAAGCCATTTTTTAAAAAAAGTTAGAACTTCTGATCCATCTGACTCAACGCAGTAGTTTGTAAAAGATTCAAAGGGCCAGCGAGAGAAACAGCGGGGAAGGCACGCACTTGCATAGGGTCGACGTGGGCTCGGTCCCCAGCAGCACACACAGTCCCCTGAACAAAGCCCTGAATCCCACCAGGTGTGGCCCAAAGCAAACCAGAAGATTCTGGACCCTTTGCAAAAACATAAGCAGCACCCACACGTACCAGATCACCATGTTTTTCAGGGAAGTAGAGCCAGAGCTGTTTCATAATCAATATAAAGTCATTTATTTTTAAATTAGCAATAAAATAATCAAGTTTACATTAAAAAAATACACACAACAACAACAACAAAATACCTTCACTTGCATTTTAAACTCTAAGTCCCAGACCTCAGTCTACAGAGCATGAAGGACTGATTACAGCTTGTCTGCATGCTGCAGAGCCCAGTCCTCATCTGACTTCACAGCCGTGGGCAAGAGCGATCCCTTGGCTCTGTCTGAGTACTGGACAATGACGGAGTAAAGGAGCCCGCGTGAAGGAAGACAGCAGGTGGTGCCTGACCTAGGGTGCTCCCCCTGTCCGGAGAACATTAAGGTCAGAGCCAAAATCCAAATCAGGGAGGACGGAGGCAGAAGGCAAGGGGCTCACCGGTGGGTTGGCCAGTCACTACACTTGAGAACTTCCCACCTGTTGCTTCCCCGGATGAGACGTGGAGGCCACAGCAAACCACTCAGATTCACTCTGGCAGAACTACTCAA
The DNA here is from genome assembly GCA_028565675.1 of Sorex palustris. Lineage (NCBI taxonomy): Eukaryota > Metazoa > Chordata > Mammalia > Eulipotyphla > Soricidae > Sorex > Sorex palustris. The sequence goes on along the minus strand of JAOXYA010000045.1, from coordinate 46,273,953 downwards.
TCGTTTCTCATCCGCGCCTACTATCTCAGCCCCAGAGAAACACATCCGCCATCCCGAGGCCACTTGGGTGATACCACACCCTTACAGGATGTTCTCAAGTCAAGCCTAGGAGAAGTGTCAAAACTTTTGTCACACTTTCTGTCTGCTAAGCAGAAAAGCTGAATGACAACTTAGTCCTCAGCCCAAAGATCTATGATTCTTCCAGTACCCTTCCCAGAGAAGAACACAGGTCTCAATGACAGGGTAAGATTCTATTTTCAGTAGAAATTCATTTTGTGAGTGTTTCTTACATAATTTTCACTCGTGTATTTCTTTTTCAAGGTCATAAATATCCTTCACTTCTGATTTCATATTTCCTGAGAGATACATGCATCCATGGACATGCACCTCAAACACAGAATTTAAAAAAATATGATCTGGAATCCATGAAATGAGTGATTGAATATTCTGTCTGAAACATGTCCAGAGCCTGCACTGTGGAGCACCTAGCCCCTGGCCCAGTTTCCAGTGCTTGGTTATTGCTGGTCTCAAGGCAGGGGCCTTCCCAAGTGGCCAACAGCTAGCTGGTTTCTAGGACTCAGACATGGAAACAAGTACCAGACTTTCAATGCTAACAGATGGTAACCTCGAAGGATGGTCAACCTGGTGCCTCCCTGGGTAAACATGAGCAAATACAGCATATGCAAAGATCAAAGTTGGCCGGTCACCAAGCTGAGAGTAGCTTAAAGCCTAATTTCAAATAGCCCAACTGCTGAGACCAAAATGACATCTGCCAGTCCCTCCTATTTCCTGACATAGGGAACAACAGACTGAGGATCAGGGTCCTGCCTGGCAGAAGTCTCAGGTACCAGGCCTTCTCACTGCTAGACTTAGAAGAATCCCTTTACTTTCTTCTAGAGAATCACCCCAACCCCGCCCAAATAAAAGCAATTTTTAGGAGAAGAATCCTCCATGAGGTAGAAAATACAGCACCTTGGGAAGGCCTGAGCTAAGCTTTTCAAGGTGCAGTGTCTAATTTGACACATCGGAATGACAAGGTGCAGTGTCCAATTTGACACGTCAGAATGAAGAAACACAAATGGCTACTTCATCATCCAGGAGAAAAGGCACTTCGGCATTGGTGAGGCAGGAGAAGGTTTGGAGAACTCGGGGTTGTGCTTGGTCGACAGGGTTCCTCCAGGGCTAGATTGTTGGCTGGGTCAGGTCCAGGGATGGTGACATGGAAACAAAGGAATGGTCTCTCTCGCTCTTGGGTGCGCCATTCCAACTCCATTTCCATCTAAAGTCATAGGTGGCCAGGCCAGGCTGGAGAAAAATTGGGTTCTAAGACAGGAGGGGAAGGAAGAGCCGATCAGTGTACAGGATGATGGCAGACAGCCACATTAAGAATCAGCCAGAAACCTAGAAGGTGCAAAGGTTAGTTAGAACTGCAAAATGGAAAATAACAGAAAAATCATCAGGAAGCTTGAGAAATTCGACAGCCCCCAAGACCCAGAATTAACTATCCCACTGTACAAGGGAGATAAAAGGTACTGTGGTGAGGGAGGGGGGAACAAATAGAAAACTCTCTGGGTCATTGTGAATCCTTCACGCTGGCCGCCACACACTCGTGAAAGAACTTGTCAATGGGGAGGCACAATCTGACTAAAAACACCAGTTCTCACCACACAACTCCCGTCAGTACCCCTCCAATACAGCTGCAGAAGCCTCCAAGATACTCGTATCTTCTCCATCACTGCCCCCTCCCCCCTCACCTCCCAGAATGCTTCCAAAAGGCACAGTGAAGAGAGAAAGGGCTGGAGCTATAGCACAGCAGGTAGGGCGTTTGCCTTGCACGCAGCCGACCCAGGTTCGAGTCCCAGCATCCCATAAGGTTCCCTTGGCACCACCAGGAGTAATTACTGATTGCAAAGCCAGGAATAACCTCTGTGCATCACCGGGTGTGACCCAAAAAGCAAAAAAAAAAAAAAAAAAAAAGGGGGGGGGGGGGAGGCTTAGGGGACAGATGATGGTGTTCTGCCTTACAAGCCGTGTGGGCTGGGACAAGTTTAACTTTAGTGAACTTGAAAGAGGTTCAGTGTCTGAAAAATTGGAAAAGGAAGAGAATATTCCTGTGCTAGAGCTGTAGCTGGCACATAGCTGGGAAGAATAAATGCATACTTCCACATCCTCTGCCCACCCCCCCCTCACAGTCCTCTCTCCCTCAGAGCAGACAGATGCCCAGGGGGGATTTGAGTAGGGAATATGAGGTGCAGCAGAGCAAGCAACCTCACAGCTGTTCAGCCACGTGGCATCTTCGAGCTCATATAAGTCAACTCCCAGCAATGTTAGAATTATTCCCCTGGTTTTAAAAAATGATTCATGGGGGCCGGAGAGATGGTACAGCAGGTAGGGACTTTGCACGTGGTCGACCCAGGTTCGATACCCAGAATCCCATATGGTCCTCCAAGCACCACCAGGAGTAATTCCTGAGAACATAGCCAAGAGTAACCCCTGAGCATCGTTGGGTGTGACGCAAAAAGAAAAACATAAAAAATGATTCGTTTACCTTCTGAATTCCCAGGATTTGGAATGGAAATAGGCACTATGCATTTGGAAGGCATCTTTCATCCAAGGCTGCACTGCACTGTACTGTCCTCCCGTTGTTCATCAATTTGCTCGACCCAGTAATGTCTCCATTATGAGACTTGTTGTTACTGTGTTTGGCATATTGAATACGTCACGGGTAGCTTGCCAGGCTTTGCCATACAGGCGAGATACTCTCGGTAGCTTGCTGGGCTCTCCAAGAGGGGCGGAGGAATCGAATCTGGCTCGGCCAGGGAAGATTTCAACTATTTAAACCTTACCTAATTTTCACTTCCTTTTCCAGTGAGAGTTAAGAATTCTTAACAGGAGTAAAAAATAAGGAGCAGAGTCCAAATGCCATGGGAAAAAACTGAATCAACCAATTAATTGTCTCAGAGACACTGATGGCCTCATTGAACTGCTTATTTTCCAAGAAGAATTTGAATGTTAGTACTATAGTAATTTGGCTTTCAAACCACTTGAAAGGAAGAAGAGGAGGAAGAGACATATTGAAACAATACAAGGAAGGAACAGTTCTAAGTATCAACATGGCAGAATATATAGTCTTAAAAATACATCTATTACTCAGAAACTCCTACGAATCTGTAATAAAAAAGTGGGTATGAGAAAAAGGTTAATTTAGTCATACTGTTAATAACAGCAATTACAAAGGTAAAACCCTCTAAATATAGGGGAAACACTAAAGAGTTGATGTGATTGAACAAAATGGACTAGAGTCCCACTACCCACTGCAGGTCGTGGGGCTCTACCTGCAGTTCTCACTATGGATGTTGGTTGGTTAAATTCAATAATCTAGAAGGCTGGCAAGGTTTCATTTAAAATGTTTATGCTGAATGAGGGCTGGAGTCCTGCTCACCAGCAAGGAAAGGTGAACAGTCACAATCTGTAGCCAAAAATTAGATGTACAAGGAGATTTTTAGCATTGAGGAAAAATGCCTATGATTTTGTAATAGTGCACAAAACTTTAGTTAGTAGCACATGAACTATGTAAAATTACACTGCACATGAGAACATGTCAGAAGGTATCAGCCATAATATTAAGTTAACTGCTTCACCTTTATAGATCTTTTAAATATATATATGTATATATATACATATACATATATAGTCTTATTCAAAAATAGTATTGAAAAAGCTTTAACAGTCCCCCAAATG
>JAOXYA010000045.1:46253669-46270112 GCA_028565675.1 Sorex palustris | reverse complement strand
TAGCACTGTCCTCCCATTGTTCATCGATTTGCTCAAGCAGGCACCAGTAACATCTCACAACAAATTGTGAGACTTGTTACTGTTTTTGGCATATTGAATACGTCACAGGGAGCTTGCCAGATTTTGCCGTGCTGGTGATATACTCTTGGTATCTTGCCGGGCTCTCCAAGAGGGACGGAGGAATTGAACACAGGTAGACCATGTTGGCCGCGTACAAGGCAAATGCCTTACCTGCTGTGCTATTGCTCCTGCCTTGTATATATGTAATTTTATACATAAATTAATCTCCTTCCTTCATTCCTTCCTTCCTTCCCAGTTGTCATTGCTATGGCTGGAGCTTGCACACACGTTATTTTGGTGGTTGTATAGACTTGGTTTCTGTATGCCCAAAGGTGGTACTGGCTATGATGCTGGAATGGCATTCAGGCAGGGGGGGTGGGGAATGGACCTTTGACCAAGAATCCCTCAGCCTTGCTTGCTAGGTAGCCCTTTTGCTTCTGGGCCCTTTCCAGTTCTGAGATTTCCTTTATTTATTCATTTATTTTTTATTTTAAATTTTTTGGATGATTCTTACCTGTCTCCATAAGAATTAGCAGTATTTATGGACCCAGATACTCCATGCATACTCCACTCTGAAAACTTTTTTTTTTTGCTTTTTTTGGGGGGTCACACTCGGCGATGCACAGGGGTTACTCCTGGCTTATGCACTTAGGAATTACTCCTGGCAGTGCTTGGGGATCATACGGGATGCTGGGAATCGAACCCGCGTCATCCGCGTGCAAAGCAAACACCCTACCTGCTGTGCTATGGCTCCAACCCCTCCACTCTGAAAACTGCTTTCTCTTTCCTCATTGGGAGTAATCAGCTTCTATGTCTTTTACGTGCTTTACTTTTGCTTCCCTTCATCCTTGGATCCCTTCTCTGGGAACCATCACTAGGTCTTTATTGGAACCTTTCACTCTTTCTGTTCTTCTCACTGAACTGATCTTACCTATACAGTTCTCAGTCGAATTCTGTGTAAACTTTTTGTACTGATTTCCAATTCTCTAAGTTCCTCTTCAACCACATGGGGTCTAGGTTAGGTCTTCTCAAACATTTTTTTTCTTTTTGGGTCCCCTGACGATGTACAGGGGTTACTCCTGGCTCTGCACTCAGGAATTACTCCTGGCAGTGCTCAGGGGACCATATGGGATGCTGGGAATCGAACCTGGGTCAGCTGCATGCAAGGCAAACACCCAACCCACTGTGCTATCACTACAGTCCATGCAGTATATTCTTAAGAAATCTTTTTCTAGGGCAGGATAGATACTACAGTGGGTAGAGTGCTTGCTTTGCAGGTGACTGACCTGGGTTTGATCCCCAGCACCCCATATGGTCCTCTGAGTCTTGCCAGAAGTGATCCCTAAGAGCCAGGAGTCAGTCTTGAGTACCTCCAGGTGTGACCCCCAAAACTAAAACACAAATCTTTTTCGAAAGTCCTCAATTCAGGAAGCCCTAAATCTATTCTCACAGAGATAAAAGGAGAATAGAGAGTATCAATGCACAGGAAACATACCTTCTCTGCCAACACACACACACACACACACATACACACACACACACACACCACACACACACACACCAAGTTTGAGTAAGCCCTCCTGTTCCTTCCATGCTCCTCAGGGGCCTGGATATGCAACTTGCAACTGGTTCAAAAGTGGTTTTGCCAGCTGCCCCCTGGGCTGGTTTGAGAGCGAGACAGAGCCGGGCTCAGCCCCTCCCCCAGCTCTCTGCACAGCGCCACTCTTGTTCTGTTGGGCACAACCCAACGCTTAGATCCATGAACCAGTTTTCACCCTTGATTAAAACAACCAGGAAATGAAACGGAAAATGTGGGATTATGCCCAAACCTGCCAGGCTGGGAGAACTTTTTCTTAACCGTCCACAAGAGATTTCAGAATTTCCCTCATCCATTGATGGGTGTTCAACACCCCCAGAAATTTTGCAGTGGCCATTCGGGAGTTTGAAATAAGGTTTCCGGGACTGCAGTTCCCAGCCACACTCCCAGGACAGCTGAAAAGGGACCAAGGGGTTGGCTTGCTCTGAGACAAACATCACTGACACGGAGCTCAACACTGTTCTGGAGAGGAGAGGCGTCAGACAGGACAGCTTTTCTGAGGGAGGGTCTGCAGGTCACCTCGTCAGACCCCAGGAGGGCAGCTCCCTTAGAAGCTCTCAGAGCTCCCACAGGGGTAGCCTGCCCGCTGCTTCAGCCTCACGCCCATGCTTCCACTCTCTCCCTTTAACCGCGGGCTGAGCAGTGGATTTGCCGGGCACAAAACCAGATGCCTTTCTTGAGCATTATCTCCAGAAGCAGGATAACGCTTCCAAAAGCGGCTTAAAGCCCAGGCTCACACCTGGTCCCCACACTCTTTGCCTCCCAAGAGCTCCTATGCACTCACTCCAGGCCTCCAGGAGCTCCGACACCACCCCACCTCCCCCTTCCTCACCCCTGTCGCAGGGGATCTGGGTACTGGCACCCTTGCTCTGTGGGAAGCCCTTCAGGCTAATGTCTGCATTGAAACTTGGCCATCAGCAATACAGAGATGAACCTAAAACTGTGGCTGGTAATGTAAACGTTTAACGTTTCTTTAGTTCAAAGAACCGTGAAAGGAGCAACTGTTAAAAAGCAAATTAAAAAGTGTCTTGATGAGTTGAGAGCAAGATGGCAGAAGTGAGACATGGAAGAGGTTTGTACTTGGAGCAACACCTTTCAGGCACTTTCCTCTGGCTCTGTGGGCAGTGGCCCGGTGCTGCCACTCTGTACTGGACCCTGCAAGTAAGTGCATTCCTGAGCCCTGCCATGCTCCAGGGGGCCGGAGAGGGAGCGGTCAGCCTCATCCCACGCCTTGGAAACGTGTTCCCCTTGGATCTGGGGATGTGACTCAAAGGATGGGACACCCACCTTGTGTCTGCAGGGTCCTGGGTTAGATCCCTGCAATAGCATGTCTACCGCCATCCCCATCCCTGAGCACAGCCAGGAGCTCCCCATCCCCCCAACAACAAAAATTTAAAAAGTCTTCGCCAGGGCCCTCACTGCTTTCATATGGAAGAAGGTGCCTCCATATTTGTCCCTGCAAACCCCACCACCAAGACAGGGGCCCCCGGAGTGAGACGAGCCCGTGTGTCAATCAGCTGCTGTGTGCCGCCACCCGGAAGCCAAGTGACAGAGGACTTCAAGGCCTGGCAAGCAAGGAAGAGGGGACACCCGAACTGAGCCAACACAAACCTGTGTGCAGGTGCAGGTGCAGGCCGAGTCTGGGAAAGGCCCGAGTTGGCGGGCTCTGGCTTCAAGTCCTGCATGAGACAGCGAGCAGTGCCCTCGGAGAAGCCTGGGGTGGGGCTCCAGCCTCCATGGGTGGCCCCTGGCGGCTCCACTTCTCTCACCCTGACCCCACCTTGGGCCTCCCCATAAGGAGTTTCCCTGCGTTGAATTCCTAGTGAGCTCCCCAGACCCTCAAACGCTGAGCTTCAATAAATGCCCAGCGCCCACTCAGTGTCCAAAGGGTCAGGCACCAAAGGCTCAGAAGTTGGGAATCATGGGTGGAGCGATATCACAGTGGGTAAGGCACGCGGCCAACCCAGATTTGAGTATGGTCCCCTGAGCACCGCCAGGAGTAATTCTGAGTGCAGAGCCAGGAGTAACCCCTGTGCAACACCAGGTGTGACCCACAAAGCAAAAAAAGAAAAAAGAAATTGGGAACCAGGAGGCCTATCTCCAAGGAGCAATCCTGGCACTGCAGGCGAGCCGAGACCCTTCCTCTCTGCTGTTCATCCTCGTTATAGACTTGTAATGACCTAAAGTCTGATGTGCAGGGCCTGGAGAGATAGTAACAGTGGGTAGGGCATTTGCCTTGCACATGGCCAACCTGGGTTCAATCCCTGGCACCCCATATGGTCCCCTGAATCCCACCTGCAGTGATTCCTGAGCATAGAGCCAGGAGTAATCCCTGAGCCAGGTGTAGTCCCCACCCCCCAAAAAGTCTGGGGTGCAGAAATCCAAACCTACAGGGTTCCACAATTCCATCCCCATCCTTCTCCCACAGCCCCCAAAAGACCAGCCGAAGGGCCAGAGCAATAGTAAAGCGGTAAGGCATTTGCCTTGCATGGAGCTGACTTAGGTTCGATCCTCAGCACTACACAAGATCCCTCAAGCACCTTCAAGATTGAATCCTGAGCCCAGAGCCTGGAGTAAATCCTGAGCACAGTGGATGTGATCCAACCCTATTCCTCAAGAAGAAAATAAAAATCAGCAAGAGGAACAGACACAGACAAATCTCTCTCATATGTGGGATATATTAAAAAAAAATAGTAGCCAGAGAGATAGTACAATGTGTAGGACACTTGTTTTACACACAGCCCACCTGAGCTAGATTCCCTGGCATCCCCTCTGGTCTCCCAAGCCTACCAGAAGTGACTGCTGAATGCAGAGTCAGGAGTAACCCCCAAGCACAGTCATGTGTGGCTCCCAAACCAAAAATAAATAAATAAACATGGTAGGGGAATAACAAATGCCCAAAGGCAACAGGAACAGAGAACAGAAGAAATGGGCTTGGGCAGCAAGCATGCCACCCGGCAACAGGAAGATGTGGAGGGGACTAGGATGGGGACGGGACTAAAGCAGTAGGGGAGAAAAAAGGCTCCCCCTGGAAGAGGAGGGGGCACTGACATGTGGTAAAGCACCACGCAGGAAGACCTACTAGTAACAGCGCTGGGAACCACAGTGCCCACCAGGAGTGATCCCTGAGCACAGAACCTGGAATAAGCCTCGCACTGTCAGGTGTGACCCAAAAACTAAAGCAACAAGCAATATCAACAACAACAAACTAAATCAAAAAAAGAAAAGGAAGTGGTGAGCTCATGTCTGATAGAGCCTCTTGCCCCAGAGACCGTCACAGCCATAGCTGTGGGAAAACCAAATATAGATTTTTTTTTTTTAAAAAAAGAAAGAACAGGTTGTGAAGTAGTGGGTACAGAGATGATGGGGCCTGGTGGTGGTGCTTGGGGTGCCCTGTGGGGAGCACACTAACCTTGTGATCCCTGTCGGCCGGGAGCCCAGCCCTGCGATATCTCCTTCTGTACATGTAACACTGGAGCCCAGAGGCTGCTGTGGGACCTAGGGGTGGGGGCGGACACCCTTGGGTGCCTCAGGCTCTGAAAGACAGATAGGCTGGCCGCAGCAGGGCACACAGTGACCATCTGGGAGTTTCTCCCCGCCCTCAGCCTGGTGCAGTCTTCCCACCTTCACAGTGCGCTGTGCAAAGCCTGTCTCCACGGAGGCTGCCCTGTGCCCAGCAGTCACCGGCTACCCACAGGTGTCAGCTACAGGTGGGGCTGCTCAGGGAGAGGGGCAAGGTTGGACGGGTCTGCTGATGCATCCCTTTAATTTCTGTCGACAAGGAGTAACTCGCAGGGGCGGGACCCAGCCCAGTGGGCAGAGTGGGGCTGGACAGTGTGGACCCCCCTCTGCCTGAAAGCCCCGGGAGAGGCCAGAGGGCGCTGCAGCAGGGGAGGGGCGCGTCCCAGCTCCCCGGTGCCATCTGGCCCCGGGGCCCCTCCTCCCGGGGTGCTGAATGAGGCTGAGGCCAGATGGCCCCAGCAGACAGTCTCGGCTGAGCCTGTGCTCCCGTGAAAATGCATCCTGGGGCTGCGCTGGGAGGGAAGAGGGGGCCCGCTGAGAAAGGGGCCCTGGGGTGCGGGTGTGGAGACGCAGCCCCGGGTTCCCCCGCCCTTTATCCATTTCAAGATTTCCTCCCCGGCTGGTAGTCCGGTGCGGGGTGTTGGGGGCGGGGCGGGGGTTCCCACCCCTCCCTCCCTCCCTCCCTCCTCTGCTTCCTCCTCCCCTCTTTTTCTGCCTCCCTTCCCCCTCCCTTCCCTTTCCCTGCCCCAGTTCTCTCCCCCTCCTCCTCCTCTTCGTCCTCTCCTTCACCCCGCTGGGTCCCCACCCTGGCAGGGGTGGGTGGGGCCGCGCCCTCCGCTTCCCGCACCCACACTCACTACTCTCCTGCTCGTTAATTCGCGTTAATTCTCATTCATTCTCTGCCCGGGGGGGAAAGTGGGTCAGCGCAGGGACTGCCCCCCGCCTTCCGTCCCCCAGGTCCTCTGGGCTCAGGGTCACGGGAGACTGGGGAGCGGGGTCTGGGGACACGATGAGGCCTGGGGCGGGGAAGTGGGGGGCGCACGGGTGGGTCCCTGCGTCTGGCACCTCCTGGGCCCCCTGAGCCGGGGCGCCCCCACTCTGCCCCCTGGTGTTGGCGGCGGGTCTCTGCACTCGGAGTCCGTCCAAGCAGAGACCTGAGACCCCCCACGTGGGTGGGGCTGACCCCAGGGTCGGGGTCCCGGATGGCTCCTGGCCTTACCCTGTGGTTGCCCCACGCCCAGCTGCTATCGATCCCCAGACCCTTACAGGGGTGAGAGTTGGTGTCCTGCACGGCCACCTTCTCCTCTCCTGGGCCACAGCCGTGTGTTGGGGGAGTGGGGGCGGGGGGATGTTGTGTGTGTGTGTTAGGGGGGTGGGTATTGCTCTCTCCATCCTTGGCTTTGCTGCTTCTGCCCAGGCCAGACTGTTTCTCTAGACCCATCAGCACCTTCTCACAGATTTCCCTGCTCACAGACGCTTTCTGGATCTTTCTTCTGTCTGCCACGGCTGGCCCTTCACCAGACAGCCTCTCTCACTGCCTGCCCTCACCCCTGTGGGCCTCTGGCCCAGCTGAGCCTTGCCTGGAAAATGAGAGCCCAGGAGGGCTCAGTGCCTGGGCTGGGGCTGTTCCCCGAAGCCTGTGGACCTGTGTGTGTGTGTGTGTGTGTGTGTGTGTGTGTGTGTGTGTGTGTGTCTGTATGTGTGTGTATGTACCTGGTTCTGTTCTTGACTTGCCTTGAAGTTTAGTGTCTTCACCTGTAAAATGTGGATAACAATAGTCCCCGTCTCACAGGGGTGCTGTGAGGATTCCAGAGTAAGTGTAACCGGTGTTTATGAATACACTGTCCTGCACAACTCAATATTCAAAACCATTAACCCATTTATCATTTGACATACCGTCACTCAGCCACAAACCAAACCCTACAGACCCTAATCCCAATTCCCAGCTTCGTTTACATCGAAAAGGATACAAAAGCAAAGCACCATACCCAGGCAAGCCAGGAAGAACTCAACAAACTCCAGATCCAAATCACATATTCTTGTACCCAGCTAAGGAACAGGCTTACTGAGTGAGGAGAGCAGAAAGGAGGCGCTCAGCTGTGCCAGGAGAGGTGGAGAAGCACATCCTGAGACAGAGCACAAAGACAGAATCTGTAGGACAGGAGCAAGCAGAGATGTGGCCCGCGGACTGCAACCAGAACCCAAGAGCAGAATTTGAAGCAGACGCAAGAACACACAGGCCACTGAATGTCTCGGAGAGCTACACAGTGTCTGAGGACAATCAGAAGGGAGCAGCAGTTGAATCTGTAGCCTCAGCAAGCCCATCACAGTTCCCAAAACCTTCCTGTACTTACATTTCAGTGCAGCAGCCGCTCAGGCCGCCCTATTAAAGGGCAACGGAAAGTCCAATAATCAATGCTAGAATGCCCAGCAACACACCTACTACCACAAAGATAATTATCAGTTTCTGGAGAGAGGAATAAGAAAAAAATATATATTACTAACAACAACAAAAAACAGGAATTCATCCCCAACCCAACTCCTCTCACCTCGACAGAGAAAGCCTCATCAATCCAAATTAAAAAGCTGACATCCCTACACAACACAAACATTCTATCAGCATATTGTGTTTTCCTAGATTGCTTCTTAGCTAGCAAGGCCAGCAAACAGAAATATAGAGTTTCGAGCCATTCACATAACAGTTTCGCATGCCTGGAGAAGATGCTATCACAGGGTTCCCAGGCAGCAAAGGGTTATTATAATTGTCTTTTTCAAGCAAGTAAAGCTCTTTTTTGACAGTCCTGATTTCAAACTTTCATCCATCTTTCCCCAGCAGGACAGCCCACCTTTTACATCAAAACACATGATTATGGTTCTAGAGCGAGCTGGCCTGGATTCAGAATGACATTCGAAAATCACTTCCAGGTTCTTTATATCCCTGCCCAAGCAATACAGAAAGTCCGGAAGATAAACTCAAGAATGAAAACATCAGAGCCCATGAGAAAGCGCCAGAAAGGTACAGCCTGAAAGAGGCCAGTCGCCTCCAACACCAATGGCAGAGAAGCCCGAAAGTTCCCCAGCAAGGAGAGTACCAAGAACAGAGGGAAGCGGACGGTGTGCTTGGATGAGCGTGATGACTTACTAAACCTCAACTTGCAGGCTGACCCGAAGAGTTCTTAACCTCCAAGCCTCAACTTTTTTTCACTGTGAGGCAGAAATAATAGGTGCTCTAGACATCCGAGAATGTTCCCGGGGCAATGAGCAGATCACCCGGTTCCTGGCAGAGGCAAGGGTGTGTGGGGTGGCAGAAGACAGGCTAGTCCACTACAGGTAGGGACAACGAAGAGCAGGACGAGATGTCTGAGGAACGGAAGAGTGAAATGTACTGGTGGCAGGGATCCTAAGTTGTGTCCAGGGGACCAGCCACTGCTGGGCAGCGTGTCCACCCTACAGAGCGGCCATGTATGTGCTCATGGGGAGAGTCTGAGCCAGATCCATGCGTGTCTCAGCAGGGCAGGAGTCCCACCCGGGAAGGCTGGTATAGGTCTGGGGACCGAGGAGGGGACAGGGTGGGAAGGCATGGAGTCCAAGGACACAGGTGGGTGGGACTCTGAGGAGAAGCAGCCGGCCCCGCTGAGCGGGGCGCTCACCCGCCGAGCTTCGCTCTGGTACTTGACGGCCTTTTTGGTGTCGGCCACGGCCCGCTCCACGAAGCCCACTGACTGGTCCATGTTGTTCTCAATCCGGTCAATCATGGCTCCCTTTGCCCGCACAGAAGACACGACAGGGACAGAGACAAGCAAGAGAGAAAGCAAGAGACACGGCAAACCAAAGTTGGACTCTCTCTCCTCCGAGGACCGCAGAGAGTCTCACCTTCCGGGCCTGGCCCTTGTACTTCACGGCTCGCTTCGTTTCTTCCCGCGCCTTCTCCACATGGTCCACTGTGTGCATGACATTCAGCTCTATGTTATCTAACATCTCACCCTGCAAAGGACAGACACCGGTCACACCTCACGAGCCCGCCCCGGAACAGGGACGCTCTTCCTCGTCAGGCTCAGGGTGGAGAAGCCGAGCCAGCCACTGGATGTGTGGGCACGTGTTCGCATGTTTCTCCCGCTTGCAAGTGGTTCCCCGACCCTGGGTGGTGGTCACTCACTCGAGAAAGTCAATCAAGTGACTATAGAAAAACTCCTTGGTGACCAGCACCTCGCTGGATTCCTCCAGCACCCTGTATGGATACCCGGTAACCATAAATTTAATCTCTTTTCTTTTCCTGAGGGATGCCACCACCAGATTTTTTTTTTCTCCTAAAATTAAGCACCTGAAAAGGGGAACCAGAGTAAGACTCTCGTGGGCTGGGGATGTGGCTTAGTGGGGAAGTGCATGCAAGGCATGTCAGCCCCCAGTACAGTTTACCTATCAGGACATGAGACTTGTATAGAAGTATTAGAAGTCTCTTGTTCTTAGCGCATTACTGATCTCCTCCTGGGCATTGAGACCTGCGCCAAGCTGGTCATTCAGCCTGATTGGGACCCTATAGAAGGGTCCCTGAACACTGCGTGTGCTCAGTAAGTACCAGAGCTAGGGAACAAGTTTGTTTTCTCTGAAAGGCCCTGAAGAGGGACACTTGACACCTCCTTAGGTGATTGACAGATATTCTAAGCCACTGAGCCAAGGACTCACTGGGCTCTTAGCACTCCCAGCCACTTCCTAGCTATGATTTCCAACAGGGAATGTCTCTTTGCCCCAGTGTCTGAGCATCTCCGGATGGGAATTCCCCTCTCCTCCCCCCCACTTTCCCCCCAGCCATTCCCTGTGACCTGGCTGTGTGAAAACAGAGAGTGGCAACTTACCCTCACCGGAACCTCATGCCAGTCCCTCCGCAAGGCAGTGGGGGGAGAAAAAAAGAGAAGCAGGGATAGGGGGACTTGAGCAATGGTCTCCCAGGCCAGGGGCTGGGGAAAGGCACAGCCAGAGCCCTGAGCAGGGGCTGAAGCCAAAATCAGCCAGGCAGGGCTCAGAGCCGGGTCTAAGCGGCTGCAATCCTCTCCCAGGGACAAAGCAGCGGGAAGGTCAGGATAGGTGACACCCCCCATCCCCACCCCTCCATAGCTCGTGTCAATCAACTGCCCTGGAAGCCCCAGGCACCGGCTGTATGGGAAAGTCACCCCGAGTGACAGGAGTGCTGAAGAGCTTCTGTAATTAAATACTACTCTGCTCTTCCCTATCACTTTTGTACTTTGCTAGTCTCTAAACAAAAAAAAAAAAAGGAAAGAAAAAGACGATGTCAACTTTTTTTAAAAAACACAGAAGAAAAATATCAAACACGGGGTGAAAATTAAAACCTCTGCTGAACTTAACATTTCCTCCCTGGGGCCAGAGCGATAGCAAAGCGGATAGGGCATCTGCCTTGTACATGGGCATCTCATAAGGTCCCCCAAGCACCACCAGGAGTAAGCCCTGAGCATCCATCACTGGGTGTGACCCAAAAAGCAAACAAAAACAACAACAACAACAAAAAGAGAACATTTCCTCCCTGTGAACCAGGAAAAAACAAGCATGTGCTCGTCATTAGTGACAGTTCCTCTAGAGAGGCAGGAACATTAAGAACCCCGACACTCTAATCTGGGGGGAGGGGGGAGAGTGAGCGAGAGAGAAAGAGAGAGAGAGAGAGAGAGAGAGAGAGAGAGAGAGAGAGAGAGAGGTAGGGCGGTGAGGCAAGCCTGGGGAATGACTCAGGGCTGGAGGGAAGCTTTGGCCTGCAGGAGCTGCAGGGTCTCATCCCTTGTACTGCAGGATCCCGAGTATTGCTGGTTGTGCTCCCCATCTTCCCTCACCCCTGAGAGAGGGAGAAAAACATCCTGAGCACCTCAGAGCCCGCAGAAAGAAGGGGTGACAGAAGCTGGGCAAGGAGGTCCGGAGGGCCAGCAATCTGGGTGTGCCTCTCCCCAGGACCCGGGATTCTGGTACTCCAGGCGGGAATTTCAGAGGATCCTTGCCTGGAAACACACACACACACACACACACACACACACACACACACACACACCCCTGACCTGCCTTCCTGCATCCCCTCAGCCCCTGTCTGGAGCACCTGCACCTTCCAGCCCGCCCGGTTACCTGGTTCTCCACCAGCATGGCGATGTCCATGAACATGTCGTGGAGCTCCTTGATGCTGCTCTCGAGCTGCACGATGTCCTTGTGCCGCCCCTCGATCTCGCTCAGGGCTTGCTTGGAAATCTGAGAGTCGATGATCTAGAGGGGCCACAGCAGCAGGCCGTCGGCCACCGTGCCCAGACACGGCCCGGCTCTCCGCCGCCACCCCCTCCTCGCCACTCCGCAGCTGCCACCCCATCTTCGCGCCACGCAGGGGACGCGCTTCATGGTCGGTCCCGAGGCGCTCACCCCGGAAGTGAAGATCGCGGGGTTTCCACTCTCCAGCATCTCCTCCAGCTCCTCATCGGTGGTTTTCTTGCCGGCTTTTAAACAAAAGAACCAGGGTCACATGTAAGGTCGGCTTGAAAGTTTCCTAAGATGCAGGAATACTCTCTTCACCCAAAGGAGTGAGGTCCTTCACACATACACACACACACACACACACACACACACACACACTCACTCACTCATACAGAGATACAAAGACACATACAAACACATACAGAGACACTCATACAAAGACACAAATACACACATACACTCATACAGCTACATACATACACAGAGACAGACACTCATAGAGACACACAAATACACACACTCATAGAGACACACAGACACATACAGGCACTCATACAGAGACAAAGACAAATACACACACTCACACAGAGATATACACACACACAGAGACACTCAGAGATACACAAATACACACACTCATACAGAGGTAGACACATACACAGAGAGACACTCATACAGAGACACACACACATACATACCCATACAGAGATACATAGACACAGACACACATACAGACACTCGTACAGAGACAAATACACACACTCATACAGATAAACAGACACACACACATACAGAGACACACAGACAAATACACATACTCATAGACACTCATACAGAGACAGACACACACACACTCATGCAGAGATACACAGACACATACAGAGACACTCAGAGACACACAAATACACACACTCAGAGATACACAGACACACACATACAGATACTCATACAGAGACAGTGACAAATATACAGATAGAAACACACACACACTCACAGATACTCAAACACAGCCAAAAAGACACACACACACACACACACACACACACACACGCCAAGAGCCTCCTGACATGTCCTGGACAAGAAGCCCCCTCCTGCCTGAGCCCTGCTCCATCCATCTTAACCCTCACAGTACCCCCCAGGACCCCCTCACCCCAGGCGCTGAACACCGCCACTCTTTCCTGAGGAGACATGGCGGAACCCCTCACAGTCTGACAAGTTTTCTGATTCCTCACGACCACCCCCACTCCACCTTTTCTTTATCAGTGTTCCTTGTGGTTGGACAGGGAGGGCCGTTGACTCCACAGGGGAGCGGGCGTTCAGCCAGCGCTTCCTGGGTGTGTGAGGCAAGGCGGGCTCCCCCACCCACGGCTGAAACCCCCCTTGCCAGGCCCAAGCGTGGCCACCATTCTGGGTGGGAGCAGGGAAGGGCGAGGAGGGGCGGCCACACTTCCGGCACGTACTGATTTCGAGCTGCCGCTGGATTCGCCCTTTGCTGCGCTCCCGAAAGTCCACCTGCGCCTCGTTGTATCTGGTCATCACCTCCACAAACTTCCGGGACAGGACGGAGTGCTGCAGGGACAGCGGGTGATGGAGGGCGCCCCCCAGGGGGAGACAGAGACCCAGGAGGGCCCTGGCCTCTGCAGAACCTGCCCACACCTCCCCCTACACCCATGCCCCCAAGAGGCAGGGCCCCAGGGGCCTCCGACCTCGACGCAAAAGCCCAGGGGGTCAGGCTCCACGTCCTGGTTTCCTCAAGATGCCCACTGGCCTTTCTAAAGCAGGTTTGCAGCCCCTGTCCCTGCTCTGCTGACCTCATACGGTCATGGTGGGGCCCAAGTCACCAGCCTCCCAACATCCCCCCCATGCCGAAGTTCTTACCAGACTGCCGTTTCTTGCTTATAACAAGATCTATTTTCTCGCGAACTTTCAAAAGACTCCTACATTACCTTCCTAACATGCTGCAACCTACAACTGAGGCACCCAGGCCAATTAATCACAGCCCGTTTTCCCAATTCCAAAGAATCTAGAGGATTCCAAAGCCTCTAGAACAGGGCTCTGCATTCACTCTGAAGATGTCAGTGTCTGTTATGCCACAATACATGGTTTTTTTCCCCTCACACACATTAGTCTCCTCAAGTCTGCCACTTGCCCACCCTCCATCACCACTTACTGCTTCTACCCCTCGCCCTCTCTCTTTCGCTCCCGACCTGGTGGTACCTGGGTTACCCCTGGCTCTGCACTCAGGAATTACTCCTGGTGGTATAGAAGGGGACACCCTATGGGATTCTGGGGATGGAACCTGGGTTGGCCCCAAGGATCTTTATCTCTGATCACCTCGAAACTGGACAACTACAGACTAAAAACCCTTAGAGAGGTTTGGGCCTTCCTGCTTGCATGAGGAGGCTGTGCTTGGAGGGTCTGAGCGCCAAGTGCTCTGAGTAGGAGACAGAGAGGAGAGGAGGTGGGGGCGGGAGAGAGAGAGAGAGAGAGAGAGAGAGAGAGAGAGAGACAGAGACAGAGACAGAGACAGAGACAGAGACAGAGGGACAAAGAGAGTGTGAGTGAAAGGGCCCACAGGGCTGAACACTGACTCTGGCTCCCTCTGGCCAGCTACTCTTCAAATCAACATCCAAGTCACAGTCCCACCTGTGGAAGGAAAGACTCCTCGGCCTGGGGGAAAAACAACAAACTGAAGACTGGTTCTCGACCAAGGGAAGTTTTACCTGGGATTTCCGGATGCGAAGGTCTGCGGACGAGCGGACATCTTCGTCTTCAATGTGCCTCTCCATGCCTGGGGGCCAGAGAGAGAGGTGATTCCAGCCAACAGAGGGAAGTTATCCGGGCTGGGCACCAGCCTCCACCTCGGGCACACACCAGCGGGTGCCGTCCCTCAAGTTTTATATTTTATTTTCATAAAAATAGTTCACAGTAGTTCATTACAGATTATATTCAAACACCAATCCCACCACCAAGCATTTTCCCACCACAATAAGAGGGAAGTGTGTAAAGGATGTTGTTATTTCATTCTGGAGCCATTAAAGCCCGAATATAAGAAAATACAAGCAAGGATGTTAAAACCATGTGTGCTACTTTTGGTAAGTGGGTTAGAGTATAAGCGGTCGCACGGCCACAAATGCAGCCACGTGCTCCAGAAAATTCTGCATGGCTCTCTTCCGGGAACTTTAGTTTATAGTCTCTGGGTCTTGGCTGTTGATGAGATTATACAGTGCCGGGGGCAGTTTGTCGGTGTGACTGCCAAACTACAAGGTGCCATTCCTCCAGGGCTGTTCCCTGAGAGCCAAGAGGGGGGTACCTCCCCCACTGGGCCCCTGGTGGGCTGCTGTGGGCTCCATACATACAGATGCTCCTTCTCATCAGCAGTGTGACTTTTCTCACCCCAACACCTTGCCCTGATGCTTCGGTGGGTGTGGGGGTAGGGGGAAGGGGGAGGTCTGGGCCATACCTGGCAGCAGTCAGGAATTCCTCCAGGCTCTGTGCTCAGGGATCCCTCCTAGCAGGACTTGGGGGAACATGTGGAGTGCTGGGGATGGCCACATGTCAGGCGGACAGTGGGGGGTGGGGGGTGGAGGGGGCTGCCCTGCCACTTTCAAGTCCCAGCATGAGACACTGGGAGAGAGCTATGACTGGCCTGTCCCCAGTGAAAGGGAACAAGCAGCAGTGCCCCCAGCACAGCATGGTGAGGGGCCCACCAGGAGGCACCCAGAGCACCTGGCATAGCAGCTGTTCACCCCGTCCACCTCTGCCCTCCATTCGATCATACTGAAGGCTGGGCAGTGTTGCTCTCACTCTCCGGCCTGCGGGACACCACCACCCCACTGGGCAAGCACAATGACAAGTGACCAGGGAGCCAACAAAGTACACCAAAGAGAATCCTTCGGCAGGAGCTTCTCTGGCCCAGGCTCTGTCCTGAGGGTGTGGGGTGTGGAGCCAGTGACACACCCACCCCCAGAACGCAGTCCAGACAGAATGACAACACAGCTCCATGGCCTGGGAGGGACAAGCTAAGAGCCCAGCTCACCGGAGGACGGGATCTGAAGGCACCTGTCCATCCCACCCCCTCACTTCAAGTCTGTACACTTCCAGCTATGGCCACACTTTTCAAGCAGGGGCTGAATGTCTGGGGCAGTCACAGGGGCAGGGGCCGAGCCCCAGAAAGGCCAGGAGAAGAAGGGGTGGCACGCCAAGAGGCTGGAAGTGAGGTGGGCAGCGTAAGCTCCCAGCTTACTCTTCAACTTGTTCCGGACGTTGTTGGCCCTTTTCTTGATCTCAGCTGTGAGCTGCTCCAGGTCATCCTTGGTTTCTGGGGTGGAAATAAAGGCAGGGTGAGTCCACGGGGCTTGACTCACTGTGTTAGGCGCTGCAGCCTACCTCAGGGAGCAGGGGGCCTTCTCAGCACCCATGCCCAGAGCTATATTCATCCCAGTGAGAATCCCATTAGAATTCCCGCTTCACAAAAAAAAAAAAAAAAAAATTTTTAACGATACCCATCCCAGACCTCTAGAATTGAAAAAGAAAAAGAAAAAAAAAACAGCTGGAGCCTACCATCTGTCTTTATAACCAGGCTACCAACAGGAGAACATTCTAAAAGCTTGCTTCCATTTTTAAACATGCATTTGTTTGAATTGGAGGGCCAGCAGTGCCAGGGATTACTCCTGGCTGTGCTCAAGGGCCACTCCTGGCAGTACTTGGGAAACAACATATGGTGCCAGGAATCGAATCTGGGTTAGCTGCACGCAAGGCAAGTGCCTTAACCCTTATGCTATCTCCCTGGTCCCAAAGACTGCTTTCTTTTTTTTTTTATCTTTTTAAATTTTTTTTTTATTGAATCACTGTGAGATAGCCCCTTACAAAACTCATGACTAGGTTGCAGTCATGTTCATTATCAAGTTGCAGTCATACAGTATTCCAACACCCATCCCTTTACCAGCGTACATTTCCCAGCACCAGGGTCCCCAGTTCAAATACTGCTTTGAGAGGGGGAAGCGGGAGGAATCTGGTTTACCATG
>JAOXYA010000045.1:46240645-46253569 GCA_028565675.1 Sorex palustris | reverse complement strand
CGTGCGGGCGAGATACTCTCGGTAGCTTGCCGGGCTCTCCGAGAGGGGCGGAGGAATCGAACCTGGCTCGGCCAGGCTGGCTGCGTGCAAGGCAAATGCCCTATCCGCTGTGCTATCGCTCCAGCCCAATACTATGTTACAGGACAATTATGTATAAATAAAACTGAGGATCAAAAATAGAGTGTGGTGTCCCACAAGGAAATTTTTTCATGAAAAGTTAACCTAGGGGCTGGAGTGATAGCATAGCAGGTAGGGCATTTGCCTTGCATGCGGCCAAACCTGGTTTGATTCCCAGCATCCCATATGGTCCCCCGAGCACCACCAGGAGTAATACCTGAGTGTGTGAACCAGGAGTAACCCTTGTGCATCGCCAAGTGTGACCCAAAAAGCAAAAAAAGAAAAAGAAAAGTTAACCTAGATAGGTAAAACAAAAATGAGTATATGATTTATCTTATACTTTTAACCACTGAAGACGTTTTAACCGCAATTAGAATTCAGGTACTCAGAGCAAGAATCATGAGCAGTTATTTTACGGTTTTCTATTCAAAGGAGTTTATTACAGACTAGACTTCAAGTCTTGAAAACTACTAGTAAGCATGAACCCTACATTAATTGATTCTGGGGGAGGAGAAGGAGTGTCCCATAATGCTGTTTAGGAGCTACTCCTAGCTCTGTGCTTGGGAGCTACTCTCTTGCTCCCTGCAGTGATCAAGGGACCCTGAAAACTAGGGATAGAACCCCAGGTCTCCTGAATGCACAGTAGATATTTGGTATATATATCACCCTGGCATGACTCTTGTTACTTTTATATCAACACATAAACATTTGCACTTTCCTGAAAGAAGACTACATTACACATCTTAGTTCTAAGTAAGAAAACAAAGAAAGACATAAATATCTTAGATAAGGAACTTGGATGAGGGGAGGCATGGGTTGCTAAGGAAGATGCAGATGCTAAAACCAAAAGCACGATGGGGTTTCTGTGTAGGTGGACTGGCTCAGTGGCAGTCTTTCTCTCTGATGTATTTTTATTTTTATTTTTTTCCCAAGGGTAACTTGGTTTCTAATCTATTAGGTGTTAGCAAAGCGGATTCCCCTGCTAGACAAATCTAAACAAGATTCATTCAAATAACTGAATTTAGGATATACATAAATCCGCCTACAATCATTTCACTTTCAAAAGAAACCAAAAAAAGAAAATTTCCTTCCTTTTAGTCTATTTCTGGATTAAAGGATCAAGCCTTACCCCCATCTTCACCTGCAGGGTCTTCAGTGGAAAAGGCGAGACTTCATCTGGCATAGAGCACCTCAAAGCAGTGTCTTGAGTTTGGTGTTCTGAAGAAAGAGCAAAATGGGAGCCTGAGAATTGAAGGGAATAGCTTTTCTGTCCCCCGTCTCCCATCCTAGCCTTCTCCACTGTGAGAAGGATAAACTTCCCTGACTTATACAGTTTTTCTCCTTGCAGTTTCTATTAGTTGTCTGCAAATTACCCTAAAGTCACCTTGAAACAACAGACATTTATCCTATGGTTTCTGAGAGTGAGGAATCTAGGTGCATCTTGCCAAGGTCTCCCATAATATTGCAACTCAAAGGCCAAGGAAGAGTAGGTGGGTGGGAACTACTCACTTGTTGCACATGGCCAACCCGGCTCTATCCGCAGCACCACATATCATTTCCCAAACACCTCCAGGTGATATCCCTGAGCATGGAACCAAAATAATTCCTGAACATGGAACCAAGAATAATCCTTAAGGATCATTTGGTGTGGCCACAAAAGTAAACCATAAATAATACAACTCTAGGGGCTGGAGCAATAGCATGGTAGGTAGGGCATTTGCCTTACACGTGGCAAACCCAGGTTCTATTTCCAGCATCCCATATGGTCCCCTGAGCGCCGCCAGGGGTAATTCCAGAGTGCAGAGCCAGGAGTGAACCCTGCCATCACCAGGTGTGACCCAGTGACCCAAAAAGCAAGGGGAAAAAAAGAATACAACTCGAAGGACCAGAGAGAGAGCATAATCACCATGGTAACATACTTTGCATATGGTGAACCCTGCTAATAGGCTCAGCTTTCCGTAGTCCACACCACATGCCTCCCCATCCCCACTTGGCAATAGCCCTGAAGGATCCCTAGCCCTGAACAGTACCAGATGTGGCCTTGGTGACTCGGCACCCAGGCAACTCAGGCCTAGCACTGAGGACAATGAAGTTAACTGTCTGTTGCACTTGGTCTCCCTGAGAACTGTCTTAGAAGCCATCAAAAAAATGAAAAAGACTAACTCAAGTGTGTTCTGGGCCTACCCAGGATTCTCTCCTGACTTGACTAGGGAAGGATTATGGCCAAGGTGACTCATATGGCTCAGTCCCTCAAGGAATGTCCCTGGTCCTTGTAGTTTGTTCCTTGTACCTTGTTCGTTTACCTTGCTCTCTCTCCCTAGTTGTCAAACTGTTCGTAAAACAGTCTTCTCTGGAATTAGAAAAAGCTGAAACACACTGGCCTAAGGTTTGAATTTGTGAGGGTGTGACAAACTCTCTCTCTGGAAGAAGCTGCCCCACTGCATTCTCTTGGCTCTGACTAGGAAGGACAAACCCTGGTTCTATTTCCAGTACCACTATGGGTGATTCCTGTGCACAGAGCAAGAATAATCCCTGAGCACTTTCAGGGATGGCCCAACCCCTTCTTTCAAAAATTTTTGCACTGGTAAGAACTACAGGTCACTGATTCAGCAGTGCCAACTTGTGGAGTCTGTGCGGTAAAACCAACTTTGACCTCTGAAGCCCTTCCTTTTCATTACCATGGTGAACGACACACCCTCAATAACATTTCTCCATATTTTGCATACATATGACATATGTTCACTGTATATTCCTCAATTGCATACACTCACTGTTCTATGTCTGGGTTTCCTGAGAAACAGTACGGATAAACTGCTACATCTCTTAGCTGAGCAGAAACCCAGACA
Source organism: Sorex palustris (assembly GCA_028565675.1). Taxonomy (NCBI): domain Eukaryota; kingdom Metazoa; phylum Chordata; class Mammalia; order Eulipotyphla; family Soricidae; genus Sorex; species Sorex palustris. The sequence goes on along the minus strand of JAOXYA010000045.1, from coordinate 46,250,606 downwards.
TACTACTTCCTCTCTTTGAAGCTCATTATCCAGCCCATGCTGAAAAATATCCATGCCAATTTAAGTTGTTTCATTGCCAGTCAAGTCACTCCTTTCCATTCACTTGTTCCTGTGCCTTTCCAGATGGCGTTAGTTAAACTGTGAACTGCCTGAGAGCAATCACTGGGAATGTTTTTGCTTTCCACTTCCCCACAGGATTCTCTTCTCACTGATGAAGAAAGAATATCCTTCCTGAATCTTGACTCTTAAAATTAAACACAATTTACAACTCCACGCATCTTAAAGGATGAATTCTGTGCTGCCGGATTGTTTAAAGTAATGTTTTATTTATAAAAATGTTTTATGTCACATTAGTCAGATACATTAGTCAGCAATCTCCATATAACCATGTCCATGATTTAACAAGATAAATAACTTGCACCATATAAAATTATTTTTATTTTTACATAAACTCCTCAATGCTTGGAGTCCTAAAACATAAGGTACTTTTTTAGAACCTGGAAAGGAGGAAGAGTTCATGGAGAGGCCACATACAGAGAACCCAAGTGTCACTTCTGAAAATGCAGAAGACATGTTTGTCTCTTACTGCACCTTAAAACATCTGTCAGGAATAACAGAAAAAAATATAGTGGAGTGCAGGTGAAAGATAACTGAATAACTCTGACTTTAAACTTTGAATAATTAAGAATTATTAAGATATGCAAGCAACCTGCCATTCAACTGAATAATCACAATGAATCCTTAATTATCCTTCTAGTTTTCCCTTTTTTTCTTCAAGATTTCACAATCATGGAGGTAGTTAAATAGTATTGTCTCTCTATCTTCATGTGTATTAAAGAAAGTAAAGAAAAAAGAAGCAATTTCTCCCAGCTCTCAAATAAGTTTTGATATAGTACTGGGAAGTGTCCAAGTTTTGAAACCAAACTACCAAGGTGAAATCTCACTATTTCTCTTACTGTGAGAACTTGAACAAGTTGTTACACCTTCTTGTGTCTCTATTTCCTTATCTGTAGGCAGACATAAGAAAAGCCTGTTCAACAGTTTGTTCCTGCGTATAAATAATTCATTTATAATCATTGCTAATTCCCATATTCATTATCTCAAAAGGAATTCTCCAAATCCATGTAACTGCAGTTTTCTCAAAAAACAATGATTCATTTAAAAAATGAATTGTTTAATATTTCAATCACTAATGACATGACTCTCTTGGTATTCCTCAGCCTCAAATTCAATATTTTTAAGTAGGTAGAACTGTCTTCCCATTGTTCATTGATTTGCTCGAGTGGGCACCAGTAATGTCTCCATGGTGAGACTTCTTGTTAGTGTTTTTGGCATATTGAATATGCCACAGGGAGCTTGCAGGCTCTGCCATGCAGGTGGCATACTCTCAGTAGCTTGTATGGCTCTCTGAGAGGGATGGAGGAATGAAATCCGGGTCAGACCCATGCAAGGCAAAAATGCCCTACCCACTGTGCTATCGCTCCAGCCCATTTTAAGTAGGTACAGTAGAATAAAACATATCATGAGCTAGTCCAAGGAATAAAGATGTTTGGTGGTGATGGTTTAGAACATAGAAAAATTCATTCCTGTCTTAGAGAGTCCTGAGAATACAATTGCATGTTACAGTAAACAGCAATAAACCACCAGTTTTCGTTGATGCGCACAGTGTTTTTCACACTGGTTTGACCAAATGATGTTTAATTCTTCCAAACATCTATTTTACACAAGACTGACATCCTACAAGTAACACTGGGCTAGTAAACTACCATTGCAGAATACTGGAAGAGTAGTTAGTGCCTACAAAGGAACCCATCCTTTTGAGTTCTTGTCTTTCAAACATAAAGTATATCATTCTGTTTGAGTCTGGTCATGATTTCTGCCTTTTACGCCTGTGGTATGTTTTCAGAAAAAATGGTGTTTTCTATTTTTGTTTGTTTTTGTTTTGTTTTGGGGGGGTTGTTTGTTTCAGAACACTTTTGGTGCTCCTCCAGATCAGAAGAAAGTGGCATCAAAACCTGACTCCATATCTTGATCCCAAGACTGTCTTCCTTCAGATGTACCATTCCCGCTTCTCTTGGTGCACACGGAACCCTCTCAACCACATTAGAAGAGAAGGGACCAACATGACAATAATAATGAGAAATGATCACTCTAGACAAGAACTGAGTGTTGAATGTAGATAAAGAAATATATATGAGAACCTTTTAGTATCTGTATTGCAGACCATAATGCCCAAAAGGGGTAGAGGGAGGGGGGAAGAGGGGAGAGAGAGAAAGAGAGAGAGAGAGAGAAAGAGAGAGAGAGAGAGAGAGAGAGAGAGAGAGAAAGCTGATTTCATTGGGGTGCTTCAGATGGATCAGGAGTTCTCTCTCCACCAACTCCAGATGAAACCCAGCGGGCACCAGCCTCCAGAAGAAAAATCCAGGTATGCAGGACCAGTGACTGAAAACTCCAGGCCACATGGAGGCGGATATGGGCCATCCTTCCCCAGCTCTCTGCCCATCCGGTGCCCTGTCTGTCATGCCCATGAACTGCCTCTGGGCACCATTTAAGCTTATCCACTACCGGTGAGAATGTCATCTGGTTCAGCCTCTCTGGAAAGTAGTACAGAGATCTATCCCAAGAATAGGAATAGAACTTCCATGTGACCCAGCAATATCACTTCTTGGTTTCTGTCCCCAAAACACAAAACCATTAATTCTAAATAATGCATACACACTTGTGCTCATTGCTGCACTTAGTGCAATATTCAAGACATGGAAACTACCCAACTACAAATTAAGAGATCAAGAAGTTGTGGTACATATGCACCATGGAATATTATACAGCTCTAAGAAAGAGCAAACGCATGCAATCTGCAGCATCACGTATGGAACTAGAGGATATCATGCTAAGTGAAGTCGGTCAGAAGGAAAGGGATATATACAGAATGGTCTCTCATATGTGGAACTTAAAGATATAAATCAAAATAGGAACAAAAATACAAACACAACATAACATAAGAACTTACCCACACAACTGAGTTGGTGGTGGTGGTGGAAAGTTTGAGTCTTTGGGGCAGGTTGTTGAGATTATTATGTGTATGAGAAACCATTATTAATGTATTATAAACCAAAGAATCTCAATTTAAAAATTTTTAAATAAGGTAGAGAAAGAGGGCCATAACTGTCAGCTGTCTCTTATTTACATTTCATTCCCTGTCACACCTACCACAGTGAGTACATGATAGAGTTCAATAACTAGCAGTTTAGAATGGTGTTGAATAAACCACTAATACACAGAGGAATAAATGAGTTCCCGCTGCCCTACAGGAAGGAAACAGGACAGTTAAGATTGATATCCCAGGCACAGAATCAAATTGGAATGACTGCGCTCCAAAATAGATTCATAATAATGAGTTTTCTCCCCTCCTCATTGTACCCAGGCACTTTAATCTCTACAAAATTGGCTCTGCTTTAGAAAAATCCTTTTGAATCATCATTATCTCCCTCCTAAAAGGAGAGACTCAGAAAAAAATGATTTTCCACATTATTAATATGGCAACTTTGTACATTCAGGCTTCATACCACAACAACACAGAAGAAGTATTTTGCAAACAACAGAAATTCATTTCTCACAAATACAAAGGCTGGAAGCCTGAGATCTAGATTCCAGATTGGGTGAGTTCTCTTCCAAGCCTCAGACTCGTGTTATATTCTCACAAGGCAGGTAAACAAGGGAACTCTGGGAGATCTCCTTTATATGGAACTAATCCTCTACATGAGGGTTCTATCTTCTGGACTTAAGCAACTCATCAAAAAAAACCTCTTTTAATAATATCACACTTAATAAGAGTTTCAATATATTAATCTGAGATAAAAGACACAATTTTCAGACCACAGAAATTAAGGATAAACTTGAAATATGTATGTGTGTGCATGACAATATGTTTGTGTGTGCATGCATGTCTAATGAGAGTAAAAAGAGAAAGAATATGGGGAAGAGAATGAACAAACATGGAAAACACTGTTTATGGCAAAATAAGATGAACTGATATGGAATCAGATTTATCTACAAATTTAAAGTTAAGAAAAAGAGAAACCACACAAAAACTTCTGAATTCCTGTGCTTTTCCCATCACCTCTGGAAGAGAATTCAGATGAAAAATAAATAAATTTAAAAAGCATGATTCCATAAAACAGTGGCTTTGGGGTCATAATTTTATTTTAATCTTAGTGTTTTGGTTTGTTTGTTTCATTTTGGGGTCACACCTAGCAGTGTTCAGGACTTACTCCTAGCTCTGTGCTCAGGGCTCATTCCTAGCAGGGTTTTGGGATAGAACCAGTATAAGGCAAGCACTCTACCTGGTATACTATCATTCTGTCTCCTTCTTAATCTTAATCTTGGCTCTGTCCCTGCACATGTACAGTTTGACTCTGATAAAAACCTGAAAAAACATCTGGAGAGAAGATATAAGTAGAGCACAGACTCTCCATGTATGATGATGAAGACTGCATAAAGACTTTCAAATCTGAATATCCTTTAAAGATACAAAATACTTTTGTTGATATGGATTTTTTGGTCCTCAAAACCACGATGAACGTAGGTCTTATGGGCATTTTAATCTTCAGCATAGAAATGAGGAAACTGAGGGCAGAACAGATAGCCCAACAAGGATCACATACCCTGTACAGGAATGTCCTGGTTTCAACTCCTGCTATCCTACGGTTCCCCAAGCTTCACTGGGAGGAGTCCCCAAGCTCCAAACCTGAAGTGGACACTGAGCAAAGCTGAGTGCTGTTCAAAAAAATTTTTTTAAATACAAAAATGTATGGAACGTGAAGTCAAGAAGAGAAAAATGGATTTTCAAACATAACCTGCCCAAACAGAAAAATCTACCCCAAACCAATAACCATCAGTCCTCAAGTCTTCTTTCTCCATGTATCTTTACTCAGATAGGTAGAAGAGGAACATTCAGGGCAATAATCATCATGTTTAGGTCCAAAAAATCATCATTATTTCTTTTTTCAGAGCATCCTTAAGTTCTCTGTTCCTCATGCTATAGATCAAGGGGTTTAGCACAGGAGTGATGAAGGTGTAAACCACAGACACTATCTGGCCCCTCTCAGGAGAGTAGCTAGAGCTGGGACACAGGTAAATGAGGCTTCCACATCCATACTGCAGGAGAACTACAGTCAAGTGGGAGGAGCAGGTGGAGAAGGCCTTGTGTCTCCCCTCTGCTGAGTTGATCTTCAGGATGGCAGCCACAATGAAGACATAGGAGAGAGAGATGAGCAGGAAGGGGATGGTGAGGACAATGATACTGACCACAAACAGAGTGGCTTCATGGACCCGCGTGTCTGCACAGGCCATTCTCATGACAGGGAGCACATCACAATAGAACAGACTGATTTCTTTGCTACTGCAGAAGGGGAGTTGGAAGATAAGCACAGTCAACTGCATGGCCAAGATGAAACCAAGCAACAGAGATCCCAGGGACATTTGGACACATAGCCACCAGTTCATCATGAGAGTGTAATGCAAAGGGTGGCAGATGGCCACAAACCTGTCATAGGCCATGACAGCCAGCAGAATGCAGTCAGCACTGCCCAAGAAGATGAAGAAGAACATCTGGGTGCCACAGCCAGCCAGGGAGATGAGAGTCCGTTCTGTAGACAACACGCTGGCCAGAGTCAGAGGGGCAATGGTGGAAGAGTAGCAGATCTCCAGCACTGCCAAGTTGCCCAGAAAAAAGTACATGGGGGTGTGGAGAGAGCGGTTGATCCAGATGATGAGAGTAATGGAGAAGTTGCCGCTCACGCTGACCAGGTACATGAGTAGGAAGGTCACAAAAATCAGCATCTGCACCTCAGGGAGTTTGGAGAAGGGGCGGAAATGGAAGAGAATCATCCCTGTTTGGTTTGCTTCCTCCATGTGCTCAATGTGTGGGGTCTGCTAATGACACAATTGCTGGCCCCTGGGGATAGATAAGTGTCAGGACACAGAGCTCCATTCTGTGACCCGTGCAGCTCCTAACTCAGACTTCCTTTGTCTCCTCAACTCCCACCTTTGTGACCTTTAGTCTAAATTTAGAGATTCACTTGAACGCCTTGTCTATTATTAAAAATAGTTCACCACTAACCAATGTTTCAAATTTTTGTAAAATGCATGTTATATAATATTTATAATTTTTTACAAGTTTATAATATGAGATATTAAATACTTTCAAAAACCATCACACTGCTCTATCCACAAGAACTTTATGCCATCCCCAACAAAAAGTCTTTTCTTGTTAATCAATAATCCCATCTTATTCTCCCTACGCAGCCTCTATAGACATCTATTCAGCTGTCTTTAGGAATTTTCTATTCTAGGTATATCATATAAGTGGAATGAATCAATATTTGTTCTCCTGAGTTTGACTTACTTCACTAAACACAATGCTTTCAGGTTCATTCATGTGGTAGAAAACTCAAAATGTCACATTTTTTAAGAGACGAATAACAGTGCTTAGTGTGTAACTACCACATTTTATTTTCCCACTAATCCGTCAAAGACTCTTGTACTACTTTCATCTTCAGAAATTGCAAATAACAAAGCTCTAGAAGTTGGTGTTCAAATAAGCCCTGAAATCTTGAAATACGTTTTACAAAAACACATTTAAATAAATAAATTAATAAATAAATAAAATGTGTTTCCAGCATGCAAATATTTCTATTTCCATAACCCTTTGCCTGGTTATCAAGAGTGATCCTGGTATAAGACTTTTCAGGTTCTAATACTTATTGACTTTGAAGAATTGGATGACCTTGAGAACTTGCTGAGGCTTTCTGCTTCAATTCCTTCACCTCTATAGACAACAAAAAGAAATAACACTCAAGATGGGGCTGAGAAGTAAATAACCTGGCTCCTAAAGAGTGTTCCATAAACAATAATAATCATTAATGAGCATTCATCTTTTAAAGACCTTTTTGATACCACCAATACCTCCAAATAAACCTCCTTTGGACTTTTTTTTTTCTTTTTGGGTCACAACCCAGCATTGCACAAGGTTTACTCCTGGCTCATGCACTCAGGAATTATTCCTGGCGGTGCTCGGGGGACCATATGGGATGCTGGGAATCGAATCTGGGTTGGTCGCGTGCAAGGCAAACGCCCTACCTGCTATGCTATTTCTCCAGCCTCCCTCCTTTGGCCTTTAGTACCTTGCCCCCAACTCTACTAAAATCTATGACCCATCTCTTGGAGCCTTGACCTTGTCAACCTTGTCAATCTTCTATAATACCCAGCATTTCTATTCCAGGTGATACATCACTGAAAACATCACAAATTCTGCTGACTGGTGATACAACAGAGATAGAATGACCTTATCAACCCTACTCATGTCCCCAATCCTCTTTGTCAACTCTTCCTTCTGGAACACACCGAAATTAATTTACCTTGTTTTTCAAGCTCTCTCTTCTGCAATCTCCTCTCACAATGACAGTCATGTCACAGCCTCCAACTTCAGAGAAAAATTTCAAAAGACACCTGAAGGCAATTCATCCTGGTCTCGCTCATAGTTCTGGAGCAATTAGCATACTCCACCTCTGTATGTGTTCCCATGTGCCTCTAAGTAAGTGTCCTTTCTCCTTAAAACTAATGCCATCAGTCCTTCCATGCCAAGGGAATATTGCTCTACAACGTATTCCCTCTCTCCAATATCTACCTCTTGTTACTCCATAGTGACTTAATGTGCTCTGTAAAAGCAACTTTCCTTAATTTTATATAATCCTTCTGTCACCTCTCCATTGCCACCATGCAGATAGCCTGGTTTCCATCATACTCCCTAACTTAATTATTATCTTTTGGAGGGCCTCACCAAACATTTCCTAGGGGGCCCAAGGGCCACCCCTGGTGATTTTCAGCCAAGCTGATGGGTGAATAAATGCTTGGGCTGAGAATGAAGGGGTGCTCAGGTACCTGCAGGGCCATATCTGACAGTGCTGGTTGAGGGCATAGGGTGAAAATGTGGTAGCACAGATAAAAGCATCTAATCTCCCTGCTTCCCTGAAACTACTTTCCTTTAGTTTATATGACATGATAACACTAGCGTTACTTTCAAGCCTCCATCACCCCCATCACCTGTTCATGTACAACACTTTCAACCACACCAAAGTGCCCCAAGACCCTCTATCATATTCCTTATGTCACTTATAAACCACCTGAAACCACCTTGGTGAAGCTTGACAATTAATTCCGAATTGCTTGTTTCAATAGCAACTTTCCATCTAATCTGTGTTGCATTTGAGGATGCTAAGTACTTTTTCTTTTAAATCTTCCTCCCATAAGACTACATGATATTTTTCTAACCAGCTCTTCTTCCTATCTCTCTGGACACTGCGTTTTGCTTTTTCTTCCAGGGACTACTTTTCCTCTAGGTGACTCACAAAGAGCAGGTTTTATGATTACTTTCTGCATGTACCAATTTGCTTTCCATACTGCTCTCTCATGGGAGGTTGTGTAGTTAAAAATAAATACATAAATAAATAGCATTGCTCTCACACAGTAGCATATTATGGATTTTTCTCATGGTAAGTACCATAAAATGAAAACTGGTGTAGAGAAAGAATGTTTATCATACACATACACACACCACCACCACAAACTTCTAATTCCTCTATCACGATGGATCTATCCATACTCTGGCAAAACTGGCCTATCTCCCAAGACTTTTGGGTTTGGTTGAGTTATAGCAACACTGTTCCCTCATTTGATATTCAGATGTGGAAACAACTTCCCACCATTGCTCAGCCACGAAAATTCCATATCTTTACAGGTTCCTTTCAATCTGTCATTCCTCTGAAAATGACCTTAAATGCTAAGCCCTGTTCTCAAGACATAGAGAAAGTCTAAATAGAAACTATTAGATGTATTTTTAAAATTTAAGATAAAAATGCATCATTTACTTTTAGTCTATCCATTTTTTCCATGTAATTTTTAAAATTAAAAGCTGGAGCAATAGTACAGTAGATAAGATCTAACCTGACCAGAGTTAGATCCCCAGGACACTGTTTGGTTCCCTGAGGGTGCCAGCAGTGATCCCTGAGTGCAGATTCAGGAGTGAGCTCTGAGCACCACCGGTTGTGGCCCAAAAACAAGTAAACAAAAAAGTAAAGTAAAACAGGTTTACAATATTGTGTCATTTTCAGTTACATAATTTCTCACCTCAGCAACTATGTATACATGAGCTTTTTCCCACTGTCTATAAACAGTAATAATCAATGACACATAAGGGGAAAAGATAAATTTGCATGCTGAAGTAAAACAGAACCAAGTACCACCCTGCCTGGTTTGGCTACACCCATGGGCACTTAAAAAAACTTCTACATTAAAGAGGATCTGGGGATCTAGTTGAACCTTTAGCATCCAAAGCTCCAGCCCTTTACTTATCTCCTCAGCCCTCCTTTCCTTTCTTCACTGTATCCCTCTCAATTTCTTAATTATTTTGCTTTGATCTCTTTGTAAAGTCAACCCTTAAGATTTAGACCATCATTTGAGCCCACTGAGATTGAGCCCACAGAAAGTAACAATCCTTTATTCCAAGAGACAATTATTTCCCACTGACCTCTACAAATCTACTAAGCATATCTCCCAAAGTTACAACTGTGCATTAGATCATAATTCAGAAAAGCAATATTCCTCAAGCCAACAACCCTAAACAGCTCTCAAAATTTTCTTTTGAGCATCATTAAATTTTCTAAAAAAAATTTTTTAAAAATAATATGATATGTTTAGAATTTTTGTGGAATTATTTTAAACTATAGTAAAGCCATGGGGAAGGATCACATTTTAATATAAAGGATTAATATATTAATATCAAGGACTGATAGAATAAAGGATTAATTCGTGCATTAATTCTTTAATAGAAAGGATTTTTTAATATCCTTTAGATAATCATCTGAGTTCTTAAAGTGTTTCTCCACATCCTTGATCAGACATA
>JAOXYA010000045.1:46197627-46208303 GCA_028565675.1 Sorex palustris | reverse complement strand
ACCGCGCCCCAGCATTTCAGCAGCCGCCTCAGCAGCTCCCCGCTCTCGCCAGGTAACCCCCCACCCCCCTGGGCGAGCCAGCTCCACAAGAGGGTCTTGAACTGTAAAGTAATGCTGTATTAGTTTGATATTTTTAAAAAGCAGGGCCGGAGAGGTAGTACAGTGGGCAGGGAACTCATCGTGCACGCAGCTGACCTCAGCTCAATTGCTGGGACCACGTAAGACCTCCAAACCCCTCTAGGAATGATCCCTGTACAATACCAGGTGTGCCCCAAAAACCTAAAATTAAAAATCCAAGAGTTTTGGCTGCATAAATATCTTTCTGTTAAGTTGCAGAGCAGTACAGGGCTGCAGAGAAACAATATGTAAGGAGTTAGGTTAGAGACCTGGACCGCCCTTACCCCCAACCCCCTCAATTCCCATCATTGCCCAAGTGGCTCAGGTAAGCCCTGACACTTACTCGTTAGAGCAGCACTGATTGGTTAGTCTAAATCACAAAAAAAAAAAGAAAGAAGGTTCCGGTGGTGGGTACAAGTTGTCTATTATGGTATTGCTGGACGTTTCTCTGTATTAGGAGATGTCATGATTTTCTGCACTTGCCAAATTGGCCTCTGGTCAGAGAGAGCTCTTACTCCGCCACCAGGTGTGCAAGTTTGGACAAGTTTCTTGAACTCTTTTGATCTGTCTATTGTCTGTGTGGAGAAATTAATATTGCCTGTCTCGTAGGCTTACTTTTATGTACGGTTTATACAAAAACCCATAAGTAAAAGTGCTTGCCATATAACAAAACATTTGTATCCTTATTTTCTTAATTATATACGTCATAGCATATTCCTTTCGAATTCTGTCAAGATTCCACTGCGCCAGGGAGATGCCTAAAAAACTGGAAGAACACCTGCTTTGTATGAAGGAATCCCAGGTTCAGTCTCCTGCATCACGGTCCCTTGAGCACCATACTCAACGTAACCCCCCACAACACACACACACACACACACACACACACACACACTGCCAGGTATGGCACAAAAACACAAAAATAACCCCTCCTAAAATGACCCTTTCTTATAGCGTGGTGTTAGCAGGAATTGGGCCCAGAGCTACGTCGACTACCTTCTTTTTCTTGTTGCCCTCACCAGCCTGAAATCTCTTTTTTTTTTCCACTCTTAATGAAAGTAGTCGGGAGACCTTGGGTTTATTTCTGTATTGTTTTAAGCATAATAAATGTACCCCTTTGGGAGTGACTGTAGCCTGTGTTTCTGTTTTCAGTCAGCATCGGAATCTCAATGGTGCAGGAGACAGAGGAAGTCATCGGAACAGTCATCAGGATCATCTCCGGAAGGATCCTTATGCCAATCTCATGTTGCAGCGAGAAAAGGATTGGGTCTCTAAAATCCAGATGATGCAACTGCAAAGCACTGATCCCTACCTGGATGATTATTATTACCAGGCAAGTCCTCTGTTACAACATAGTCCTTTACTCTAGTCAAGGCATTCCTGAAAACAGGTGTAAAGCAGTTCTGTGATAAATGACAATAATAAAGAATGTTATTAAAAGTGGACAAATAAATAATACATTAATATTGGGAGAATTAAGTATTGATAAGGGCTGCCTTTGAAGCCAGTCTTCAAAGGGGGTAAAAATTAACAATGAAAATTCATCTCCATTTCCAACTAGAGAGATTCATACATTTTCCCCCTCTTGATTTTTGGACCACAACTATTAGTACTCAGGGTCTGCTCCGGAATCCGCATCCAGGGATCACTCCTGGCAGAGTTCGAACCTCTTTGGGATGCTGGAGAGCAAACCTAGGTTGACCACATGCAAGGCAAACACCCAATACTGTGCTTTCTCTTCAGCCCCCAAGACATTATTTGATAAAGTTAATTTATAGAAGTCTAACAAGCTGGGGTCAGGGTCCCTGTTGCTAGTACAGAATTTTCCGGCGTAAAGAACGACCATATTCTCTGCTTGTGTTGTGATAGAATTACTTTGAAAAACTGGAGAAACTGTCAGCTGCTGAAGAAGTGCAGGGTGAAGGCCCTAAAAAAGAGCGCACCAAGCTCATTACCCCTCAGGTGGCCAAACTAGAACACGCCTACAAGCCAGGTAAGTACCTATCTCTAGGCCTATAAAAGAGAAACTCAATGGGCTTCTGGTATGATTCAGCTGAGTGGATAGAGATGTTTGAAAATGATTTATGAAGTATGGTTTCCTTAATAAATGCAGAGATTAGCCTTTATTCAAGCCTTGAATCAGTGGTTTGGCAGATGATCTTTCAGAATTTATAACTTCTTATACCTTGTTACAACTTCTAGTCTCCCTAAAATGGGTAAGGAAGAAATACTTCATAATTTTGATTACTACTAAAAAAACAGGGACAGATTTTGATGAGATCCTGCTTTTACATAGTCAGTTTTTCGAATTTGTAATAGACTGTTCAATTATGCCTGGAAAATACTGTAATTTTTCTTTGAAAGCTGCTTACCCACATCCCTGAGTTTTTATTTCTTGGAAATCTTTTGTCCTTGCAGTGCAATTTGAGGGCTCTTTGGGAAAACTTACTGTCTCTAGTGTGAATAATCCTCGAAAAATGATTGACGCTGTTGTGACATCTCGAAGTGAAGATGATGTAAGTGTCAGAGGAATTATTTGTATAATCAAGTCTGGGTCAGTCCCTGATCTTTTGAGGTTACTGTGGAATGGAATTCCGCATGCTGAAGTTGTTCATGGTCTAGCCTGGAGTTTCTGGTTTTCGACAGATGTGCTGAAAGATTATACCCTCATCACTCAGGGAGCCAGGCAGGCCCTGGGGTTCTGAACAGGGTGCTCTGGCTCTAAACAGGATCTGCTATTTACTAAGTTCTGTTTGGGTTTTTTGGTCGGTTGGGTTTTTGTTTGTTCTGTGACGCAAGAAAGTTTTTATTGAAACTTTATTTAGAAATATGTGAGGGGTAAGGGAGAAGTACGTGTTCAAGAGTGAACATAGACTTCTCCAGAGTGGAAAAGGCAAGCAAAGAAAGAGACAAGCACGCAAGATGCGTATACAAGGCAAACCGTGGGCTTGAAGAGCAAGTCTATTTCCTGTAGCTTTTTTTTTTCCTTTTTGGGTTACACCCAGCGATGCGGTGGGGTTTTTCCTGGCTCTGCACTCAGGAAATACTCCTGGCGGTGCTCGGGGGACCATATGGGATGCTGGGAATCGAACCCGGGTTAGCAGCGTGCAAGGCAAACGCCCTACCTGCTGTGCTATCGCTCCAGCTCCTCCTGTAGCTTTTAAAATAATAATTTTCTCTGCTTAAATTCTATCCTGTGATAATCTGTTATAATCTTTTGTTGGGTTTGGGAGCCATACCCGGTGGTGCTCAGGGCTTACTTGGCTCTGTGCTCAAGGATCATTCCTGGTGGGCTCAGGAGACTGTATGGAGTGCTGACAATTAAGCCTGGGTCAGCCATGTGCAAGGAAAAAACCTGACCCGCTGTACTGTCACTCCAGACCTTTGCATTCTGTCTTTTGCCTGTGAATTCAGCCTATATGGAGGTTGATCCATCAACTCTGCAACCTTTATCCACATTAGTATTCTAGAGGCAGGTTTCTCCTCCTAAAATATTGGCATGTGGAATTTCATGTGTACATTTAGTAGTTTTTAACAGATAAGAGTTCACACTAAATATTGGTCTCTTTTTTTTTTTTCTTCAAGGAAACAAAAGAAAAACAGGTTCGGGACAAGAGGCGGAAAACCCTTGTCATAATTGAGAAAGTAAGTTTAGAATTGTTGCTGTAGGGTTTCAAGTCAGGAACTGTCAAATGTCCTATACACGAATTAGGAAAAGAAGCAATCAAACAGTATCTGGGGTTTTATTTATTTATTTTGTTTATGTAGGCGCACTGCTATTTATTCAGCCATTGATTAAGCTGCTTGAGTTGGGCATGAACTCCATGGTATCTGGGGTTTTAATTGATAAATACATTTCTGTTAAGTAGCCATTGTGTACCAGAGCAGGCTAAAAAGGAGTGTCCACCTCCCCTCTCGCTGACGGCTTCATGAAGAGAACCCGGCAAGTTACACTTATAAGCTGGCCAGTTAATAGCTGGTTATTGTGGAACAGATCGCCTTCCTAAGAAAATGAAAATAATTCAGTACACATGTGTTTATTGAGCTCTCCTGGTGCTGAGTACTGTGCTGAGTGGTAATGAAAATAAGAGATGAGTAATTATCATCGGTACCAGGTTGTAAGGCCATAGAGGGAGCATTGTGGTTAAAGCCCAGACTTTAGGGTCTGAGGATGAACCTCCGTGGTAGAGTACTTGGCCTTGTGCCTACATGAGGCCCTGGACTCTAAGCAGACTCTGGAACCAGACTGCAAACCATGTCTTCCATTTGTGGACAGTATCAGTGTCTTAAGACAAGTTATTTATCCTTTCTGTGCTCTTCTCCTTTCTTCATCTGAAAGGGTAGAATTTAAAACCAGAGTTGTTTTTTTTCAGGGCCATGTTCTGTCTTCCATGAACAGAGTACATGCAAATTGCTTAGAACAGTACTTGGCACCACCTAGAGAAATTATCCAAAGTGGCAGCATTTTTTTATAAATTTGTGACATCACAGTGATGAAGAGAGTTGACAGTTGTTGCTGCTGGAAAATTTGCAGGCAGTGTAATCATTCCACTGTCACTGCATTCCAGCTAAGAATGCGTTGACGTTCTTAAGCAGTGCATTCTTAGAATGTCATTGCATTCTAAGAATGCAGTGTCCCTTTCATTGTCAAAAAAAAAAAAAAAGAAACAAAGAATGGGTCTGAAAGGGGTTTTTTATTTGTTTTAAGTTCTTTCCTAAGGTTTTTGGACTTTAAGGAGCAACTCCTTCTCCCCCCCTCCCCCCCGCCTCCAGTCTTAATATAATGTGTTCCAGTTTTCATCTCGTAATTCTTAGCTGTAGTTATTTCCCTTACTCTACTCGGGTCCTCACTTGACACTGTCTTGCATGCTTTGTCTCCTGTTTAGACATATAGTTTACTCCTTGACGTGGAGGATTATGAAAGGCGTTATCTCCTAAGTCTAGAAGAAGAGCGACCTGCCTTGATAGATGAGAGAAAGCACAAAATCTGTAGCATGTATGACAACTTAAGGGGGAAATTACCTGGACAAGATAGGTAAGAATTGTGCACCTCAAAAAACAAAAACAAAAAAAACTTTAGACTGTGAGATCTGTTCAGCCCTTTCGGCTGTGCTCCCTTACCATCTCAGTGAATGCAAAGTCTTCTCTTTGGGTCGAAGAGTGCTATTTTATATCAAACATTTCATAATCCTTTCTAGCAGAAGAAAAAAAAGTCTTGCTATCCTGAATTCATTTCTTCAATAAATACATACTCAGTACCTTCTAGATACTTAGGTTCTGGTGCTACAGCTGGTAACTATTATTGTTTTCTGGATTTCAAACCTGTTCATGTTTACCAGCATCTTCAGCCTAATAACCTTTGATATATTTTCTTTCCTTCAAAGATGGATTTTTCTTAGATGGTTCATGTGGAAAAACTTAGTCTTCGTATAAAAACTAAACTCCCTCAGATATCTTTATCTCCATGTACCTCTCATCTCCCCCCACCTGGTATCTGGAACAGAGTCTTGCTAGTGGTAAACGTTCCGTAAATGCCAAGTGTTTGCTTGATGAATACAAAAGGAGCGCGTCTTTCTATTTGTTCTTTCAAAAGAGTTGATGATAATCCTAAACATACAGGCAAGGGGGCGTGGGGGGGGCATTATGCAGTTAAACACTTTCCCACCGTACCCTCCTTTCTGGAGCTCAGCTCATAGGGAACTGGTTGAATGACTGGATTTATGCAGATTGGAATGTCTGTGACCAGTTTAGGTGTCATTGATGGGGTGGGAGCTGTGTCTCAAGAGATAGAGCACATGCCCTGTGGGGATGACCTCAACAATAATAGAAACAACGCTTTCCGCAGCAAAAAGATATTTGAAAAATGCCTTTGTGACTATTTAGTTGTGGGGCTGGAGCAATAGCACAGGGGTAGGGCGTTTGCTTTGCACGCGGCCAACCCAGGTTCAATTCCCAACATCCCATATGGTCCCCTGAGCACCACTAGGGGTAATTCCTGAGTGCAGAACCAGGAGTAACTCCTGTGCATTGCCGGGTGTGACCCAAAAAGCAAAAAAAAAAAAAAAAAAATTGTGATTATTTAAATAAATAATACACAGTTCAGATCTGTTTGTTGACGTAGGAAAGTGGTACCTAGCTGTTGAGTGAAAACACTGAGGTAACAAAGCCATATTCTGTGGGCGCTTTTTAAAGGAAGGAGAAACATACAAGCAGCCAAAAGTTTATTCAGAATGCTAACATTAATAAAATTCATGCTCAAAATTACGTTTTTCGTGTCCCTTTTGCTTCTGTGTTATAGCTGTATTAGCCACATTATTTGTGTAGTACCTAAAATTAATACAAGAGCCAGAGAGACAGTACAGTAGTTAGGGTGCTTGCCTTGCACACAGCTGGTCAACCTGGCTTCAATGCCCAGCACCACCCCAAAAACCTAATAATGATAATACTGGGAACTAATACGTCTAATTTGACGGTTTGACCTTTTTACTTTTTTGCTTTGCTTTGGAACCATACCCTGCTGTGCTCAGGGACCACTCCTGGAGGGGTTCGGAGCACCACCTGTGGGTGCTGGGGATCGAACCTGAATCGACCGCACCTGTACTGTCTCTCCGGCCTTTGACCATGTTCTTTAGAACAAAATTAGTAAATTGTAAAACTTCAGAAATTATATGACTTGGTGAGAAGTGTGAGAAGTACATTACACTGTTATGTTGTGTAGATAATTGCAGAATCCATCATACATGCAGTGCCGTGTAAAGGGGAGAGAAAGAAGATTAGCTCTTGCTGACCTAAGTTAGCATTTTTCTTCCCCAACAGGCCAAGTGATGAACACTTTGTACAGATCATGTGTATCCGAAAAGGGAAGAGAATGGTTGCCCGCATTCTTCCTTTCCTCTCCACAGAACAAGCAGCTGACATTCTCATGACAACAGCCAGAAACCTCCCTTTTCTTATCAAGAAGGATGCACAAGATGAGGTGATCTGCTGTGGGATATCTTACTTCTGAGTTGATAAGCTTTCTGGAATTCCTATTTTTTTTTGCTCCTCTCTCATCTGTGTTGTTTTGTTTAAACTTGGACACTATAATTGGATAATGTACAATGTTAAATGTTATCTACTCCAGGCCTCTTTTAATCCTGCATTTTGGTGTAACAGACTGTTTCTTAACGTGGGAAAAACAGCACCCTCGTTGAAACTGAAATAGTTGTGAAATACTGTGGTCGTCGTCGGAAAGACTTGGGAAGCAGATAATTCAGCCCTTACCCCATATAAAATGAATAGAATTTATAGGATAAAAATCAGGGCTTCTATTTATATAAAAAGGTCCACAGGACGCTCTGATCCTCACTTAAGTTTGCCAACTTCTTGTCTTGGTTACTTTGCTGGAAATAAGATATAATATACCTTATTATAATAAGAATCTAATCACCTAAGCCACTTATTAGTAATTTTAACTTAGTCTGTTGGGGTGCACAGATGTTGTCAGTGTTCGAGCGCTTGGCTTGTATGAAAGCAACCCCAGCTCAATTCCCACCACTGCACGATTCCCCAAGAATAGTTGGGTGTGGCCCCCAAAAGCAAAATGGTGTATTTTTATCATCATCTGATTTTTATGATGTTTGTCATTATCTAATGTTGACTAGAATTGTAAGCATGATTATCATATTTATAAGTTAACTTGTTAGAATTGCTCTCTGCTTATGACTGTAATAATACTTGATGAGCAAAGTTTAGAGTAGCTTAAAGTTTAACTAGTTTAAAGTTTACAAATTCAAAACAAGAAATTGTCAGGATTTAGGCCATGATTAGTGTAAGATTTAGAATAAAGGTGATCTTACAATAGTGGATGATAAGTTGAGTAACAGCCATGTAGTAATTTGCAGAAAATAGACAATGCCAAGATAAGTGGTCTGGAATGATTCATTTGAAAATTTTTCCTTCCAAAGTAGTAAGAATTGAAAAGAACCTTCTTGAAATTGCAGCATCTATAGAAGTAATATGTGAGAAGTATGAATCTCATCAGAAAAGTGGGGAAAATGTTTTAGGAATAAAAAATGGATTGTAGGGCACTTTAAAGATCTGAGGTTTATTCTAGAAAATGGAAGCTAAGACTTAGAAAATGAACTACGTTATAGCCTATAAGTTGTTATAGGCAATGAAATAGGCATTCACTAATAATCTCAGAAGAAACCATACATAGTAACATATTTGGGAGAGATTTAGTCCATCAGGAAATGCTTATTGAAAAATTTATCAAGCAGTGTTTTAGGTCCTAGAAATAATAGCATCTAATTTTTGACAGTAGAAGCTAGAAATTTACAAGTGCGTTTTTTCATGAAGCTTACCTGCCAGGAGACAACTTGATTAAATATCTAGAGACTAAAGTATTACTTAAATGTACTAAAGAATAGTAGATCACATCTATAAATAATCTTTTTCTTGAAGTAATAGCTGGTCTAGGTCTGGAGCATAGTATGTACAGTGAGAATTCTGGAATAAAGGTCTTCATACAAAAAGTGAGGAGGCTAAAAGGAATACCAGAGTTTTGTGTAGAAAATGCATAAATCAGGTTGAAGGGATCTCTGTTGATCAGAGAAAAATGGAACTGAATTGAATATATCAAATAATTCTAATTCATAAGTTTATAAGAGGGCTGAAGCGATAGCACAGCGGGTAGGGCATTTGCCTTGCACGCTGCTGACCCAGGTTCAATTCCTCTGTCTTTCCTCTGTCTCTCTCAGAGAGCCTGGCAAACTACCAAGAGTATCTCGCCCACACAGCAAAGCCTGGCAAGCTCTCCGTGGCGTATTCGAGATGCCAGAAACAGTAACAAGTCTCACAATGGAGACGTTACTGGTACCCACTCGAACAAATCGATGAACAACAGGAAGACAGTGCTACAGTGCTACAGTTTATAAGAATATTAGAATACCTCCAGAGTGCTAGTATAACAACTCATAAGTCTGAAAACTGATAAATAAAAGGAAAAGATAAAGCATTCCCCTACCTTTTTATTATAATTAGATATGCATAATAACCCAACAATTGATTATATAATATTCTTTATAGAAGAATTTCACTAATGCCCCTAAGATTAGAAAATAATTTTATAGTCCCTAAGCAAAAAAGCAGTTATCAGGGTGACAAAAAGCTTTACCGGTGGTAAAAGCAGGCAGTGAAATATGTCGGAGCCAGCTGACAACACCTGCTCTCCCACAAATCATTTACTTTTTTGGGGGGTCACAACTGGCAATGCTTAGGGTTTATTGGGTGCCGTATGGGGTGCTGGGGATCAAACCCCGCTTGACTATGTGCAAGGCAAATGCCCTGCCTGCTGTCCTGTTGCTCCAGCTCCCCACAAGTCACTTTGAATCCAACTAAGAAAGATAACCAGGTAGGACATGCTATTTGACACGGTACAGTATATAACAACTCTCTCCGTGGAGTTTTTGTGTTTTCTTGTCCACTAATGATCTGGGCTGGAGCGATAGCACTGCGGTAAAGTGTTTGCCTTGCAGGCCACTGGCCTGGCCGAGTCAGGTTCCATTTCTCCGCCCCTCTTGGAGAGCCGGGCAAGCTACTGAGAGTGTCTCATTCGCACGGCAAAGCCTGGCAAGCTACCCGTGATGTATTTGATGTATTTGTGGATGTTCCAAACACAGTAACAACAAGTCTCACAATGGAGATGTTACTGGACCCACTTGAGTAAATCGATGAACAATGGGAGGACGGTGCTGCAGTGCTAATGAAGAAAAATCCAGTCAAACCCCTAAGGGCTGGAAAGATGAGGATAAGGCACCTGCCTTGCTTGCAGCTGAACTCTGCCACCATCAGGAGTGACCCCTGAATGCAGAGCCAGAAGTGGCCTCTGAGCTTCTCTGAATGTGCCACCCCATATACTCCTGCCAATAAAATGACCTCTAGTTCTAAGTACCAATTTTTGTAGGAAAAAGAACAGTAGTGGAGCTTGTTAAGTGATACAACAGGTAGAATCAGCCGGGTCCAGAAAATTGGGTCGGTGACTTAAAGCATTTAAACTCAAATGCCCTAGGCGGAAAGTTCGGGCCCAAGTTCGGGCTCAAGACTATCTTGACAGTGCTGCTTTGATACTCCCTTTGTGATTCCTGCAAGAAAAATCTGCAAGATTGTTCATGAACTTAAAAATGCACCTAAAACCAGCATGAGGCCATAACCTTAAATTCTTGTTAGTGCTACCGCTTTGAGGCAGCCCTGACAGCCCCACTGTCTGAGGTCACTGGGGACAGGGGTGGACGTAGAACAAGAAATGGAGATAGATGAACAGCAACAAATCTGTTAGCAGGTTTAGAAACATTACCAGCCAGATCAGATACCAAGCTGTGGATTTGTTTGATTCTTTTTTTGGGGGGGGGGTCGGCTTAGAGTAAGTGATGCCCACTTTATTTTTGTTTTGTTTTGTTTTAATTTTTATTAGTGAAACACCATGAGGTACAGTTGTAGACTAACAAATTTTGTGCTTGGGTTTCAGTTATACAGTGATCAAGTACCCATTACTCTACCAGTGCCCATTTTCCACCACCACC
>JAOXYA010000045.1:46169355-46180551 GCA_028565675.1 Sorex palustris | reverse complement strand
GCCGGGCGGTGTGGCCGCGGCGACGGCGGGCGGCGCGGGCCCGGGCTCCGGGGGAGTGGCGGCGGCCGGCCCGGCCCCGGTGCCGCCGGCTGGGGGCTCGGGCGGCTCGGGCGCCGGGGGGTCGGGCTCGGCTCGAGAGGGCTGGCTCTTCAAGTGGACCAATTACATCAAAGGCTACCAGCGCCGGTGGTTCGTGTTAAGCAACGGGCTCCTGAGCTACTACAGGTAACTGCTTCCGGGGCGCCGTGTGTGTGTGTCTCTCTCCCCCCCCCCAACTCCCTCCGCCACCCCCTTCACCCTCCTTCCTCGCCGCAGCCCACAGCCCCCGCGCCGTCACCCTCCCCCGGCGGCCCCGCAGCCAAGGTCGCCCCAGGCCTTCCCCTCCCTCCTCCCGCGTGCACTGACAGCTGCTTGCACCTGAGCCCACCCTCACCCGAGGAAAAGCCCACCGCGCTCGCCCCGGGCGCCGGGGCTGGCCAGCCTGCGAGCCGTACCTCTCCCTGGCCACCCCTGGCCTTTTGCAAAGGTGCATTTGTTCCCGGGGAGCCGTCACCACTCTTCTTCCATTGTGTCTTCACCCGCACGACCGCGCACGACTTAATCATTCTGCACGGAAGGCGCTGTTGTAGGTTCCAAGGGCCCCCCCCCCGTTTCCCTCCCCCTCCCCCCACACACCCCACCCTCGCTTGCAAGGAACTTCCAGTGAAAGTCCCAAGGCTTCGCGTATCGGTGCGGAGTTTCCAAAATTCAAGGTTATTTCGCGGCTCCCTCCACGTTCAGGCACAAGGACGCGATGCACCGGGCGGCCTCGGTTATCGGGCCCCCGCCTGCCCAGTGCAAGACTCTTTCTTGGGTGTGCTTTGGCTTTCTGGACAGCCCCGACTGGAGGTGTGCACTTCCCGGGCCGCTTGGATCTGGGCTTGCCCCACCCCCTCCGAGGGCAATGATGATGTGCTTTAGCCAGGATCTCTGGGTAACGAGGTGAAGTTCAAGGCAAGAGAATCCGTGGCTTCGGTCTGCCTTCTGCTCCGCAGTGTTTGTTTTGGGATGTTTATTATATGGATTTATGGTGACTCACAGTCTTGCCATATAGAGAGAGGAGTTAAGATACCGGATTTGGAGACAGGACACAAACTTTCCCTGAGACTGGGGCCCTCGTGTAAGTCTTTTTACAGACAGCCACAATCCAGGGGGTGGGACAGCTACTCATCTGACAGATGAGGAAACTGAGTTTGGGCACCTCCCAGATTTTGAGGAATCAGAATTTGAAACTAACTCTCTTCACTGTAAGGTAACTTAAAGCCCAGGTTAGTGCTGTAAGGATCAGGCAGACACCGGGGTAATTGCTTTGTGTATTGTTGCACTTCAGTTTCTAACAGTTACTTTGTTAGAAAATGTATAAATCTTTATTACAAAATGTATAAAGAAGGCCCCTTTCAGTGGACTGGACAGTTGGTGAACCAATCTCTTTTATTCAGTGACTCCTCTGATTGGGCCTTTCGAAAATATTAAAGGGAAATGGAAGGCGGAGTTGGAGGTCACTGAAGTAGGAACACTTTCTTATCTGTCCTCTGAGCGTGGGAAAATGCTTTAGCCCATCCTCACTGCCTAAGTGACATTAACTGTTAACAGATGTAT
This sequence comes from Sorex palustris, assembly GCA_028565675.1. Classification (NCBI taxonomy): domain Eukaryota; kingdom Metazoa; phylum Chordata; class Mammalia; order Eulipotyphla; family Soricidae; genus Sorex; species Sorex palustris. Next base: position 46,178,913 of record JAOXYA010000045.1, on the reverse strand, counting down.
ATGTCACTTGCGTTATTATATTTAGAATTGATTTTGATTAGGAAATTACACAACTGTTTAAAGTTAGATCCCAAACATTTTACCTTGTTCCAAAGTTTTCCTCCTAATCAGGTTCATGGTGGAGGAGGGTGGTTTTGTTTGGTGTGTTTTATTGTGGTCTGGAGATCACACCTGGGAACTCCCACTTGGAAGGGAAGTGCCCACTGAGCGATATCCCTGTTCTTCAAGTTCATGCTTCTCTGATATTACTGACCATCATTCTCATACTGATTCAGATCCTTATTTGACTCAGAAGTCACTATCCCCCATTTTCAAGCACTTTCAAAAGTTGCATATCGGGGACCAGGAATGTGACATGGTGACAGAGTGTGTACCTCTTAATGTATGAGGCCTGACTGCTTTCCTCAGTTTGTTTGTTTGTTTGTTTTTAATTCTGTATTGGCCAAGGGTCTTAATGTATGGTCATTTTTCCTCATCTGCGTTCTTATCAGAGTCACTTTTCAGCTAGCTAATTCTTTATCAGTGCCTTTTTTTGTGTGTTTTTTTGGGGGTCACATTTAGTCATACTCAGGGGCTAGTCCTGGCTCTGCTGGGGAATCACTCCCAGTGATGCTTGGAGAGTCATGTGGTTCCTGGGATTGAACCCTGGGGCTCCTACATGCAAGCATATTCTCCATCTCCGAGAGACATTTCCCTAGCACCTAGCTTCTTGGTTCACTTACATCTTGCTTGGATATTAATAATTTTTGTGTGGCTGACTTTTTTAAGTACTTGTAACTGATTTTAAGTTCATCCTTAACAAGAGCTAGTGGTACCTGTCTGACTACAGATAAAACTTCTGAAACATACCCCACCATGTCTTGGGAAATATGGCATGGGCTTGTCCTTGCTAACTACAATACAATAGACCCACCCACAAACCAGGCAACAGGATTCAGAGTTATTGCATCTATATACTATTCCTCTCAAAATCATTGAAGTGCTTCAGCAGCTATTGGTAGTTTATTCTTACCAACCAGGATCACTAGGTTCTTATTTCCCCAGGTTATTTAGGCAAATGATCATTCCTTTTGTTTCTCATGCTCCCCAAACCAGTCATCTACTATATATACCTTTTACAAAATAGTTTTCTGTTTATCTAAGACATCCTATTCCCCAGACCCATCTTCTTACTCTCTCAGTAGGCTTCAGCAAGCTGCTTCCGTTGACTTGTCTTATTGTTCCTTTCATGCTTAGTTACCTGGGTGGCCCATGCCAGCTCTCAGACACATCATAAGAGGCCAATAGTGTTCTTTTTCTGCTAGCTTCTGGAGATTGAATTACTCTTTCAGCTGGCCTCTCCAGAGAACTCTCTAGTCCAAAAATTCCATCTAATACTGTCATTCCTAAACAATTTATCTTTCATTCTGAAAAAAAAAAAAAAAAAACCACGCCTTCCAACCTTCTGCACTGATGACTAACAACCATAGGTGTTTCTTCCAAGACCCCGTGGCTCTGAGGTTATACCTAAATTCCTTGCTATCTTTAAACTACTACTTTCTGTGATTTGAGAAACTTCTGGTGTTGACAAAGATAGTCTTGGTAGAAGGGATCCCTAGGAAGTGATGAAAAGTATCCACACATTGAGAAAAAGAATGTGGTAGAATGTCCAAGTAGCACCTTTGGAGCAGAAGGCAAGGGAGGGCTCACCTGTGGACCTAACTCAGCCTGCATTATTCATAATGTAACCGAAGCATGGAGATGTGGGAGGGTGGGGAGGTAAGGTTAGGAAAAAACAGGGACTCGGGTTACAGTGTGGCAGGTGCAGGGGATGGAAAACAGTGAGACCCCCTCCTATTCCCTGCTGCTCATTTGTACACTTGAGAAAGAAGAACTAGTCTCATGCAACAGACTGAACAATAGCAAATCTGTCTTCCGAAGCGCAGCAGACAGACTTTCTCAAGCACACCAGATCTAAGCTTCTGGAGAGATGGGGTGTGTGTCATTTCTGGCATGCAGGAATTCTGGACGTGCCAGGTGTGTTTGGTTGCTTGGCTCCGGTGAAAGGGAAACGGCCCTGCTTTATCCTTTGGCACTTGGCAAAGGACTTTGACCTCTTTATGTTCCAAGTTGGCCAGCGAAAACTTTGGTCTCCACATGCAGGTCCCTGAGCAGAATCAATGGAGAGTGGGAAAACTGGCACACTTTCTGCGCTGCACTTAATTGTGCTAGACGCTTGATATTTTTATGCGACTCTCTTGTCGCTGCTTGTCACCAAGTAATGCTATAAAGTTCAAAAGTGAGTCTATTAATAGAACTGTCTGTCAGTGGAGGTGGGAAAAATTTTACACCCAGTTCTCCAAGAACAGATCTGCTGAATCTTTTTGCTATTAATAGAATGGCTTAGGAGTTCCCACCAATAGAAGTCAGTGGACCTTAGGAAAACACATGTTCTAGAATGATTATTCTGCTTGATGATTCTTTTATGATTATTTTTCCCCCACTCCTATAGAAAATTGTTCTTATTTCATTCCTTGAGCTGTAGTCAGTATTCAATACTCTAAACATCTAAGGGTGCCCGTACTGCTTTGATTTTGCAAGTGTAAAGTGAGATTCTTATTTGGTCTGAGTTCCATGCAGGATTGTGAAATGTAAAATGGAACTATTTTTTCCCCCTTAGGGAATGATATTGTTATATGACATTTTGTTGCATGAGTTTATAAAACACTTCAAACTTTCCTAAATAAAAGATCATTCCTGACTGCAAAGATACATGAGGGAATTTGGGGGTGGGGGGTGGGGAAATGATGGAAATGCTCTGCATCTTGATTATGGAGGTGGTTACACAATTCAAAATTCTTGCTACAGACTTAAAATTGCTGAATTTAGGGGCTGGAAAAATAGTAGCGTGGGTAAAGCACTTGCCTTGAAACCAGCCTGGGTTCAATTCCCCGATGCCACATATTTCCCCAAAACTCCGCCAAGAGTGGTCCCTGAGCACAGAGCCAAGGAGTAAGCTCTGGACACTACTGGGTGTGACCCAACAACAACAATAGTAGCAAAGCTGATTTTTTTGTATGGCATGTACTTCAGCAAAGCCTGTGTTTCAAAAGCAAAGGTTAAGAGGAATAGCAGATATCTGACTCAGGAACAACACTTAGAGGAAAGCCCTGCATTTCTTCAGTTTTAGGGAGCCATTCGAGGAACACAGGGCCGAGTCATGTGCGCCCACATTTTAGAAAAGTCTTAGGATGATGCAAATAAGAAGGATATGCCACCTCATCGTTTTTCTTTCTTAACTTGTCTGCTTGGTTATTTCAGGTCAAAGGCAGAAATGAGACATACTTGCCGTGGTACCATCAACCTCGCCACAGCCAACATCACGGTGGAGGACTCCTGTAATTTTATTATTTCCAATGGGGGTGCTCAGACCTACCATCTGAAGGCGAGCTCGGAAGTGGAGCGGCAGCGCTGGGTGACAGCCCTGGAATTGGCCAAGGCCAAGGCTGTGAAGATGCTGGCAGAATCAGGTAGGGAGCGAAGAACATCAAGCCTAGGCAACATTCGGTTTACCCTTTGTTTGTAAGCATAAATTTTATACCTTATTGTCATTATATACATTACAAATCTTAACTATACCTTATACCTTAATGATTAACTATCTCATAGATGTATCAGACTTTTCCAATCATGTAGTGTTTTTCTTGGAGTGGTGGTACTCAACTTGGGTAAAAAAGTTTTTATTGTTGTTGTTGTTGGGGCCATACCTGGCAGTGCTCAGGACTGACTCCTGACTCTGTGTTCAGGGATCACTTCTGGCAGGGTTTAGGGACCAGTGGGTGATGGGGATTGAACCTCCACCAGCCGTGTACAGGACAAACACCCTACCTGCTGTACTATCGCTCTGGCCCTAAAGTTAATGTTTTAATCCCACTGAGTTTTTTTTTTCTTTCCACTTAATCATAGTCACCTGATGACTTTGGTTCTGCTGTGGTTTTTATTGTCCACACAGCACTTAGGATTTGTTTTTGTTTTATTGCAGAGATAGGGATTGGGCCATATCTGGCCGTGCGCAGGTCTTAATCCTGACTCTCTGCTGAGTGGTCATTCCCAGTAGTGCTCATGAGACCATATGTAGTACCTGGGATCCAGCATGGGTCTGCTGCATACAAAGCAATCTCCTTAATCCCTAATACTGTCTCTCTCTCTACCCTCTGCACCATACTTAATATCTATTAAGTAGTCAAAGGAAAATTCACAGTTTGTCGGGTGTTTTTTTTCTCTTCTTTTTTTTTTATAGCAGGTTATATTTTAATTTAGGCACTGCTTCTCTGTCTAGCAGATAGGGGGCAGGTTTTATTTCTTTTGTTTTGATTTTAGTGCTGTTAGCTCCTCCAAAGGAAATGACAAATGACACTGCTGGAAAAGCAATTTGCAGTTACAAAGTGTCAAGACAGAACTGGTAGTGAGAGGTACAACATACCTCCCCACTTAATTCACTCTTGGATAGTCATTTACACAAGTCCTTGAATTGCTTTCCCTGCAGGGGTGCATTTTGGATTATAGGAATTCATCTTGAAGTTTCTGAGTTCTTCTTCAGGAAGGATAAATTAATGAGTCTATTGGTGACCTAGACTTTGTTTACAAAGAACCATTTTAAGGGCCAGCCAGAGTTGGTAGTACATCTGGTAGGGCATTTGCCTTGCACACAGCCAACCCTGATTTGATCCCCTGTATCTTATATGATCCCCCAATCACCACCAGGAGTAATTCCTGAGTGCAGAGTCAGGAGTAACCCCTGAGCATCTCTGGGTATGACCCAAAAAGAACTATTTTATGCAGGTTCCAGTCATCACCCAACAGTTGATACTGGGTTTGCAGTAATTGCTCAGATTGCATTGGTACTCTTAAACTAATGTTAAAAGGCTCAGTAATTCATTCCCAACCTCAGGTGCATTTAACTTCTCCATCTTGTCCTCCAAGGCATTGGTTTTCATTGAATTTTCAAATTCCTATGTAGAATTACTCTTTCAAAATGCATGTTCCTGGGCCTGTCTCATGCAAGCTAAATTAGTCTATGGGAACAGGGCCAAAAGTCCTGCACCTTTCAGAAGCTCAAAGGCGTGGAACACATGTTTTGCATATCGAAGCACCAGCATTGATCCCTGGCACTACATAGTCCACAAAGCACCTCCGAAAGTAGCTCTTGAGCACTGCCAAGTATGATCTCGAAACAAAACAAAACAAAGGAGTTGTGGTGGGAGATTGGATTAAGATGGCCAAAAGGTATAAACCTCTAATTATAAGAAATATAAACTAGGGGCACGGTGCTTATGGAATAATGCTGTGTGTAATTTTTTGAAAATTGCTAAGAGAATAGGTCCTAAAATTATCACCACAAGAAAAAGAAAAAAAATGTGCGTTTTTGTTTGTTCTTGTTTTTAAGTATCTATAAAAGATGGTGAATATTAACTAGACTTACTGTGGTGATCACTTATATATATATGTATATGTAAATGTGATTATAAATCAAATCACCATACTCAGTACCTTAAGCTTATATGATGCTCTATGTTAATTATATCCCAATAACTGGGGAAGGGGAAAAAAATCATCAAAATTAAAACTTACTATTGTGTGCCACTGGGGGCAGGGGGACGGAATATTGTGATCCAGGTGGGCTAGACAGGCTGTGGACCACACTACAGAACAATCTCCTCCTAATACATACCCGCCATCACTCAGAGCGCACGGTGTGACAGATGTGAGAGTGGGCATGGTTCTGATTCTCAGCCCTGTGCCCAGGCTCAGAGCACCTACCTTTCCTCCCTTCCAGATGAGTCAGGTGATGAAGAGTCGGTCTCACAAACTGATAAGACTGAGCTGCAGAATACGCTCCGGACCCTCTCCAGCAAGGTGGAGGACTTGAGCACGTGTAACGACCTAATAGCCAAACACGGCACAGCCCTGCAGCGCTCCCTCAGTGAGCTGGAGTCCCTGCGGTTGCCCGCAGAGAGCAACGAGAAGATCAAACAGGTCAACGAACGGGCCACACTCTTCAGGATAACGTCTAATGCCATGATCAATGTAAGTGCAGATGCTCTCTGGGTTGCTCTTTGATTCTTTCCTGCTTTGAAATGTCATTCTCCCTCAGACTTGGGAAAGATGCAGTTGCTAGATCACAGACCATCTTTGTGGGCCTCTTTCTGCTGCTTCAGGGATTTTGGTTACGTTTGTTGCATGAGGGTGAACAGGCTGCAAACACGGATTGACCTGCCTGCTCTGCTCGGAGAGTCAGGCGGACAACACTCCAGCTTGGGAATTGGCTAGGGATCCAGTGCCCTGGATCCACTTCTGTACCAAGAAGGGAATCTGATGGCATGGTAAAGGGCCGTCCCCTCTTTGAGTTGTGATATTATTTCATGATAGCTAACTTGATCTATTGGAACTGAAAGCTCTCCTTGTATCCTTTCCACCATGTGCCTTTGAGCTTTAAATTGAATTTTTATCCTTGCTTTGCTAATACATTCTGGCCTACAATTGTGAAAATGGGTCAAGTACTCAAGAGACCCTTCTAGTAAATCTTTACTCCCTGGTTTGTGGGGTAAGACAAAAAAACCTACTCTGGGCACTTTTCTTTCAAAGGAAGAGACCAGCACTCTTGTCTGGGATGACTGTTGTTGGTTTATGGCACTCTTCAGCTTTGGTGTGAGGCTCTAGGTAAAGTCAAAGTTCTTCTGGCGTTAGTGATGTGTTTCAGATAATTGATGATAGGTGTGAACTGAGTACATGGTTTAAATATTTATATGTTTTCCTTCCCTTCTTGACCGATTCTTACCTGGCATGTTGTTTTTGTCAACTTCTACATAGGAACACCAGTGGGAAGAATTCTTTGTGAGAAAAGGCTTATGTAGGGTTTTCTACCCCCCCCACCCCCACCCTGGCCTCCTCTCCCTCCCCTGTCTAATTGAATGGGATAAAATTACTTTACTCAGGGAAGATTATTTCCTTGTTTAGAGAGTGATAATCAGACGTCTGCTTAGAACTAGTTCCTGCTTAGATCTACTTCTGTTCATGTGACTTTTAGAGATCAAAGGCCTTTCCACTGAGAGGAGGGGGGAGTAAGGTTGTGTTGTTGTTGTTGTTTTATTTAAAGTTCTTTAATAGTTGTGATCATCTTTATTTTGATAATATTGTAAAAAGTGTTCAGTGCTTTGCTTGGTGCTCTTATTAACAGTGCACTGATTAACGTAAGGGCAAAACACTTTATTTTGTCACCTAAGGATTACAGGAAGATCATATATCACCCAGGACCATTCTGCAAATCAACCCTAATACTTATGTTTCAGATGCCTACTTTTTTTTTTTTCCTTTTCTGGCTTTTGGTTTTGGGATAACACCCGGCAAAGCTCAGGGGTTATTCCCGGAATTAGCCCTGGCAGTGGTGGTGGTGGGGGGACCATATAGATGCTGGGGATCAAGCCCAGGTTGGCCGTATGCAAGGCAAGTGTCCTGCTTGTTGTACTCTGGCCCCTGATGCCTGCTTTTGTGCCATTTCCCCAGATTGTCATACTTTAGTGCTATATTCCTGTTTTTCTGGTTCTTTGTGATTAGAAAAATCTCACAAAACATATAGGTCAGTTAAACAACAATAGTTCATCAAAAATGAAACTTTCATTTTTGAGTTTCTCTTTGTCCGTTTTCTTTGTTTTGTTTTGGGGTTCTGTCTGGTGGCTCTGAGAGGCTACTTCTAGCTCAGGGTTGACCCTGGGGACACTCAGAGGATCATGTGGTGTCAGAGATGGCACTTGGGTCTCTGGCTTAAAAAAGTCGTTGCCCTGAAACGCCTTCATAGACATTTCAGATACGAAGACTTCATAGAAAGTCTTCATATCTGCCTTCTTAGAAATCAGATATATCAGATATAGCTCCCCTGCCCCTCCCAGTTTGGGGATCAAAGTGGGTGGTGCTCAGAAGCTACTCCTATTGTTGTTCTGGGGACCATGTGAGGTCAGGGGTCAAGCCCAGGCCTCCTGCATGCAAAGCATGCACTCCAGTCCATTGAGTGTATCTCTCCAGTCTTAGGTACACTTCGTAAATATGGCAACTTAAAAGTCTATTGATAGTAAAGATTACCATTTATTTGTAGTAGGTAAATAATTCTGTATTTCGTGACAAAAAAATTTTCCCTAGTTTTAAGCAAAAAAAAAAAATGTAAAATGAAACTTTCCTTTAAAAATTTCTTATAAAACAGAAAAACAGAGACTGTAGTTGAACTATGCTCAATTTTATTCCGTGGGGGCAATTATCCCTCATGTTTTAAGTGTATGAAATTTGTATTCAAAGGTAGAATCCCTTGAAACTTAGAGGTAAGTTGTTTTCTCTTTCTGTTCTCCTCTGGTGCACTGCCTGTGCACCATCCGTGGTCTGTTATTGTTTGAAATGTGCATTTTTATTCCTATGTTGTTTCCTTTTTGCCTTTTCAGTGGTGATGGCAAAGCCTTCAAAGTAATACCCATGTTAAAAACTAAGATGTTAGTGTATCATGTCTCTAAATCAGCAAAGTTAAAGACTATTTTACCCATTTCTTTTATTATTTAGAATATATCTTTATTTCCAGCATGAATCTATCCAGGGGAATAAATTTGATAGTACCAGTGTATCCTTTTCCTAATTCAGTGAATATCTGTTGAGCACCTAGGGCAGCATTTCTCTACTGAGGGCTATATGACATCCTGTGCACCCCCCAGAAATTTCAGGAGGACACAGGAGAAAACCACATGGTGAGGGAATGGCACAAGAGTAGGCTGCCCATAGTACAGGGGGTGGGAATAGAAAACAGCATCAGACATGCTTCTTTTGGGCCTGGAGTAATAGTACACTGGGGAGAGCATTTGCCTTGCACGTGGCCAACCCAGGTTCAGTCCCTAGCATCCCATATGGTTCACCTATGCTCTTCCAGGAGTTAATATGCCTGAGTGCAGGAATCCCTGAGCATTGCTGGGTGTGATTCTACCCCCCCCCCAAAAAAAAAAAACATGCTCCTCAACTTGAAAAAGTTGAGAAGCACCAATCTAAGGAATACGTAACAAATGCAATACTTAAAAAACAAAGAAAAAAATTTTTAAGATGATGTCTCTGTGGTCCCCACCTTCAGGAAGTTTACTCTCTAGTGAAGGGAGGAGGTTTATGTGGAGTGTGCTAAGTGCCATGTAGAAATGAGCTGTGTTATACACACTGGCGGTGTTTAGCTCAGACGTGGAGGACTAGAGTAAGGAACACCTCAGAACCTTCCTCTGAAAGAAGCAATATGGAGTTTGGGATACTGAAACTCTGTATTAACAGCTGCTTCAGTTAACTATTTAACCTGGGGTGACCTACTTCCTCTGTGACCTTAATTCCTTTTCCGTATATGATGATGATGATGATGATGGTGATGATACCCATAGCTCCCTGCTCAGAGGGTTGTTGAAAGGCTTTTATTATAGAAATGATGTAAAGGGCCCAGAGACTCTCCAGAAAAGAGCAGAAAATGGAAAAGAGACAATTCACAATTAGGAAACAAATGGCAAGAGAAGA
>JAOXYA010000045.1:46156464-46167927 GCA_028565675.1 Sorex palustris | reverse complement strand
GCTTAACTATAATCACTTACACCTTATTGACTGTTTACTGCGAGCCCGGTATGGTTTTCAGTGTTGGACATGCAAAGCAATAATTCTGTGAAGTAATTACTATTGTTATTCTTTACTTAAAGATGAGGATGATGAAATACAGAAATTAAGTAGCTTGCTTAAAATTTCATAGGTAGTGAGTGGGATGGAAATGGAATCTGAGAGCAGCAATCCAGCCACCCTGTCTACTCGGTACTGTCTAATAATGGGGAAGAAATGTCCACATTCCAGAAATATAATAAAAAAGGATGAGTAGGACCTGATAATATGGGAAGGGTGGGGGGACAGCCTAAGAACAAAGATGCCTCCTGGGTTCTGGTTTGGGTAGGGAGAAGGGCCCTGGAACTGTTTTTAAGATGGGAACACTTCAGGGAGAAGAAGAAAGGAAAGAGGGTGAGTTTATTTTGGAACTCACAGGTCTTGAGATTACTTGGTGCCATTGGATAGAGAGTTGAATAACTTCAGTCTGAAGTTACAGGACTAGAATTACCAATTTAGTAGTTATACTTTTATAGATTAGGGTTGAGACCAAACTGGTGAGGTAGCCAAGTGATACAGCACTTGCCCTACATGTGTGAGGCCCTAGGCTTGTCTCTCGCACTAAAAGAGAAACCATAAGAGTATGTATTCTGCTCTATTTTAGTTTGTCTGTAACAGGGCATAGACTTTTAAGTCTATCGAGCAGATTTTATCAGGCTTCTATTATGTACAAAACACCCAAGTTAAGACCTTGATTATATGCACCAATAAGCTATAAACTGTGTCTTTAAGTTGTTTATAATCCATCTGGAGAGACAGAAGCTTAGTCACACTCTATGTAGATGGTATCAATCAGAAGTATATACAAGGTGATATGGGAATGGAGAGAAGAGACTGGTTACTTTTCAAACTGAGGGGAAAGGGTCACAGAACAAACATTTGCCACAAATCTTCAATATGTGTATATTTATATTTTTTGTTTGTTTGGTTAGTTGACTGGTTGTTTTTTTTTTTTTTTTACCACATCAGGTTGTGCTCAGGGCTTACTCCTGGCAGAGAAAGGAGGGAATTCTAGGCATAACAAATAGAATATGGAGCAGTGGGCAGGCCTGGAAGAGATCTGTGTGTCCAAGAAAACCTAAGCAGTTCAGTGTGGCTCCACCATAGAGTGAGTACAGGGATAGACAGGTACAGCTACCTGGAGAGAAGGTGCCCTTCCTGGGAGGCTTCTGTATCCATAGCCCTCCTGGGAGGGGCTCTGTAGCCATAGCCCTTCCTGGGAGGAGTCTATAGCCATAGCCCTTCCTGGGAGGGGTCTGTAGCCATAGTTCTTCCTGGGAGGGGTCTGTAGCCATATTCCTTCCTGGGAGGGGTCTGTAGCCATATTCCTTCCTGGGAGGGGTCTGTGGCCATAGTTATTCCTGGGAGGGGTCTGTAGCCATAGTTCTTCCTGGGAGGGGTCTGTAGCCATAGTTCTTCCTGGGAGGGGTCTGTAGCCATAGCCCTTCCTGGGAGGGGAGGTCTGTATTTGTAATTAGTAGTTAGGATTTGGTTCTGTCACTGAGGTGCCAAAGAAGACTGATCTGATCAGATTTACATTTTATCTCAAAATACACTTTTCCCATTTTGTTTTTAGTTTCCCCTCCCATCTCCCACTTCCCATTGTTGTTGTGATGACATGGTTTGCACATACTGTACTATTCACCAATTATTTTGGTTTGCTTTGTTTTGGGGTCACACCTGGTGGTTCTCGGGATGCATTCCTGATTGTGCTCAGGGGACTCTATGTGGTATGTTTATGGGGGATGGGACCTGAGTCATCTGCATGTGAGACAAGAACCTTACATGCTCCAGCCCCAGCTCACACATATTTAGCTGTGGTGTTTGTCCGGGATTGTGTACCAGGTTCAGTGCTCAAACTCTTGGTCTCAGTGTTCACCAGTGTTTGCATTCTTTGAGTTGTGGTGCTTGTGCGTGCTCACTCGGATTCATCCTCTCTGTTGACGCACACAAGACCTGATTATGGTGCTTACAGAGGCACTTAGCAGAGGTCACACTTCTTCACCATTCCTGCTCACACATCTTTTTAGTGTGGTTCTTACACAGACCTGGTTGTGGTACAGCCAAAAATTGCTTGCAGGGCGCCATGCTCTGCTGGAGACCTAAACCAGGGGCCCTGCACATGCCAGTCATGTGCTCTACTGCCAAAGCCACATCCCTGACCTACCACCCCTATTTTCCCCAAAGATCCCCTTTTTTGATTTATTTTGCAGTGCTGAGATTGCGCCCAGGTCTAATGCTTGCGAAACAGGAGCTCCATCCCTAGTTCCTGGAAATCCCTTTTTTGACTCTTCAGATAGGCATCTGATTGTTTCAGAGGGAGAGGCTTTGATCCTAGCAGCTGGCTCTGTGCTCAGGGTTCACTCCTGGCAGTGCTCAGGGGACCATGCAGTGCTGTGAAGTTAATCAGGGTCAGCCGCCTGCAAGGCAAGCACCTTCACATCTGTACCCTCTCTCCAGCCCGGGGTTTCTCATTTTATTTCTTCTTTTTCCAATTTATTTAGGCACTGTGACTTAAAATACTGTTTAACAGTAGAGTTTCAAACAAACTGTTTGATTACTATACCAGCTACCGGAGTGTCAGTTTCTTTTATCAGTATCTCAAGGTTCCTTCCCACCCTACTCACTCCCTTGGCAAACATTTTAAAATTTTTTTATTGAGTCACATGCTTATAAGGCTTAAGTCTTTAATGTTCACAGTCACCTCTCCTCACCACCACCAAACCACCCTCCAGGCTTTTGTGATTTTTGGGCCACACACAGTATGGCTCAGGGTTTACTCCTGGTGAGGCTTCGGGAGCTATGTGGAGTGCTGGGGATTGAACCCAGGCTGGCTGCATGCAAGGCACTGTAGTATCTCTCCTGCCCTCCACATTTTCTTTCTTTTTCCTTTGGCTTTTTAGGTCACACCTGGTGATGCTCAGGGGTTCCTCCTGGCTCTGCACTCAGGAATTACTCCTGGTGGTGCTTGGGGAACCATATGGAATGCTGGGATTGAATCTGGGTCGACCTCGTGCAAGGCAAATGCCCTACCAGCTTTCTTATCTATCGCTTCAGCTCCTCCACAGAGTTTGTTACATTTTGTCCACCTCACTGTTCTCCTCCTACCCTCTCTCCGGACATGGCTTTCTCGGTTCTATGGTCCAGGCCCAAGATTTGATAGCTTCTCTTATCTTGCCTTGTTTCTCTGCTTATAGCAGACGAGTGGATCATCTGGTATTTGCCCTCTTTTATAGAAAACAGCCTGATTTCATCTTTCCGTTGTGTATGTTTCTGACAACTTTCCTCCCGTTCATCTATGGTCAGACATTTGGGTCGTTTTTATATTCTGGCTTTTGTACTGAATGCTGCAGTGAGCACACATGTGCATGCGCCTTCTCAAGCGAATTCTGTTGTGTTTAGGGGTGGGAGTAGAGGCCAAGAAGTAGAATTGTTCAGCTTCTAATTTTAAGGCCAATTGTGACCAAAAAAAAAAATAAGACAAATTTAGTTTCAAGTAGTTATCCCATGTTCTCCCACCACTTTGGTCCTGTTGAAATTCTTCTTTTGGTGTGGCACATGCACCTATACCTTGCGATGTTACTAACGCGACATGGGAGGTATACTCCTCCCCTGACATTTGTTTGCTCCCCACGCCCAGAAAAGTAGGAAAGCACCGAAAGCTGTGTTTAATTTTTTTTTTTAATGTGTGTTTGACCTTGTTTGCACCGCAGAACTGGCTGTCCCTGGTACTGTGGGATAACAGGGAAAGTGTTTCATTGTCACTTGCTAGTTAAAGTTCCTGGAATAAGGCTGCTTTGAGAGGCCTCGGGGGATAAGACTACATCAAGAGGCCTGAGAGGGGGAAATCTTGTCTCCTGACGTTGTTGTGACACAGTCTAACCCTTTCTCCCTCCAGGCCTGCAGAGATTTCCTCATGTTAGCTCAGACCCATAGTAAAAAATGGCAGAAGTCACTCCAGTATGAAAGAGACCAGCGGATCCGACTGGAGGAAACCCTCGAGCAGCTGGCGAAGCAGCATAATCACCTGGAGCGGGCCTTCCGCGGGGCCACCGTGCTGCCTGCGAACACTCCCGGCAGCACTGGTTCTGGTAAAGGTAAAGGACTTAGTTCTTGGAGAGCCTGTTCGGACTTGAGAGAGGAGGTTTTCTGCAATTAATAGCGGGACTGCAAATGCTCCAGAATCAATGATTCATGTGAAATGAAATGGGAGCTGTTTATTTCTTCTGGCTTTTCTCCTGCTTTCTACCATTTGTTGCTGTGTTTGCGGTTTGTCTTTAAAAGTTCCTGCTGTGCCAGGCTTTGGTAAACACAGCCAAAGTAAATGAATGAGGCTTTTCTCCTTGTAGATCAGTGCTGCTCTGGCAAAGGCGACATGAGTGATGAGGACGATGAGAATGAATTTTTTGATGCTCCTGAGATCATCACCATGCCTGAAAATTTGGGCCACAAGTAAGTTTTTATCCTTGATGCCAGAGGGAAAATGCACATATCTGTTAAGCGGTTAGAAATGTCAGTGGGAGCATCACATTTACCAAGGTTTGGGTTCTTTTACTTAGGTGGAAGACTGCTGTTTTCCAAGAACTAGCTCCTCTACGATGTTTAAATCCATACATATTCTAAGTGTTGTCATTCAGTTTCCCAACAATATGCATGGGTAGTATGCTTTATCTTGTGCATTGTAAAGACACCATGAAAACCAGACTATGGCTCTAATGCTCATGTTTCTCACCCATGCAGACGTACTGGCAGCAATATCAGTGGAGCCAGCAGTGACATCAGTCTTGATGAGCAGGTACTTTTTATTTGGGTGTACCAGGAATCAGGGACTTGGGGTCTGACTCCCAAGGGCTTTCATCTAAAGCGCTGATTTCTCTTTAGTGTGGGGGGAAGGGAAGGCTATCAATACAGGGTTTTCTGTTCTTTGTGGGTGATTGACTGCCTTTGTTTGCATTCCTAGTACAAGCACCAGCTGGAAGAGACCAAGAAGGAAAAAAGAACTAGAATACCATACAAGCCAAACTATAGCCTCAATTTATGGAGCATCATGAAGAACTGCATTGGGAAGGAACTCTCGAAGATCCCCATGCCGGTGAGGTTCTTGCACTCCCACCTGGGCTCCTCCTCCGAGGGACTCTGGGCTCAGTGGGAAGAGGGTTGCTGTGTCAGCTCCTCTCACTTTTGTGGCAGTTTGTGGCATGGTGTTTGTTACCCTTTGGGTTATAACTATCCCTTAGAAAATAAATGAACTGTAAATTACTGTGCTATGTCTCTGGCCTCCAATAACAGCAAATTCAGATGTGCTAGGGGCATTAAAAGATAGGCATAGCAGAATTTCTGTTTTTCAAGGTGCATTTAAAAGCAGTTTTTATATTTTGGCGTTTGGGTCGTACTTCGTGGATCTCGGGAGCTACTCCCCATTCTGTAATCTGGAGGCTGTTCCCAGTGATGCTCGGGAAACCAGGCATCAAGCCAGGGTCTGCCACGTGTGCAAAGCAAGCACTTTAAACTTTCATTCTATCTTTCTGGCCCAAGAAGCATGTCGTTTTAAAGCGAGGGATACAAACACAGTTCATGGCAACCAAATCAGGACCTTCCTGGTGATGATAGCATCAGGGCTGAACTCTCTGTTCTCTTAACTCTAGTCACACTGTCTTCTGATCTCTCCACTCTGTCGCCAAAGTCATCTTTTTGTTTGTTTTGTTTTTGGGCCACACCCAGTGATAGCAGGGCTGACTCCGGGCTCTGTGCTCAGGAATCACTCTTGGTGATTTCATATATGGCTCTGGGGATTGAACCTGGGTTGGACCCATGCAAGGCAAGCATCCTACCCACAGTACACTAAGTCATTTGTGTAAATCATAAATCACTAAGTCATATACCGAATCAGGCCCTAAATTATTTGTTTTAAACTCACTTGATCATCAGTTTATTGCTTGATCCTATCGTTTTATGGTATCTTCAATAAAATAAAAAGCTTTTGTTTGAGAATGTTGGTGATAAGAAATCTTCATATGATAAAAAGCTGCCATTATTTAAAAATTGGGCTGGGAAGTTAGTAAAATGGGTTGCCTTGTATCTAATTAACCTGGGATCAATCCCCAGCACACCATATGGTATCTTAAGCCCTGAACACTGCTTGCTCTGGTCACAAAACAAAAAATGAAATTTGTTGAGGTAGGAGCGATAGCACAGCAGGTAGGGCATTTGCCTTGCACACGGCCGACCCAGTTGACCTGAGTTCTATTCCTCCGCCCCTCTCAGAGAGCCTGGAAAGCTACCGAGAGTATCTCACCTGCACGGCAAAGCCTGGCAAGCTACCCGTGATGGATTTGATATGCCAAACACGGTAACAAGTAGTCTCAACAATGTTACCGGGCCCGCTTGAGCAAAATCGATAACAACTGGAGGACAGTGACAGTGACAGTTGAGGTGGGAGAGATAATACAGCGGGTACGGAGCTTGCCTTGCATGCAGTAGACTGGGGTTTGACCCCCATCACTGCATATCGTTTCTCTGAACACTACCAAATGTGATCCCTAAGCACAGAATTAGGAGTAAACCCTGAATACCATAGGGAATAGACTAGAAAAAGTTTTTATTTTTACATTTTTTTTTGGCTTGGGGGCCACATCCAGTAAAGCTCAGGAGTTACTACTTGTTTTTCACTCAGTAATTGCTCTTGACAGTGCAGGGGGACCACACGGGGTGCCAAGGATCGAACCCACGTTGGCTGCGTGCAAAGCAAGCGCCTCACCTTGCTTTACTATCTCTCTGGCTCCTAGACTAAAAATTTTAAAGCAGCAACAATAACAATTTAGTTAAAATAGTAAAATAGTAGGGGGTTAGGGATATAACCAAAGACTGAAGAGCAGCCCTGTGTTCCATCCCCGGTGCCTTATGTGATCCCCAAGCGTTGTCAGGTGTGATCTTCTTCCCAAAAATAATAATAAAATCAAAACTCCCTCGTTTCCAGACCATGACTGCATCCTTACTACTTTGGGAGTGGTCCAGATTCCCAAGGGAGCTTGATGGTGCTTCCCTGTAGACCTGGCTCTGCCCACACATAGCCTGTGTTCTAGTCATTGGCATCCACCTTCAAGTATTCAGCGGAGTCTTACTGTCTTTGCTCTGAGGACATTTGTGGAGACTGATTTTTCTGCCTGAAATGTCATCATTTCACCCACCCTACCACAATTATTTTTGCCCTGCTGCTTACTTTTTATTCAGGATTCAGTTACATTGTCATCTCTTAGAAAACATTTGATCAGGGTGAGAAGTCTCACTCAAATGTTGCAATAAGTTCCCTTGTTTCTGCCTGAGTATTGACAACTATTTGCTTATTTATTCCAGAAGCATTTTTCTAAAAACTGACTGTCTTGCCTGTTGTACTTTAAATCAATTAGCCATAAGTTTTATTTCTCTAAAAAAGTTTTTTGAGGGACTGGAGTGATAGTACAGCAGGTAGGGCATTTGCCTTGCACGTGACCGAACCAGGTTCAATCCCTGGCATCCCATATGGTCCCCCAAGCACTGCCAGGAGTAATTCCTGAGTGCATGAGCCAGGAGTAACTCCTGAGCATTGCTGGGTGTGACCCAAAAAAGCAAAATAAATAAATAAATAAAAATAATAAAAAGATTTTCTGGAGACCTATAATCCAGAGGTGCTCAGAGGCTATTCCAGGCTCAGTGTTCAAGGATCACTCCCACTGGTACTTGGGGAATTTGTAATGTCAGGGATTGAATCCAAGCCTCTAGCATGCAAAGCATAAATCCCAGCCCTTTGAGGTCAGTCACATATAGGGCAAGCATCCTATATTTAATTTGTTTCTTTAAATTGAAAAAACTAAGGCCATGGTTTAGGACTGAAGAGATAATAAAGGAATCAAGATGCTTGCCTTGTATGTGGCTACCCTAATCCCCTAAGCACTTCTGAGTATACAGTAAGGAATAGCCCCTTAACATCAATAAGTATGGCCCAACACACACACGCAGACACACACACACACTCAACTAGGGATGAGTAAACCATGGGCCTGAGACCAGATCTGGCTGCTTTTTTGTATAACCAACAAGCAGACTAGTTTTTAGTTTTCACATTTTATTTCATTCACTTTTTCATTTGTTTTCGGGTTTTGGTGTCATGAAACTTAGATGCTGGTGTCTATAAAGCTTTATTGGCACTCAGTGAGGCGCCTTCACACTCTTGTCTGGCTGCTCTCATCCTACAGCAGCAGTGTTGTAACTGTGTCAGAGCCATACATCCCTCAAGATCGGAATATTTACTATCTACTCTCCAGAAAATGCAAGCCGTTCCCTGCCTCAGACAGATAGTAGCTCAGCACACTGTCATGTTGAAGTCTAGAAGTCAGTGTTGTGAGGCCAGGACAGGACCCTGTAGTGTCAGGACCATGCTCTTCTGGCCCGTGGCTTTATTGCCGACAGCCTTAATTACTAGATCCAAAGTGACTGCTTCAGGTGGCCCGTCAGAATGTCTTCCTGGTCAGCAGGAGGAAGGAAAGAGAAGAAAGACATGTTGCACCTTTTATAGTGCCTCCCAGGGCTTGGGATGTGATTCAGTGTTCCACTGTGCAACTTTCATATGTGAGGTATCGTTTGACTTCCTGACTATGGCCATGGCTAGCTAGAGAGGTGACTGATTGGTATGGCCTAGTTAAAAATTAGGATTCTTGGGGCTGGAGCAATAGCACAGCAGGTAGGGCATTTATTTGCCCTGCACGCAGCCGACCCGGGTTCAATTCCCAGCATCCCATATGTTCCCCTGAGCACTGCCACGGGTCATTCCTGGGTGCAGAACCAGCAGTAACCCCTGTGCATCGCCAGGTGTGACCCAAAATGCAAAAAAAAAAAAAAAAATTAGGATTCTATTACTACTTATAAATGGGTCTGGGGAAGGGCTTGCAGCTTCTATTCACAGCCAAGGAATTGGCCTAGAAGTACAGAAAGCATTGTTCTCCCCTGTTGAGTCTTCTGGATCTGAATATAGTTTTCTTTACAAAATTTTGCTTTGTTTTGTTTTGGGGCCACACATGGTAGAGCTCAGGGCTTGCTTACTCCTGGATCTTCCCTCAGGGACCTCTCCTGGCAGACTCAGGAGACCAAATGGGGTGCTGGGAATTAACCCTCAGGAACCTCTCCTGGCAGACTCAGGAGACCAAATGGGGTGCTGGGAATTAACCCCCGGTCAGCTGCATGCCAGGCAAGTACCCTACTCGTTGTACTGTCATTGGCCCCCGGAATGTAGATTTTTCCCAACATATACCACCTTCCTCATGAACAGAGTCGCCTTACTGCTCTTTATATCCTTGGTGTTTAGCCAGTATCTGGCACGTATAGACTGTTCAGCAAACATAAAAGTGATTCATTAACTAAGTCTTGGAAAATAAATAGCGTTACACCTAAATGTATAGGGTTTTGCTAGAAAATGTTGACTTCAAGATAAGAAAAAGCTTTTAGCAAGCAGAACTGAAAAAAAAAACCCCATAAAATAATGGGTTCATGGAAGTGAGGGTGGTGGTTGTAAAGAACCCTCCCTTGCCTTGTGCCTTGCTGGAAGCGGTGGGAAGATGGGTTAGAAGCCTAAGAAACATAAGTGATATAAGCTGTTTACAATAGCTTCTGAATCCGGGTGACCCTTCTGACCTCCTCCACTATTAGTTCCTTGTTGACATTACCATTAGGAATGTGCAACCCTCTACCTGTTTGCCTGCAGCACTTGCCCTTCCCCTGCTGCGTGCAGTGCCACAGGAAAGCTGATCCTTGTAGGCGGGATTTCTCCAGCTTCCCTGGCTGCGCCGAGCTCCATCAGTACAAGGCTCCAGGAGGAGTTTGAAACCTGCGTGGCAGGGGGAGAGAAGGGAGAAGATCAAAGGGTACTCACCTCCCCAGATTTTTGCTTCTGCCAACTCCTTCAGCCTCTGACTGCAGTGACGCTGTCTTTGCCCCTCCAGCCTACTAATTGTGGTTTCCGGCTTTCAGAGAAATTTATGTTTCCTGAGGTTATTGGTGTAGGTTTTTAAGAGAGAGAGGGAGAGAGAAAGAGACAGAGACAGACAGAGATGGCAGGAGGGAGGGAGGGAATATGAATGTGTGTGTGAAGGGAGGGAGGGAATGAATATGAGTGT
Organism: Sorex palustris; assembly: GCA_028565675.1. Taxonomy (NCBI): domain Eukaryota; kingdom Metazoa; phylum Chordata; class Mammalia; order Eulipotyphla; family Soricidae; genus Sorex; species Sorex palustris. The sequence goes on along the minus strand of JAOXYA010000045.1, from coordinate 46,157,704 downwards.
GTGTGTTTGTGTGTGTGTGTGTGTGTGTGTGTGTGTGTGTGTGATATTAGCTTAAGGATGCCCTGATTCTAGCCCCAGGTAATGTGGATATGTTTTATAGTCACCAATGGAAGATTCCACCATCCCCGATTTTCCTCAGAATGTATGGAAATGTTGCTTCCTGTTGACTTAAAATAGAAATGACTCTTTAAAAGAGTCTTATTGAAAAGAAACCAAAACACCAGAACTTTTTGGGCTTGTCAGTCCAGTGTGCATTTTTCTTAAACTGCCTGTCTCGGTGCCAGAAAGATGGTTTGGGGAGTGTGGCACTGTTTTAGCTGAGGCAGGGTAGATCCTACTTTCCAGAAGAGCACTCTAGAGTGCTCTCATTTTGTCTCTGTGGCACTGATTTCATTGGGAAGTCTTCACAGAGAAATGTTTACCATATTTCTCAGAAAAACACAGGTTCTGGTGTGTGCTTTATATATATATATTTAGATGTTTAAATGTATAAATGCATAGACACAAGTATCAGATATTAATAATGGTTGTCTTTAGGTGATGGCATGTCAAGTAAAATTTTCCTTTATACTTTTTTTTTCAAAATTTGTTACAGTGAAATTATATTTTATAATTTGGAGTGCAGTGTATATTAGGGTAGTTATGGGAGTCAGAGATTGGCAGGCAAGAGATTGGACCAAGGGACTGAGTGATCACCTCCAGGAGTAATTCCTGAGTGCAGAGCCAGGAGCTTTTTTTTTTTTTTCTTTTTGAGTCACACCTGGCAATACACAGGGGTTACTCCTGACCTATGCACTCAGGAACTAAGGAGTAACCCTTGATGTGACGTGAAGTCAGGATAACTCCTGAACACTGCCAGGCATGACCCAAACAGCCTAAAATAAAATAAAAAGAGATTGGACCAAATTAAGGAAAAAGAGCTAGGACTATAAGAAAGAAAAATGTTGGTTTTGCTTGTAATTTTAATTGGCTGCTCCTTAGGCCAGCTCTGTTCAGTGAAAATATGTTTTTCTTCTCCTTGTGTTCTCTGGACTGGGAACTTAGGCTACTGATATTCAGATTTGTTCGGGTACATTGCTGATTAAATAGGCTTTATGGGCTACTTGGGAAGCTAATCCATTTGTTTAGTCTTTTTTTTTTTAAGTAGTAAAGCTCTCTTAATTTCCAGGTAGTCTAAATAGTCCATTTTATCTTTTTTTTTTTTTTTTTTTTTTTTTTTTTAATCACTGTGGGAAAAGTT
>JAOXYA010000045.1:46124042-46141988 GCA_028565675.1 Sorex palustris | reverse complement strand
GAGGAATCGAACTCGCGTCGGCCATGTTGGCTGCGTGCAAGGCAAACGCCCTACCGCTGTGCTATCGCAGCCGGCCTAATGTAAGTGAAGTGCTAAGATAATATTTAATTGTCAAATTGCTCTTAAGACATTGGTTATAAGGCCCAAGATATAATTCAAGGGTTAAAGTACTGGCCCAGAATGCAGCTGACCTGGTTAGATCCACTGCCAGGAGTGATCCCCAAGCACAGAGGTAAGCCCTGAACACCTTTGGGTGTCGCACAAAAGCAGGAACAAAACCAAGCAAGCAGCCACCCAGATATTGGTTACGGCAAATTCAGAAAAGAGAAATCTTTGAGAAATGAGGAAAGCCCTCACAGACGTATGGGGATCAAGATGGTTGATTATAGTATGGTTTGGAATTAAGAAGCCAGGAAGGAGGATGTAATAGAGTGTCACAACTGCCCTACACTGATTAAGTACCGAGTGAGGATGCTGATAGCAGGTTGATGTAGAAAGATAATTCTACGTGATTATCAGTGTTTATGCTCGAGCTCAAATTTTGCCACCTAACATTTGGTATTGATTCCAAATTGGAATATCAAGGCTGTAGAGAGATCCCACAACTCAGAAGACCTGAACCTGAGTGAGGGAGTACTAGAACATATAGTTAAAATGTCAAGAATTTAAATGTATGACTTGACACATATTTAAACCATGCAGTCCTTAAGAAATTATTCTATTATTCTTTGTATTTTACAGTCTGGCGAAATTGACATTGTGAACCACAAGACAGGAGATAAGTGCAATCTTAAATTTGTTCCTTATAGTTACTTCTCACGAGATGTAGCAAGAAAGGTAAGAAGTGGAAATTAAAATTTTCTTAAACTGTATATATTTCCTTTAGGAAGCCTACCCTTTGGGATAGATAGATAATTTAGACACGTAAATACCTCTATGTGTATGTATGTGTATGTGTGTCTGTTGTTGTCCCAAAAAATGGTGTTTCCAAAATAAACGCAAAGGAGAAAGTCAGCAAGAAAGGGAACTCTGTCACATTACTAAAACAAATCCTTTTCTGAAAAGACAAGATCATAAATGTCCATCTAGGTAAATGTCTAGCAACGAGACACTGAAAATAGGAAACACAGAGAAAGAAAGGATTACAGGAAGGAGAGCATGGGTGTCTGACCCTGATGGAGTTAGAGAATGGTGTGAATTGTAGCATGAGTTTTGATAAGAGAGTAAAGAATAAATGGGCTTTCTAGTCTGATTTCTAGAAAGAAGAAAATATGATAACTCTGCATACCAGCCAGACTGTTTTTCTGCATGTTGTCATCATACAGGGGCTGGAGCAGTAGAATGACATATAGGACACTAACCTTGCACACAGCCAACCTGGACTCATTCCCCAGCACCCGATATGATCACCCAAGTCCCCACCAAGAGTAATTCTTGAGCACAGAGCCAGGAGTAAGTTCTGAGCACCACTAGATGTGACCCCCAAAACAAAAAGTCCTTGTTCAACAAAATGATAACAAAATTATCAGTTCATAACACAGTGACTCTAAACCGCTCAAGAAAATACAACAAAATATTCAGATTCTAGGGGCCGAAGAGACTGTACAAAGATTATTGTGCTTGCCTTGCATGAAACCAACTCCAATTTGATCCTCATGCTCAAAAGAGCTTATGTGACATGTTGCTCTTGATCACAGAGCCAGGAATAGCCCCTGAGCACTACTCAGTGTTACCCCAAGTCCTATCCTTCCCTCCAAAAGCAAAATATTCATATCCCTTGGTGTTTGCCATCACAAGGATTTAACTGGTATGTACCCCAAGGTTTTGGTTTCCAGAACAGTCAGGTAAGCTAACACACAATGAATTCTGTCCTCCAGAATTTTGTTCTTCATCCTTGCAGGTGACAGGGGAAGTGACAGATCCATCAGGAAGAGTTCACTATGCTCTTCTGGGCACATGGGATGAGAAAATGGATTGTTTCAAAGTACAACCAGTCATTGGGGAAAATGGGGGTGATGCTCGACAGAGAGGCCACGAAACAGAAGAAAGGATCATGCTATGGAAAAGGAACCCTTTACCGTGAGTATCAGTAGCCACATCCTACTTTGAGCTGACCAGGTTCCATTCCCCACGCCCCAGAAAAGCCCCTGAATCTTACCAAGAGTGATCCCGAGTGATCCCATGGCACCAGGAGTAATCCTTGGCACAGCTGGGTCTGACCCAAAAGAGGAAAAAAAGTATTGAGGCCATTTGTCTCCTCTCATCATCTAGTCATCAGTAATAAGCCAGGTTATCCTAGTCAGAGGTTTAAAGAAGCAGAAATAAGGAATTCGTATTTAGTAGGCATTTTTATTCTTCCTCATTTCAGCTGAACACAAGTTTGGAAAACTGTCCCGTGGAGTGGCGTGGGGGAGGGAACAGGAGGGCCTCTCCGTTTGCAGAGCAGTCCTGGTGATGGTCTCTTGGCAGCATTCTTAGTTTTTGCCCCTTGGCCCTCTGTAGGATTTGGGCTCCAGCATTCCTCTTACTTTCTCCTCCTTGGCTTTTAGGAAGAATGCCGAGAACATGTACTACTTCTCAGAACTTGCTCTGACTCTCAATGCCTGGGAAGGTGGCACTGCCCCCACAGATAGCCGGTTACGGCCCGATCAGAGACTGATGGAAAATGGGCGCTGGGATGAAGCAAACGCTGAGAAGCAGCGCCTGGAGGAGAAACAAAGACTTTCCAGAAAGAAGAGAGAAGCAGAAGCCATGAAAGCCACGGAGGACGGTAATAGTCCTGCCTTCTCTGACTCTGGGGGTGAAGAGAGTTGTCCGTGTGTCTTCGGTGCTAATTCTGTCTCTCTTGACCCTCTCTATCTTCAGGCACACCCTATGATCCGTATAAGGCGCTGTGGTTTGAGCGGAAGAAGGACCCAGTCACCAAGGAGTTGACTCATATTTATAGGGGAGGATACTGGGAGAGTAAAGAGAAACAGGACTGGAACTCTTGCCCGGACATTTTCTGAAATGTCAGTAACAAAAAAAAGAAAAGAAAACAAAGGAGAAGGATCCAAAGGAGAAGAGGACAGAGATGTGCAGGAAAGCTGGCAGTCGTGACTCTCACCGAGGGCTTTCCTCAAGTTTGTCTGTCTTAACCAATCATTTTTTTCCAAATCAATCACCAGAAGCAGACACCAGTGGTGGTGATTGGCTGGTTGCCTTAGCTGATTGAAACTGAAATCGAAATACTAGATGTCTGTGTTTGTAAGGGAGAGGTTTAGTGGCTGAAAGTTCTTGTTATTCCACTTCAGCAGAGTCAAGTATTCTTGGCTCTTCTCTGCCCCCGTTTAAGATGACATCATCCACCCTCCCCTTGTTGTATCCTGCTCAGCCAAGATCTACATCAGATTATGATTCAGGGGCATTTTGGTGCTGTTCCGAGCAAGAGCTGATTTTAGCAGTTCCTTTAAAAAGAAACACGAGAGACTTACCAACAGATGCATTGTGAATGATTGTGGTGGAGCTTAGGCGTAGCATTATGAAATGAGTTCACAAACGGGGTGATTTTAATGGGGGATCCGCGCGTCGGTGCCCGCGGGAATTGGAACAAGGAACAAGCAACGGGGTCGTTCTGTGAGGTTGGAACATTCAGAATTCTTTTCCTGGAAGTTTCTATCTTCACTTCCATTACAACGCTCTCCTGCCATTCTCACGTTTTTGGACAGCAACTGGATGCTACTTTGGTGTTTGGTAGGAGGGTTGCATGATCCTCACAAAAGGGGTTTTTATGGATAACACTAGTCAGGATGTCAAAAAACTATGAGCCACTTTTGCTTTCCTAGTTCTTCCTCACCTCATGACCATTCTCCATCCATCACCTTTCTGACTTCTCTCTCTCCTCTCATCTGTCTCTTTCTCTCCTGTCTCCCTCCCCCCTACCCCTTCCCCTTCACACAGTACCAATTTGGGTCTGTGCCCAGTGTGGAGCAAGACATTGCCTGTCCCATTTTTGATAAACTTCAGAATTTGAGAAGAGTTTATCTGGAATACAAGTTTTCGCCATCTCTCAAGCCCCATGGACTGGAGCCACCCTCTGGAATAATGTGTTAAATATCTGTATATTATATATATGTAGAGAAAAATCTAATTTTTTTTTTGTTTGTTTGATTTTCCTTCTTCCCCTTAAGAATCTCGTTTGTTTTTCGTTTTTAAATCCCTTATCTCCCTGGGACTCTCAGACACTTGATTTGGATTGAAGCTTTCTTTATTTTCCACATTTTAGGAGCAGACAGATTGACCCCTGACAACAGGGATGTTATCCATGGTTTGTATCATGGTCCCCCATTGCTGGCTCAGCTTTGTTCTCCCAGTCGCCTGTCTCTTGAAAACAAAAAGTCTGCACCCTTTTCTGCCTTTCCCCCTTCTTTTTTAGGAAGAGTATAGGTTAGAGAGTCAGGAGGATTAAAATCCAGTTTCATTCTGCCTCTGTCCAAAATCACAGCACGCACAGCTGACTCCCAAAGGAACCTTCTTCCCAGGATGTGGAGTGGGTAAGAGAACTACTCCCGATGGGCCCTGGCTTCCGTCATTTTGTTTGTTTGTTTGTTCTGTATTTGTTTCAGTCTTTTTTTTTTTTTAAAGAAACCAACCCCTGTACAACCCACCCGTGGTTGAGGATCACAAATTGAGGTGCCTTCCTTGTACGCTTTTTTGTTAGCATTTTCTGTTTCTGTTCCTTAACTGCTGAGCCTCAGCCAGTGTGGGTCCTCGGGGGAAATAGCATTCCAGAGGAAGCCATCCCTCCAGAGAAATTAGATTTCTACTACATCAATTAGTACTCTTCCTCCTTCCCCACCATCCTCCCTTCCTGGCTGTGATGAGCACGAGAGGGGCAACCGCTGGGCCGTTTCCTCCTCTGAACCTGATTCCAGCGTAAGCAAGGGATTGTGCCAGGGCCGCTTTCAAAAGGGCCCGTGACGGTGGTGGCCCAATCTGGGGGTTCAGACAGAGCGGAAATCCCCCAAGAGCATTGACCATCCCTGCTTTATCCCTCCCCGTTCCTCCCTCCACTTGGACTATGTTTCCAATTGATCTCAGTCAGATTCCTGCTAATGGAAGAAGCTTTGAGTCCTTCAGGTGAAATAAAGTCACATGAAAACAAAACAAAACTATATATATTTTTGGTTTTTTTGCCTTATTGTTTTTTTCCAAGAAAACTACTCGATTAAATCATTTTTAAAAAGTCATATTGGTCGTCTGATTCACTTCTGCTAGGTAAGAGGTAGCAGTGGGAGGAGGCAGTCAGCTGACCAGGTGGTGATTTTTCACGGGGGCTGGAGAAGCTGAAAGAAAAAGTGGGCATAGGTTTCCAGATGCTTCCGCTATTTAATAGCATTCCCAAGGACTTCCGGGCAGGAAACTAGTGTTGGCAGCTCCTATTGATTCAGTATAGTCTTAATTAATTGTCACTGTCCCACCTCCATAAAGAAGAGGAGTTTTGGGGCTGGAGCGATAGCACAGTGGGTAGGGCGTTTGCCTTGCATGCGGCCGACCCCGGTTCGAATCCCAGCATCCCATGTGGTCCCCTGAGCACCGCTGGGTGTGACCCAAAAAGCAAAAAAAAAAAAAAAAAAAAGAGGAGTTTCTAATACAGGTTCTGTTTCAGGTCCACAAATACAAGTTTTCTTGAATTTAATTTCTCTTACCCATTTAGCTTCTCTGATTTTTAGTTGTTTCATATAGGGATTCAGCGTCTGTATTTTGAAAGAAAAACAAGTGAGTATTGAAGACCCTGGAGGGAAGTAGTAGGGAAAATTCTGGTGAAGTGTTCTCTGTAAATACTGGGCAGAGAGAAGATGATGAAGTAACCAAAGCCGAGGAGACGGAGAATGAGAGCAAGCATAGTTCCCGCCCAGCGATGAGCAGCTGGGGCTGTGTGCAGGGTGTGAAGATAGGAAGTCAAACTTGGAATTCATCAAGAATATAGTTCATCTGAAGAGACCAATGTTGACAATCGTCATCTCAAAGACAAAAGGCAGGCAATCAATAACACAAAGTCACACCCAGTCACGTAGCTGAATGGTTAGTCACAGTGTTGGAATTCCAGGCTGGGTTTGCTTAACCCCAACCTTGTGTTCTGTGAGAAACTGAGAGTTGAGTCGTTTCCTCCTGAATTCTATCCAACTGTTCTGAGATCCCCGCTTCTATTTCCAGGGGTTTATTGGTGATGGGAGCCATTTTGGAAGGTGTATCCATGAAATTTATCCTCTAGGCTAACTTCCTCTTTCCTCAAGTTTCTCTTGTCTATTCAACTCGATTGTGATCAGGGAATTGCTTTCCTGGGTCCTGTTCTGTTGTCATTAGTCTGATTCTCACTGTTGGACTTCATGTATTCTTGCAAGTTAAAAATCATTGGCTCGGAAGAAGGCCTGAAGGTCTGGAGCATTCTGGTAAGCCCAGGGTTTGATCCCTGGCACCTCGTGGGCCAAACTGCAGGGGATGGCCTTGTTTAGGAAAATACACTGTAGGGGCCAGAGTGATCTGGGCTGATCTAGGTTCTAGCCCGTGCATCCCACATGGTCCCCCAAACACAGCCAGGAGCAACCTCTGAGCATCTTCAGGTGTATCATGAAAAGAAAAAGAAAGTAAAGAAAATCATTGTAGTGGACTGTATTAGTAGTAGAACTGTATACTGAATCTTGATTTTTACTGTGATAGCTTGTTTTCTCCATTAGGGGCAGACAGGTACTGAAACATTTTAGTAATCATTCCACTAATCCTGTAATCTCTTTGTTCATTTATTTTTGGTTTTGTTTTTGGGCCATACCTGGAAGTGCTCAGGACTCTTCTGGCAGAGCTGGGGGACCATATTGGGGTGCTGGGTTTTGAACTCCGGTCGGCCCTGTGAAAGGCATGCACCTTCTCTACTGTTGCTCTGGCCTTAATCCCTTAATCTTTTAATGCACGTCTATAACACAATGGGTTGGGATGCGTATCCTGATGGATCTACCTCATATCCAAAATTAGGGCTCAGTGAAATTACCTCTTACTTTGCTTGCCTGCAATTTCCAAAGTCCCACAAAAATGTTCAACCTGTACACAGCGAGGGTTTTCTGTGTTTTCAGCAAGAAAAGTGAAACCCAGCCTGTAACAAAGTCCTAAAAGGTGTAGGAAAACTTGGAATTTTTCTTATTGGGGTTTATACTTGATGAAACCCTTAAGATTCTTCAAAAGTTATAACAATAGCGATTACGCCTCAAGGTTTAGAAGGCCTTTCCCCGGTATGAAACACTCTCTTCTTAGCCTTCTTTTTGGGAAGCATCCCGAGCCTTTCATGACTTTTCTTGCCCAGACTCAAAATGTGCAGTAAGGGCTGAAGCAGATGCTTTGTATGTGAGGGGACCCAGATTCAGGGCCCAGGACCACACAGTCCCCTGAGCATCAAGCTTTGGGGATCTCCCAGCACTGCTGGATGTGGCACCCAAACCAAAAATATTTATACGTTTCCTCAGGCATTCTTTTTTCAGTAGGGGGGGGGGGTGGTAAGGGGGATACCTGGCTCTGTGCTTTGGGCACCATTTAGGATGCCAGGGATGGGACTCAGGTCAGCTGCTGTGTGCAAGGCCAGCGGTATCCATTGATCTGTCTTCCTGCCCACCATCTACAGTAAAACATTCTTGGTTCATATTGATGTCTTGGGAAGGACAGAGGTGGTCAGGGCAGGGGATTTTTAAGGGTCTGCCTCTGAAGCTGTGGTCAGAGGAGACTCAGGGTCTACTGGCTAGTCCGTGGCCCACCAGGCTGGATAGCTACAATGGCATGGTGTAGTGTGGCTCAGTGGTGTGATTCTGGTACTGGGGAGAGAGATGGGGGAAGGGCAGGGGGTGATGATACAGAATTGGGGATTGTACTGGGGTCTTTTCCCTGATTACCTAGCTCCCTAGCTCCATCAGGCATCTTTAAATGCCGAAACTAAGGAGCATAAATTTGGGCTGGAGCTATAGTACAGTGGGTAGGGCATTTGCCTTGCACGTGGCCAACCCGGGTTTGATCCCCAGCATCCCACATGGTTCCCCAAGCACTATCGGTGGGAATTTCGGAGTGCAGAGCCAAGAGTAACCCCTGTTCATCGCCGGGTGTGACCTCAGAAAGAAAAAAAAAAGTACAGACTTGCCTGCAGCAGTCTTGTAGAGGTCTCATATTTTGAATTGAACCACCTGAGTTTAGAATTAGTGAAGATTGCTTGATCCTGAGGAATGGCTGAGAACGTCATCATTCATTCATTTATTCATCCAGTCATTCCATTTTACAAAAGTCTGTCACAGGGATAGAAATGACAAGCAGAAGCCGCAACAGCAATCACAATCTCGTCTGGTAAATAGTGAGAACGCACCGGAGTGGGACAGCTGGCCGTGGCGGGCAAGGAAAGTCATTCATCCTCACCTTGTGTTATCCTGCACAGCCAAGATCTATGTCAGATTATGATTCAGGAACATTTTAGTACTGTTCAGAACAGTGCTGATTTTAGAAGTGCCTAAAAGAGGAGATAGAGATGTGTCAGAAAACAACTTCTAGAATAGGAAAATGAATCTGAGCTGAGAGTTGCAGCTTTTAATAGGGACTATGGGAAGAAAATGTAAAAAAAACAAAATTGCTGCTTCATCACAAAGATGAAGAGCGAAGTAGAGGAAAGCATACTGCTAATCAGAGTGGATGGATGAACATCTAGAGTTTAGGTTCAAGTGGGGGACCCAGTTATAGATGCCTTTACCTTGTAAAGGAAATTTTTTCTCCCACAGCTAGAGAACCAGTGATTCTGTGTGTGTGTGTGTGGTGTTGCCAGGGATAAAGCCTAGGACCTCACACACATACATGAGATATGCAGTCTACCACTGGGCTGCACCCCTGACAGCCCCCCCCCCCCGTGAAGGATTTCAAAGCAGATCCAGGATCCATGGGTTCCAGCGTGGAGAATGTTTTACAGGTAGGAAAGTGAGCTAAGAGGCTGGAAAAGTGGAGAGAATGAAGAGAATTGAGGCCATTCCAGAAACATAAAATTGGAACAAACAGCCTTAGGGTGTGATTATGGATGGAGAATGGAAGGCAGAGGAAGGAAATTTTTCTGGTTTATGAATGGTAGCAGGAAGGTGGGCATCAGAGAATGAAGCTTAAAGGGAAAGACGGGCTCGTTTGGGGACATGATAAGTTGGAGGTGCTGAGTTGAGAGGTGGAGTAAGTGATATCAGGCATATACATGACCGAAGGGAGGAGTGTGGGCTGCTGAGAAAGGCTGCACACCGAAATCCACTCCTTGGGGCTGGGGCACACGTTTTGCGAGGGGAAGCCCCCAGTTCCATCTATGGCATGGCGTGGTATGCTGAGCGCCTCTGGGTGTGATTCTCAAACAAAAAACAAAAAATCACTAGGTCAACTCTCGGGCACTATCTGCAGATACTCTGATTCAACCAGGGGTAAGTGCAGTTATAGATACATGAATGCAAGGGATGCAAAATTATGAAATATGAAGTGAAGGTGGAATAAAATCAGCATATTAGGAGATATTATTAAACCAAAGCTTGTTTTTGAGAATTTGATAGAAGTCTGAGCCAATTCTATTTTTTACAATGTTTATATATATTTTTTAAAAAAATTAAACATCAAATGGCCTTATAAGACTTTTTGGTATGTATATTTTAAATATTTAGGTTTAGGGAGTGACATACAGTGGATGGGATTCTAGCCTTGCGTGTGACCCATCGTAATTTGATCCCCAGAATCCCATATTGTCCCCCAAGCCAACAAAGAGTGATTTCTGAGTGCACAACCAGAGTAACCCTTGAGTGCTACCTCAAAACCATGGCCTCAAAACCAAAAACCAAATATTTATATTTAACAATCATTTTTCTTAACTACAGCAAATGACTTTCTGGTCCTCTTCCACATGTTTTATTTGCCCAATTATATCTGAAAAATTCAAAATATTCCTATCCTTTGATCTTGCAAAAAAATCCTGTCTTCTCAAGGTACCGCTAAGCAAATGATGGTTGGAGGGATCGCTCGGGTTGGGAGATGTGTGCTGAAAGTAGTCTAAGGACCAAACATGGTGGCCTCTCAGTATCTGTATTATCATGGTCACGGTCCTCCCATTGTTCATCGATTTGCTCGAGCGGGCCCAGTAACGTCTCCATCGTGAGACATGTTACTGTGTTTGGCATATTGAATACGTCATGGGGAGATTGCCAGGCTATGCTGTGTGGGCGAAATACTCTCGGTAGCTTGCCGGGCTCTCCAAAAGGGGCAGAGGAATCGAACTCGGGTCAGCCATGTGGGCTGCATGCAAGGCAAACACCCTACCCGCTCTGCTATCGCTCCAGCCCAGTATCTGTATTGAAAACCATAATTTCCAAAAGTAGAGAGAAAGAAGGAAAGAAGTACAGAGGCAGGGGGTGGGATGATGTGGAAGTAGTGGAAGGGATATTGGGATAATTGGTGGTGGAAAATGTGCACCGGTGGAGGGATGGGTGCTCTATCATTGTATGACTGATCTTAATCATGAAAGTTTGTAACTGTATCTCACATTGATTCAATTAAAAAAATAAAAATAACCAAAAAAAATCTGTCTTCTCAGAAGAAAAACAAATACAAAAGGATGGTCATTGCAGCATAGTTTGTAATAAAGAAAACTAGAAAAAATTCAAAATGTTCATCATCAGATATTTTATCAAATGCATTGTTATAGCCACACAAACCAATATGCAGTACATGCATCGACTTTTCTTTGGTCTGGGGGCTGAGAATGGGGGGTTAGGGCCACACTGTGTGATGTCAGTAGCTGTTCCCCAGTTCTCTGCTAAAGAGGACCATGCAGTTCCTAGATCGATCTCCTGGCCTGTCTCTCCATTCAAAGACACAGCCTTAAAGGGATAACAAGATCTACATCATTGGCATGAAAGGAGCCTTTCTTATATATTCTTTGTGTGTGTGTGTGCGGGGGGGGGGGGGTTAGGCCACACCAGGTGGGGGTCAGGAGTTCCTGGCTCTGGGGTTTCTCCTGACAGTGTTCAGGGAACCTAAGCAGCACTTGGGGGACCATGTAGGTATTGGGGGATCAGCCGGAGTCCCCGCATGCAAGGGACTTAATCTCTGCACTCTCTCTCTCTCTCTCTCTCTCTCTCTCTCTCTCTCTCTCTGGGCTCTTTTTGTTTTTTGTTTGTTTGTTTGTTTGTTTTGGGGGGGTTGGGACCACACCTGGCAATGCTGAGGGGTTACTCAGGAATCATTCCTGCTGGTGCTCAGGGGACCATATGGGATGCCGAGGATCGAACCCGGGTCGGCTACATGCAAGGCAAACGCCCTACCTGCTGTACTATCGCTCCGGTCCCCCTTTCTGTTTCTTTTTTTTGGGGGGGAGGGGAAACTTTTTTTTTTTTTACCTAGCATTTTACCTAGCATTACCTGGCAGGATTGGAACTTGGAGCCATCTCCATGGTGTGGGTGGGAGCTGGCAGGGGTGGGGTGGGGTGGTGTAGTCATTAATTCTGGAAGTACAGGGGGACCGGGTGGTTCCAGAAATGAAATTTAGGGCCAGGCATGGGCTCCAGCCCTTTGAGACATCTTCCTGGTCCATGTGGTTTATTTATAAATGAGAAGAGCAAAAAGCTGGAAGGTTGAAAAGGGGGACGGGAGGGGGTGGGGAACCTGGAGAAAAGTGAAATTATGTATCACTTCTAATTTATGAGCAGACACCTTGATTTATTATTTTTAAATAGTTTTCCCCTTTATTTTATTTATTTGTTTTGTTTTGGGGTCACAGCTGGCAGTGCTCAGGGTTCTGTGCTCAGGAGACCAAATGGGAGGCAGGGGATGAAGCCTGAGTCAGTGCGTGCAAGGCAAGTGCCCTGTCCCCTGTACCTGTGTACTATTGCTTTGGCCCTGCTTTATTATTTTATTATTTCTGGAACATTTTTTGAGGCCTACCTCCAACTGATACTATTTACTGTTTTTTGGGGGGGGGGCAGGGAGGCTTAGGCACAAAACATACACATACTGTTTATCACAGATATACAGAGAGACCCCCTGCTAAAATAGCTCTATTGGAAAAGCATGAGGCCGATGATATAAATATCCCAGATTGGGGCAATGATTTTGGAGGTGGACATTAGCACCCCTAAGACCTGGGTGGTCTTTCTCTCCCAGGTTGAGCTTCCTTGAAAGAAGAATCCTAGGGGCTTGAGCGATAGCCGGTAGGGCTTCCATGCAGGCTCGATCCCCGGCATTCCATATGGTTCCCCAGCATGGCCAGAAGTGACCCCTGAGCATCCCATATGGTCCCCCAGCACTGCCAGGAGTGATCCTTGAGCATCGCTGGGTGTGATCCAAAAAGCCAAAAAAAAAAAAAAAGAACCTAGGTTGCCCCCTCGTGGGCGGGGCAAATCTATCTTTTTCTCAACTCTGGACAAAGACAGGAAGGGAAAGACTTCAATAGGTTAAGAACTTGCTGTTTGTTTCAAGGTCAGTATCCCTAGACGGGTTTTGGGGTGGGGCGGGAGGATGCACTCCCCTCACTCCTCTTCTCTGCCTACCCGGGTGGTGCAGGAGCATTTGCACTTTATTCTAGGGGGCAAAGGGACCTGTGGCCCCCGCTCATCAGGGGGTTGGTTGGTGACCCCCCGCCCCGAGCTAGTTCCAAGTGCTGGCTGTGGCTGGAGTGGGGGCCTGCTGGATGTGTAGACCGGCCGCGTCTTTCCCTCAGCTAAAGAAAACCAACCCGGATTTGATCCCATAAGTTTCCCCAAGCACCGCCAGGAGTGATTCCTGAGTACAGAACCAGAAGTAAACCTGAGTGAGCATCGTTGAGTGTGGCCCAAAATGTCCCCCCACCCCCAGATCTCTGAGTCATCCTCGCTGATGGGAATGAAGGTGGAGTAGTGGGTCTGGGGACTTTGGGTCAGACTGTAAATCCAAGGACTAGTCCTATGAGCCAAGCTAAGACAAAATACAGAAATATCTCTGAGACTCTCTTCTGTAGCCTGCCTTCCCCTCCCAACACATTTCCGGTGATTCGTGCCTCGATACTAACATACTAATATCTAGCTATTGGTTTTTGATCAAAAGGAAGGAAAATTGGGGCCAGAGTGGTAGCACAGAGGATCAGCTTGCCTCGCACACTGCCAACCCAGGTTCGAGCCCCAGCAACCCCCATAGTGTCCCTGAGCACAGAACCAGGAGTAATCCCTATGCGCTGCTGGGTAGGGCCCCAAACAACAAAAACTCAAAACTCAACAAAAGGAAGGAAAAACAACATGGTAGAGTAATAGATTGGGTTATTGGGCCATTTAAATATCACAAGGGAGGTCCTCCCAGGGGAGGGGAAATTTTTGTGCCAGCTTGAATAGGCTTGGTGTGCAATTTAGTGAAAAGCTTGTTCAGATGGGGCTGTTAGAGTACTGTTAGGGTGATCCGGAAAGGAGTAGACTCTGAATAAAGCCCATCACCTTCCATTGAGAGGGTGTGCTAAGCCAACCACACCCTCAAGCCGTAAGAGAAAAGGCAGATTTCTTGATGGAAAAGGTGAGAAAACTTCCCAGAATATCCAACTAGCTGCCCTGCTACTGAATTCGCACCCAAGACTGACACATGAACTCGTAACCGAATTCCCAGGCTGGAGTCCTGACAGTTTTTTGTTTCCAACCCCCATAGCCCCGTGAGTCAATTTCTTTTTTTAAAGTAAAATATATGAATATGTATTCCAACTGGGTTAAATACCCATATAAATAGCATCACGTCAATTCTGCATGGGGTTGCCTGTCAAATTGACTTGAATTAAGGGTAGATTCTCCCCTCACACCCCCAAATAATAAATGTAAGAAAACCAGGACAAAGGAGACAATTGGATGAAGGGTAGATTTGGACTTTTCTTGGTGAACTTAATGTAGTATATGCACATATTGATTTTCAATAGAGAGCACGGAAGACTTATATAATGTTGTACTGAAAAACGACTTTAAATAAATAAACTAGCTAGCTCCCCCCACCCCAGGAAACTTAAAAAAAATTAAGGATGATTATCACTTAATCACTTAATCCCCGTTATTCATCGATTTACTCGAGCGGGTGCCAGTAACGTCTCCATTCATCCCGGTTGCGTGCTAGCGTAGCGTAGGTTTCTCTTCAGATCGTATTTTTATATTATAGATTTTTATTCTAATAAGCTTCATATAGAGAGAATATTTCTTTTGTTTTTAGCTACAGAATATTATTCCCTAGAAAATTCACCAACACCTTGCCTTTTAAGGTTTTGACAGTAATGGCAAGATAATATAAGGCAAGCTTTAAAAACTGGACATAAAATGGATCTATTCACAGAAAGTCAGGGCTTTTTGTGACTAACCAAGCATCTAAATTGACAAATAAGCACTCTTGCTGTAATCCAGAAAGCTTTTGTAGGCAGACCTGGTCTTCTATTTTCAGCATACCCCCTTTCACTTTTCTGCACAGATTTAACTGATTTCTCTTATATTTTTAAGCTTAAGAAAGAAGCAGAGAAAATGAATGTATTTTCAGTTGCAGAACTGAAAGTAGGCAATAACTTTGCAAGTTTTTAGCTTTATGGGAGTTAGAAGGGTCTCTTCTTTCTAGAACACTGGGCAAGGGTGATGGAGGACCAGCTATGTACTTGTTTCCAGGATGAGGTTGCAGGTAATGGGGAAGGTCATACACAGACTCTCAAACATGTAATCTGGCATTTCTGTCCCTATTGCACTGATGAAAACAATCAAAACTTAAAGTGTGAGTGGTTCCCTACCTGGAGATGAAGCAGAATATCTGTGAGTCACTTAATGACGGCAACATGAGTTATTTATTTCCCAGCTCCAAATCTGGGGCCTAGAGCATTTGAATCCTAATATCATTTTATGCTGTTCATTCTAGAAAACCAAAGGAACCATGAGCCTCTGTGACTCACCTCCATTTAACATTGTTCACGGAAAGAGCCTTAAGAAAATATTCCTTTATTTATCATAGTTTATTTGCTATTAAGTATCGTATTTGAAACTGTGAATTCTGCAGTGAATAATATTGAGTCCTTGTCTTTTGGGCTTGAAGCACAACATGGAGGAAACATATTTAGCAAGTAATTACAGGTTCTGAAAGGTACTTCAAAAGTTAAAGAATTTGCCTTCCAGGCAGCCATCCCAGTTCAGCCCCTGGCACTGCATGTGATCCCCCAACCACCACTAGAGTGATCCCTAATGCAGAGCCAAGAGTAGGCTCTAGGCATTACTTGTTGGGCCCCAAACTCAGCCACATCAAATAAAACAACAAGTAATTAGAATGAGTCAAAAGTTGCATGAGATTTGATCCTAGTCTTTGGCTATTTTCCTGGTGCTTTTATATCTCCGCACTAATGCCCTCTATTCCCCTTTTAATTTTTACTTACTCTTAGCAGATGCAAGAAAAAAAACCCAAAATTTTGTAGGGTAGCCCTCCCAGGCAATACTCGGGAGGTTTAAGGGCTACACCTGGTGATCCTTAGACCACCTGATGGTCTGTCTGATCTTCAGCACTCTTGCCCAGTCATGCAGTGCTGCTCAGTTCAGTTCGGCCAGGTGTCACCAGGGCTACTATACCTGATAGAACTGGCCATCTAACTCAGGCATTTGCATAAGCAAAGCATTGATACTGGTCCTTTATTTTGTTTATTTTTGATAGCACAGCGGGTAGGGCGTTTGCCTTGCACGCAGCCAACATGGCCAACCCGAGTTCAATTCCTCCACCCCTCTCAGAGAGCCTGGCAAGCTACGGAGAGTATATCGCCCACAGGGCAAAGCGCGGCAAGCTACACGTGACGTTTTCGATATGCCAAACACAGTAACAAGTCTCACAATGTTACTGGGCCCAGTCCAGCAAATCGATGAACAATGGGAGGACAGTGACAGTGATTTATTTTATTTTATTTTATTTTTTTAAGAAAGAAAAACTGATTGCTATTTTGACTGAATTTCTCCACCCTGGAAACCTTTTTTTTTAAATTAGTGAATCACTGTGAGGTACAGTTACAGATTTACAAACTTCTGTGCTTGCATTTCAGTCATACAATGATTGAGTATTAATCCATCCACCAGTGCTCATTCTCCACCATCAATGATCTCATTATCCCTCCAACCACCCCCACTGCATCCCCCCACCACACACCTCCTCTGTGGCAGAGCAGTCCCTTTTGCTCTCTCTCTCCTTTTGGGTGTTGTGGTTTGCAATAAAGGTATTGAGTGGCCATCATGTTCGGCCTATCGTCTACTTTCAGCACAAATCTCCCATTCTGAGCTGGTCCTCCAAACACCCTTTACTTGGTGTTCCCTTCTCTATCTGAACTGCCTTTTCCTCCAGCATGTGTGGCTGGTTTCCAAGATGTGGAGCAAACCTCCTGGTACTTATCTCTACTATTCTTCAGTCTTAGACTGCCATTCTGTTACTTTATATTCCACAGATGAGTGCAATCTTTCTATGTCTGTCCCTCTCTTTCTGACTCATTTCACTTAACATGATACTTTCCATGTTGATCCACCTATATGAAAATTCCATGACTTCATCTTTTCTAACAGCTGCATAATATTCCACTCTGTAGATGTACCAAAGTTTCTTTAACCAGTCATCTGTTCTCGGGCTTTCAGGTTTCGTCCAGATTCTCGCTATTGTAAACAGTGCTGCAATGAACATATAAGTGCAGATGTTATTTCTACTATACCTTTTTGTATCTCCAGGATATATTCCCAGAAGTGTTATTATGGGGTCAAATTGGAGTTCAATTTCTAATTTTGTTTTTAATAACAAAAAATAATGTTTTAAGGTTCATCTATGTCATAAAAGTGTCAGTGTTTCATTCCTATTTGTAGTTAAATTATATTTCATTACATAACTGGATCACTGTTTACTCATACATTATTGATGAACATTTGGAAAAAAATTCTTTATATATACTCATTCTTGAGGCACAATAATCTTTTGAATGATTGACTTTGTAAATCCTAATTCAAGTCCTAGTGTAGGGATAATCCTCTAATTCATTTTAATCCTTTGAGAAATGTTGAAATGTATCCTTCTCACTAAAAGGTGGAGAGGAAGATCACTTGATCAGTTGACATTCCGTTACTCATAAATTTGCTTGAGTGGGCATCGGTAATATCTCCATTCATCCCTTTGGGGTGCTAGTGTAGGCCAATGGCATCTGCTCGCTCCAGGGACATGAAAAGCCTCAAACCAATCATTCAGAGTCATGACAAAAAAAGTCTCACCATCTCGTACGTGGGCGGCCATGCGATCTTTTGACATAACGTGGAATACAGTCATTAATGGCTCTAGTCCAGTGGTCGTCTCCAAATCACATTAGGTGTCCAGTTCATCTGATTTTTAACACCTTGACAAATGAAACAGTGTCCCTGATTCTCGATCGTTTACAAAGGTCAGAACTCCAAATTCCTTTTCTTATTTGAGTGAAGCATACTACAGGCATATCTCTTTCTATTCCTCTTTGGGACATGAATGGTGTTCTCATCCTGTTTTCGTAGGGCCCAGATCTCTGAGACATATATTAATGCAGGAAGAATGGTGGAGTTGAAGAGATGTGCCTGGAGCCAGAGGTTTTGTCCTCTTAGTTATTTCTTAGATGCTCTTGAAGGCGTTCCAAACCACTCTCTTCCTACTGTGCAACGCAGGTGTCAGGTCATTTGTCATGTTGACCTCTCGATCTAGGTACACATAACTGTTGCATTCGGAGATGTTTGTTCCATTGAGAGCAAATGGAAGGTCAGGAATGAGTCCATATCTCATAAATATTGTCTTGGTGAAATTCAGCTGCAGTCCGACCTTTCCACACTCATGATCAAAGTCGGCCAGAATTTGTGCCATTTGGCTAATGTTTGGTGTTTTTAGAATGATATCAGCAAAGCAGAGGTGGTATAGTTGCCAGCC
>JAOXYA010000045.1:45957557-45968406 GCA_028565675.1 Sorex palustris | reverse complement strand
AGCTGGTGGAGGACAGGCACTGAATTAATCGGTTTCTTCCAGACCGTGGAGGGCTGAGCACAGTCCCCGACTCCTCGCGGGGTTCTTAAAAATCTGCGGAAGCCTGGTAGAGGTGTTTTTGTGCAGACGCTGAAAGCCGGCGTGGGCTGTTTTCCTTGGCCCGGGGCCCTGGCCAGGAGGGACGGGTGATGCGTTGTTAGCGTGACTCCGTGACCTACTCAGTCTGAAAGCCTCCCCGTTTTTCCCCGCCCCGAAGCCACCTGCTTCTGCGGTTTTAAAATGTTACTGCGTGGCCGGAAGCGTGGTCGGAATAGCGGCTTCGGCAGAAGCTACTCTGATCCATTACCGTGCACTGCTAAATTCTTTTCAAGAGCCCAGCGAGGGTTGCCCTTTGCTCCTCTCCAAGTTGGATGGGGTGATGGCCTTGGGCCGCTTACATTCCGACCTTTTTCCCCACTTTGTTTTTTTGGGGCCACACCCGGTGATGCTCAAGTCTTACTCCTGGTTCCGTGCTCAGGGATCACTCCTGGTGGGGGCTTGGGGGCTATGTGGGGTGCTGAGGATAAAATCCGGATTGGCCGCTGCACAGAGCAAGAGACCTACCCGCTGCAAGATTGCGCTGCGCCCCTCAACCCCCGCCAAACAAAGCCCCCTTTTAACCTTTCATTCATTTAGAGTTCAGGAGCTGTTTGCAAGAATGAATCTTCACCCTGGAAAAGAATGTATCCGAGATTAAAAGCCCCAGAAGCGAGCGCATAGAAACCAGATCTGGGGGTGCAATTCTTAAATTCACATTAATCATTCAGTGAAACTGCAGATGGAGTCCAATATTTGTAAGCTAAGTGCTGAAGTGCGTTTTTCCTTGCAACATTTTGGCTCACCACTCAGACTTAGGAAAATGTTTTGTTTTCTCTGTTGAGTGTTTTTGCATTTTTACTGAGCTTAATGGCGGGAGGGGGGTGTGGGGGAGAGAGCGATAGTTCAGTAGGGTAGGGCGTTTCTGCTGACGTAGGTTCGACTCCCCCATGCACCTCTAGGAGTGATGCCTGAGTGCAGAGCCTTGTGTGACCCAAAAGGCAAAAAAACTCAACCCAAATAACCCCCAACCAAAGAAAAAACAACAACAACAACAAAAAACGTGGCAGCGTCACACTGGGAATTTTTCGTATGTGTTTACTGTGAACAAGCTTTTGGAACAGTACTGACATCCAATGGTTGCTCAGAGAAACGCAGAGACGGAATCTCCTGTCCGTTAAAATTAATTTTGTAGATAATGGTGAATGATTTTTTTAGATCAACCTTGGCAAAAGAGAAAGGCTTCCATGCTGAAAGCAAAAGGACATAGGCTTTTGAAGTTAAATCAGGATTATTTTTAAGCAGTGGCAAAGCAATTTACTACCATTGCCTTTATTTTACTCTATTTTGTTACTTGATTAATATCCTTCAAATTTAGATTAGAGAAATACCAAAATCTGTAACAATAAACTGAAAAACATCATGATTTAAAAAAAATTAATACAGAGGGGCTGGAGCGATAGCACAGCAGGTAGGACGTTTGCCAGCATCCCACATGGTCCCCTGAGCACCACCAGGGGTAATTCCTGAGTGCAGAGTCAGGAGTAACCCCTGTGCATCCCCAGGTGTGACCCAAAAAACAAAACAAAACAAAAAAAACCCAGAAAATTGGTCATACATAGACTCGCTTTTATGCGTACCAGATTAGGACACTGGAGTATGCATAGATTATGGAATAGAGGCTAGAGAGTCCTCAAATACCATTGCCTTTAGCAAGTAACTTTTTCACCCTTGGTATAAAAAATTTTATCTATGTCACAGGGGCATCATTACAGTCCTTTACAAGATGCCTTCTCACAGTAAGGACTTTTTTTGAATGTTTTGTTTAAGGCCAATAAAATCAGAGCAGAAAAAAGAAAGGTAAAAGTGAACTGCAGAGAAAGTGCTCTAAAGCAACTGTGAGCAGTTTCTGCATATTTGCGACATCTGCAGCTAAACATCTGGTGACTTAAATCTTCCAGTTAAATTCTTGGTAACCTCATTTTGGGCCACTGAAATAAACCAGGCCCAGGAAATCCAAGTGAATAAGCCTCTGCTTTATGTTCTTTATGGATTTGCAGTTTATCCAAGAAAGCAGTTAAGCATGATTTCTGGATAATTTAAGTAAATAAAGACAGCAAGGTGAATTGGTGTGGTTAACTTTGATGGAAGTTTTATAATGGAGGTCGCATCCATGCTTCTTAAAATGAATGCAGTCAGGAAATTCTCAAGGGGAAAAACACAAATGTGCATGCTTCTGCCATGAATTCAAGATGAATCCTGGCTCTGATAGGAGCTCAAATTTAATTTTGCTTCACCCCAGCGCCCTACTGCACAGTCAAACTGAAATTCTGTTTCTTTTAAAAAAAAAATCTGACAAAAGCCTCACCAAATTAAGAGAGGAAGTGCTAAGCAGATACAGGAACCAAATAGGGTCACAGAAGCAGCTTTACTCTTGTCTAGTGCAGTTCCTTTTTGGTCCTCAACTTCAGCACATGCCAAAGCAGTTCTTACCCACCTGTGGGACCAGAGCATCTTGGACTTGTGACAATGGAAGAGTTGGGTGAGTGAAGAACTTCTGGGTAGAATAAATGAAAGGGAAAGATGGTTTAACTGCTCTTTTTGTGTGTGGAGGGATGCACTTCTGAACAAATGGAGGGTAGTGCTGGAAGATTTTAATTTTCACTTCTCTCCTGTACTCAGTCCAGCCAAGAATGAAGATGAGGAACTATGATAGTTCTGGGGAACGATGAGTTCACTGTTTTCAGTAGCACAATAGGCAGCAGTTAGTGTTAACTACCAAGTTAACTCTGCCCAAATATGTTTTTGAACTTAATTGTGGTTGAAATTCTTCCTTGGTGAACATTTTGCTCTTTGGGGGTTTCTGGAAATTGCAAGATAATCACACAGTTGGCAACTGCAGAAATGAGTTGTGGAAGAAAAAAAGTAATGAAGGGTATCTTGTATAACTCAAAAAAGTATAAATGAGGAATCCACAAAGACTGGAAAGACTCCAATCTTTTATTTGGTTTTATTTGCTCCATAATTTAGTGTTAAAAAGACAGCACTACAGCTCCAATGACTTCATTGCTAAACTTTTTATTCAGAGGAATTATGAATAAATGATTTACTGTGGCCTAGAAATATGATTTATCCTTTTACTCCAAAACATTAAACCAGTCAACTGTTGGCCACGCTCTTAAGAAGATCCCTGTGGAGGTGGGAGGGATGCTGGGAGCATTGGAGGTGGGGAATGGGCACTGGTGGAGGGATGGGTACTCAATCATTGTATAACTGAAACCCAAGCACAAAAATTCATAAGCTTACAACTGTAACTCATGGTGTTTCACTAACAAAAATTAAAAAAAAAAGACTCACAGGAGAAGCAGCGAAGTAAAAAAATCTTATTTTGAAATTGAGATAAGGTAGCAAGAGAAGGGGGTAGCAGGAAGCTTCCAGGAGAGGCAGGGCTCCCCGGGGTCGGGGTCTATCCTATGGGCGGCCGGCATCTATCCTATGGGCTAGGCCTGGCGGGCATTCCGTGCACGCCACGGGTCCATCCACTTGCAGTCCCCTCTGCAGACCCGCCGTCAGCGTCTGGGAAGCCACGTCTACCCCGAACCCGGACTCACGGTGGGGGCGCTGGCACGGGCCGCGGGGCGGTAAAGGGCACGGGCTGCGAGCGGGTAAGTCGCCGCCGAAGGTCGGGGCCGCAGTGCTGGGAGCTCTGGACCTTGCGGAACGCGCCCCCCTCTACGCCCCCTCCTCAGCAGCGGCGGCCGTAGCGGGTCCCGCCCTCCTTGCCACAGAGACCAATGATGCAGCGGTTGCCCGTGACGTCAGGACTCGGGCCCCGCCCCTCCCGGCCCGCTCACACTTGCCGACTCCCGAGGCTCATTCGCCCCCTGCTGGCCGGGCTGGAGCCGACAAGGCGCGCTCGGCGCCCCGCGTCCTGCCTGCTCTCTGCCCGGAGGCTGCTGGGTTCCCGCGCCGCCTGCTAAGCGGGACAGCCCGGCGCGGAGTGCCTCGGTCAGGGCCCGTCGTGTCCTCACCTCTGCGCCGCGCTGCCTGCAGTTAACGGTGCGGGATCCGGGCTTCATCCTCAGCACCGCGTATGGTCCCTAGAGCCCCGCCGGACTGATCGTTGAGCACCCCTGGGTGTGGCGCAAAAACCTGAACTGAGTCAAGAGGAAAAAGATCGAACAAGTTAAATAAATAGATACATATGTACATACATAAATAAGTAAAATACAGAGGCCAGAGCTATAGCACAGCAGGTAGGGCCCTGCCTTGCTTTGCATGAGGCCACCTGGATTTCATCCCCAGGATCCCGTATAGTCCCCTGAACACGATGTTTGCATCTCTGTATCTCCCACCACAGCTTGGAAACTTTAATGGGTCCCTGTTTTCCCTTTATTCCACCACTGGGTCCCTCCAAATAGCAACATTCTTTTTGCTGTGGAGGCTGTAAGTCCAGAACCCAAGGGTCTACAGGGGGTTCACGTCTGCTCCTGAACACCCTGCAGTCGTTTTCACTGTTTTCACCTGTGGGCTAACACCAGTTGGAGGACACACAGCTGAGAATCACTGCAGTAGAAATATCACTTGATCACTTGACATCCTGTTACTCGTTGAGTTGCTTGAGCGGGCGCCAGTAACGTCTCCATTTGTGCCTGTCACGTGCTAGTGTAACCCAATTGGCATCTGCTCACTCTAGGAACATGAAGAGCCTCAAACCGATCCTTCAGGCTCTTGACGAAGAAGTCTGACCATCTTGGGCAGCCACGTGATCTTTTGATGTCCTGTAGAATCCAGTTGGTAACGGCTCTAGTCCAGCGGTTGTCTCCAAATTGTATTACGTGTCCAGCCCATATGATTTTCGACACCTTGGCAAATGAGACAATATCCCTGGTTCTCGATCGTCGGAGGTCGGAACTCTGGATTCTTTCTCTCACTTGAGTGAAGCATGATACTCTAAGCATAGCTCTTTTGATTCCTCTTTGGGAGACCCAAATAGCGTTCTCATCCTGTTTTTGTAGGGCCCAGTCTCTGAGCATATGTTAATGCAGGAAGAACAGTGGAATCAAAGAGATATGCCCGGAGCTGGAGTTTCCTCATCCTCATAGCTATTTCTCTGACGCTCTTGAAGGCATTCCAAGCTGCTCTCTTCCTCCCATGCAACTCAGGTGCCAGGTCATTCGTCATGTTGAGTTCTCAACCTAGGTACACATAACTGTTGCATTCAGAGATGTTCATTCTGTTGAAAGCGAATGGAACGCCAGGAATGAGTCCATTTCTCATAAACATTGTCTTTGTGAGATTCAGCTGCAGTTTGACCTTTCCACACTCAGGTCGAAGTTGGCCAGCATTTGGGCCGATTGGCTAATGTTTAGTGTTATTAGAACGATGTCATCAGTGAAGCGGAGGTGGTGTAGTTGTCGACCATCTATATTCACTCCCATTCCTTCCCATTCCAGTCATCACATGACGTTCTCGAGGGTGGCACTGAAGAGTTTCGGTGAAATGGTATCACCCTGCTGAACCCCCCTCTTGACATCGATGATCACTTCTTTGTAGAATGGTGAGATCTTGGTAGTGAATCTGTAATACAGCTCATGGAGGATCCTGATGTATTGTGTTTAAATGCTGTGTTTGGCTAGGGCTTCTATGACCGCTTTAGTTTCAACATAATCAAAGACCTTCTTTAAATCAATGAACATTAGACAGAGCAGCTTTTGAAGTCCTGAGAAATCTCAATGAGCTTGGTTACTGTGTGGATATGGTCAATTGTGCTGAATACTTTTTGGAACCTGGCTTGCTTGCATGGTTGTCCTTCATCTAGTGTTATGCCAGTCCTCTTCAGGATGACTCAACTGAACAGCTTGTAGACGACGAACAGCAGGCAGATCGGGTGATAGTTGCCAATGTCGTGGATGTCTCCCTTTTTGTACAGTAGTAACATCCTGCTGGTTTTCCATTGGGATGGAAACTTGCATTCTGACAGGGAGCATGTAAAGAGCCGAGCCAGTGTATTTGATGAATACTGACAGCAGGTTCTTCAGTTGTTTGGGTCTGACCATGTCTAGGCTGGGTGCTGTTCACTTCTTTACTAATGAAATGGCATGTTCGATTTTGGAAGGGAGAACATTTGTGAATGACATATTCATCCTGGTAGAAGTCATGGATAATCTTTTCCATTTCCCTTCTGGAAGATGTGATAAATCCATCAGGACGTTGGAGGGCAGTCATCTTGGTCTTGTAGTTGGCGAAGGACAGGCGGGCATTGTGAATGCTTTTCCCGGCTTCTGCCACATCTGCAAGCACTGCTGCTTTTCTCTCTTTGAGGTCTTCCTTTATCACTTCTCTGCACTGCTTTGTGAGTTCGGACATTAGCTTGTGATAGCCTGAGGCTCGCGCCAAACCACATTGATGAATGAGCTCGAGAGTTTCTGAAGACAGGCATCTGTTTGTGGCTTTCCCACTCCGCATTCCTTGCGCAGTCATGGAGGTGCTGAACCAGTTGATCATATTCCTTGTCAATGTTGTCAAGGATGGCATCTTCCCATGTTGCCGAAATAAAGCCAGAGAGCTCCCAGTTGGTGGTAATTCTGGGAGTTCTTTTCTTAAACTTTGCAGTTCTTTCTCCCTGCTCTGTGAAGTAGAATTTTGCATGAAGGAAACAGTGGTCTGATCCTGTTTGGAATTTTGGGACAACGTGACATCGGTCAGGCAAAACCATAGATTGACTATGATGTGGTCGATTTCATTGTGGAACTGTCCAATGGTAGACTCCCATGTCCAATGTTTAGATTCGGCCTTCTGAAACTGTGAGTTATCATGGATGGTTTTGGTCGACATTATGAACTCAGACAGTCTCTCATCCTGTCCATTTCATTCTAGGCCTTGGTTCCCAATATGGAGTTCTTTGGCTGATCTTCTCAGTCCTATTTTGACATTAAAATCACTGACAATGATCCAGTAGATGGTATGGTCTTCTCTATAGAATTCTCCAGCTCCATGTAGAATTCCTCAATTTCTTCTTCATCCTAGTTGGATGTTGGTGCATAGATGACAAAGATAGAAACTGCCGGCAGTGATCCACATTTATTAAAGCATAAACATCCAAAGTGGGATGTTAGGCATTTGAATGAATCGATTCTCATGGTCATGTTCGTGTTGACGAGGATGATATCACCAACGTCTCTTATGTTGCGTATTCTGAGGAGCAGTTCTTCTTCCGTGTCAAAAGTGGCATGATGTGGTTGATGCCTTCTCCTCTCATTCAGACCAATGATGTCGTACTTGATCTTCTGCGCTTGCACCATCAGGTCCTCGATGGAAGCTTCCAATGCCAGCTTACATGCATTGAAATCACAGTCAGTCATTTTAGTCCTTCTTCATTTTGGCAGCCTAGTTCAGCCGTGAGATTTTATCAGCCTCTCCTTCTTTATCCTTCTTAACGCTGCTGTATTGGGGGTTCTTTTAGAATCAGGGGAATGAGGTGTATTGTTTTTTACTGTTTTTGGCATATCGAATATGCCATGGATAGCTTGCCAGGCTTTGCAGTGCAGGCGGGATATTAACAGCAGCTTGCCAGGCTCTCCTGCCAAGAGGAATGGAGGCTTTTAGGGTGACCTCTAATCACCCTTATAGGTGTTCCCGTGGGAACACCATATTTGAATCCATTAAATATGGTATGGTAATCTTAGAAGATGGGTATTAAGTGTGGCTACTCTGCGGCCATGTGGTCCAGAAAGCAGCCTGGAGCATGGCAGTGGCTGGGTAGTGGAGGTAGTGGAGGTATGAGGCCTATGAGGTATTTATCTGGCACCAGCAGGGTAGGGATTCTGGGTGTGATACCTGTGTGGTCAGAAATTGGTGGCAGGACAGGGCAGGATGGGGCGTCTATGTGTGATCCCTTTGTTGCTGGAGATTGGTGGAAGCAGGCAGAGGATCTCTGTTTCCAGGTCCCATTGAGCCTGGAATTAGAGGTCACAAAGTTCCACTTACCTGGTTCTGTGGGGTTTCTCTGATGCGTGAGGCTTGGCCCGGACATCAGGAATGTGGCCTAGAGTATGGAGGCAGCTGGGTAGTGGAGGTATGAGAGAAATAGTACAATATTTTGCAAACCATTTTATTTTATTTTTATTTATTGATTGATTTTGCTTTTTGGGTCAGACTTGGTGATGCACAGGGGTTACTCCTGGCGCTGTACTCAGGATTTACTCTTGGTGGTGCTCAGGGGATCATATGGGATGCTGGGAATTGAAACCAGGTCAGCCGTGTGCAAGGCAAATGCCTTACCTACTGTGCTATCGTTCCAGCCCCTGTTGCAAACCATTTTAAAGTGTATTAAGCTTCTGAAAAATCTTGCTTCATCAATGAGAAACAGGGATGAATTATTTCATTGTCTATCGTTAATTCTTTGCAGGCTTCCAGTTACATGAAGTCCACCTCCATTGAGGAGGACAATTTAATCAAACACTTATTCAAATTCTAATCTTGTACAGAAAACATAGCGTGACGCTTAATTCGGGCAGCATATAAATTGTTAACGTCTCAGGTGAATTTTGCTCTCACACTTTCCAATTCATTCCATGAGGTGATGATAATAAAATGGACAAAGATATCACAAAATATTTCCTGTGGGTCTCATTCCCCTACCCTGAAAGAGCCCCCATACAACAGCATTAAGAAGGTTGAGGAAGGAAAGGCTGATAAAATCTCAAAGTCGAACTAGGCTACCAAATCAAAGAAGGACTAAAATGACTCTCTGTACTTTCAATACACATATGCTGATGCATCAGATGATCCATTGAGGACCTGATGGCTCAAGCGTGAAAGATCAAGGATGACATCTTTGGCCTGAACGAGATGAGAAGGCATCAACCACATCATGCCATTTTGGACACTGGAGAAGAACTGTTCCTTGGAATATGAGACAAAAGAGATGTCAGTGGTGTTGGTGTCCTCGGCAACGCAAATTTGGCCATGAGCATTGATTCATTCATATGCCTAATAACCTGAATTGGAAGATTATGCTTGAATAGATGTGGCTCACTACAGGCATCATGATCTATCTTCATGATCTACACACCAACATCCAATTATGATGAAGAAGAAATTGGGAAGTTCTACATGGAGCTGGAGAAGTTCTTTCTATAATGA
Organism: Sorex palustris; assembly: GCA_028565675.1. Classification (NCBI taxonomy): domain Eukaryota; kingdom Metazoa; phylum Chordata; class Mammalia; order Eulipotyphla; family Soricidae; genus Sorex; species Sorex palustris. Next base: position 45,959,184 of record JAOXYA010000045.1, on the reverse strand, counting down.
AGACCATACCTTCTACAAGATCATTGTTGGCGATTTTATTGCCAAGATAGGACTGAGAAGATCAGCTGAAGAACTCCACATTAAGACCCATGGCCTAGAATAGAACGAAGAGGGAGAGAGACTGTCTGAGTTCATCATGTTGACTAAGACTATCCATGGTAACTCACAGTTCCAGAAGGCTGAATCTAAACGTTGGACACGGGAGTCTCCCAGTGGACAGTTTCACAACAAAATTGACCACTTTATATTCAACCGATAGTTTTGCCTGACTGATGTCACTGTTGTCCCAAAATTCCAAACAGGATCGGACCATTCATCTCTTTTGCTCAAAATTCTACTTCACGAAGTGGGGAGAAAGGGCACAGGAAGACAGTTAATATTATGCTTTTTAACTTGAGAGTTGATTGACCCCAACAATATTTATTCCTGGGCATCTGCTCTCTCGACTCAGAAGCCCTTAGTTCCTAGCACCCCAAAAGCAGGGTCCTGATGAGGGCCTGAATGGACCCAGGGCAAGCTGTGAGCTACCCTGACATCAAAATGGGCCAGGCCAAAGAGCCACAATACTCAACTATAAGTTGAGAGCATGATCATAGATAAATGCTCTCATGATCCAAAAGTAACATCGAGACTAGGCCCCTGATGGGGTTGGGAAGACTAACATGGCCTGAGGACTGTGGTAAGATGTCCTCAGGAAGAAACAAACTTTAAGTTGATATATCTCTTACTGTTCTCATACAGAATGGCATTACTAGAAATATTAGAAGTATATTTACTACAACTATTTAAGTGGTTTACTAGCTGAGGAAAGAAGAAAGCAACACACCCTGAATGGGATTCCACCCTTAAGTGGATCTCCTAAGTAATCCAGAGTAATCTCTTTAGGTGAGATTGTATCCTTGAGTTAATCTCCTGGAGGAGTGGTCTTACCTCCCTTGGTTTATTTGTTAATGTTCAACCCACCTTTGTGTCACCATCCTATGTGATTGCTATATAAACTAAGACTCTCAGAGTGGAGGGGGCTAGATTCAGAATCCAGGGACAGCGTCCAGAGAGCAGAGTCAAAATCCAGGAGGCAGAGTCAGAATCCAGAGTGAAGGGCTCCAGAGAGAGAAGCAGAAGGGCTCCAGAGAGAGAGATCAAAAGAGACCAGAGGAGACACTACAGAGATAGAGTCAGAAATAGAGAGACAGACAGAAGAGAGCACAGCAGCTCTCACAGAAGCAAAGCACAAAGGAGGAGCCATCCCGATCCAGTTCATACACGTGGCTTAAGAGCACCGAACATGGGCGGCAAGAAAGAGCTGCCTCGAGAGGCCACCAACAACACATCATCATCTTCGTATCCCTCTCCCAAGTGCATAAGGTATATTTTTTCCAGCCGCCCACCTATGACATAGTAAGACTTCTTCGTCAAGACCCTGAATAATTGATTTGAGGTTCTTTTTGTTCCTTGAGTGAGCAGACACCATTGGGCTACACTAGCACACAGCAGGGATGAATGGAGACATTACTGGCGCCTGCTCTAGCAAATCCATGAGTAACGCGATGTCAAGTGATCAAGTGATCACAAAATAGACAAAAAAAAAACACACTATCTTGTAACTAGATCCAAAAAATCCTGAAGA
>JAOXYA010000045.1:45773543-45784238 GCA_028565675.1 Sorex palustris | reverse complement strand
AAGGGCTTTGGAATATCCTAGGTGGTGTTCCCTTTGAACTTAGTGGGCCCTCAGGAAGGGCTTTCTTATGTTGATTTTGCTACCTGACTGGGCGCAGAGTCAGCACAGAGTAGGGGAGAGGAAGAGAGCTGGAGAACAAGAAAGCTGGTTGGAGAGATAAGGGAGTTGGAGAGGAAGAGAGCTAGAGAGAGAGCAGGGCGGCAAGATGGTCCACGGAGAGGCTAGCAAGGGGGACAGAGAGTGAAGAACGTAGAAGAAAAATACAGTACCAGGCACATGGAGAGAGAGAGAGAGCCCAGGCTGCGAGGTGAAGCATGGAGAGATGAGCAGGAGAGACAGAAGAAGACAGAAGGAATGAGAGGCAACGTGAGACTAGAATGGGAGGCTCAGAGAGACTGGGGCAGCCACATGGGGAGAATGGAATAAATGGCATCTGATCAATCAACCAGCTTGGCCCTCGTTTTTCTACCATCTGCCCCATAGCCCAGGCTGCCCTGACTGGGTAAGTGGCCTGGGGCCCCCTGAACACGGTCGGCTAGGGGTAGAACCATCGGGGCCCCACTGGCCGCCCCCAAAGATTTATTATGCTGGAGTACATGCTCTGCATGCAGGAAAATCGGGTTTGATCATGAACACCATGAAAAATGAGCACAGAACTGAGAGTATCCTCTGAGCACTGTTGAGCATAGCTAAACAAAAAGGAAGAAACTAAAATGATAAGTATGTTTTATCTTAATTTAGGTGAGGGTTCATACCCAGAAATACTGGCGTACTATGCAGTGCCAGAGATCAAACTCAGGGTTTGCATGTACAAAGTACATGTGCTTAGACCCTTTGAACTTTTGCATTAATTCTGTATCTTGGTTCGGGTTTTCTTTTTTTCTTTCTTTTCTTTTTGCAGGGGATCAATACCAAGCAGTGGCATTCAGGGCCTTGCCCTGGTTCTGTGATCAGGGATCACTCTAGTTTTGCTCAGTGGAACCCAATTGACACTCAGTTCACCTCAGTTGGCCATGTGCAAATCTAGCACCTAACTCTGTGCTATCTCTCTCACCCTATATCTTCACTTTTTTTTTTTTTGAGAGGGGATCCACACCTAGAAGTGCTCAAGGCTTATTTCTGGCTCTGCACTCAAGGATCACTCCTGTAGTGCTCAGGGGATCGTATGTGGTGCCAAGGATCAAACCCTGGTCAATCGCATGCAAAGCAAGAGCCCTACCCACTTACTATGGCTCTGGCCCCTGCATGTTGATTTTTTTTTTAAAGACGAAATAAAATTATCATCAACTGGAATCATAAACTTATTTAGAGATATAATATTAGAGAATGGACCCTATAATCATTGACTACTTTTGTGTTCCTGACATTTCATAACAATATTATTTTTTATTATTATTAATTATTATTATTATTATTATTATTTAAGACTATACAGCAACCCTGAGAAGTAGGAGTGCATTTTTTTCTATTTGTTTTTGTTTTATTTGAGATTTTTCAGGCCACTTTAAGAAGTGTTCGGGGTTTACTCTTGGCTCTCCACTTGGGATCACTACTGGCTCTCTGCTCAGGGATCACTCCTGGCAGGGTTCAGAAGTGCCGGGGATTGGACCTGGCTTGGCCGTGTGCAAGGCCATCCATCATCTTACCTACTGTACTAGCTCTTTCACCCCGGAAGTGGGAATGTTGTTTCTTTTTTTCAGATGAGAAAAAATTGTTCATAGAGTATCCAAGGATGTCAGAGGGGAGGCTGGGGTTCCACCTTATTCCACACACCCAAGTTCTTTGCATGACCCTGACCATTAACTTCTTGTAGATGAGGCCTTAAGCTGGATTCAGCTTCGTGTTCACTGTAATTGCACAGTGCCTTGTAGCAGGCATGGTCTTGGAGTAATCAGATAATAATAAGTATTATCTGAGTGATTTTTCAATTGTGTCACCTCTTCAGATGAGCCCTGGAGAACTAGCCCTTGCCAGCGGCAACCACACCCCCGTGACACGGTTCATCTTGCTGGGGTTCTCCAACTATCCCGACCTCCAGGAACTGCTCTTCGGAACCTTCCTGCTGATCTACTCCATGACAGTGGTGGGCAACCTGGGGATGATGGGGCTCATCCTCACAGACGCCCGTCTCCACAGCCCCATGTACTTCTTCCTCAGCGTCCTCTCTTTCCTTGATATCTGTTACTCCTCGGTGGTCACACCCAAGCTCTTAGTCAACTTCCTGGCGTCAGACAAGTCCATCTCCTTTGAGGGCTGTGTGGTCCAGCTGATCTTCTTTGTCGTACATGTGACGGCAGAGAGCTTCCTGTTGGCCTCCATGGCCTTTGACCGCTTCATGGCCATCTGCCGGCCCCTTCATTATGGTTCTCTCATGACCAAGGAGACTTGTCTTCAGTTGGTGGCTGCTTCTTATGCCTTCGGTGGTGTCAATTCTGCTATCCAGACCGGGAACGTCTTTGCCCTTCCGTTCTGTGGGCCCAACCAGGTGACACACTATTTCTGTGATATTCCACCCCTCCTCCGTTTGGCTTGTGCCAACACAGCCACAGCAGAAGTGGTCCTCTACATCTTCTCAGCGCTGGTCACCCTTCTGCCGGCTGTCATCATCGTCACCTCCTACAGCCTTGTCTTGGTGGCCATTGGGAAGATGCGCTCCGCAGCTGGACGTGAGAAGGCACTGTCCACCTGTGCCTCTCACTTCCTGGCCATCGCTATTTTTTATGGCACTGTGGTTTTCACCTATGTCCAGCCGCACGGGTCGATGAATGATACCAATGGTCAAGTGGTGTCTGTCTTCTACACCATCATCATTCCCATGCTCAACCCCTTCATCTACAGCCTCCGCAACAAAGAAGTGAAGGATGCTCTGCAAAGGAAGCTCCGGGGCAGTCTCTCCCCCTGCTGAGTCCTGCGAGGTGACGTGCCGAACTGAGAAGAGGAGCATCTTCCAAGTCACACAGTGAACAAAGGGAAAGCAACCTCGGTTATCAAGGAGATAGACTAGGAAAGACACAGAACATTGATCACACTTGATTCAGAGCTTTGCAGTTTTGAAGCCTCGGCTTATCTGTGAATGTGTTAAATATCTGCTCCCATAGTGAGCTGAGGCCACCTCTGTTAGGATGATCTCATCTGACAAATGAAGACTCGAGGCCCACAGGCTGCCCGAGCTCGTGTGCTGCTTGTGTCCATGTGCTGTGGCCAAGCGCATGTGGTGCTTAAGCATATGTGTTGCCCACATTTCCCCTCTTGAGATGTGCACTTACATAACTTCATACTTTATTTATTTTTGGCTTTTGGGGGTCACACCCAGCAAAGCACAGGGGATTCACAGGAATTACTCCTGTCTCTGCACTCAGGAATTACTCCTGACAGTGCTTGGGGACCATACAGGATGCTGGGGATTTAACCCGGGTCAACCACGTGCAAGGCAAATGCCCTACCCACTATACTATCGCTCCAGCCCCCTACTTTCATACTTTAAAGCTGGGATGTGTACTGGGGCTTTCTCTGCCTTTGGAGAAGCCATGTTCTCTCAAGCTTGTTACTCTCTCTCTCTATCTATCTATCTCTCTCTCTGTCTCTGTCTCTGTCTCTCTCTCCCCCTCTCTCTCTCCCACTCCTTCTCCTCCCTCAAAACTTGCAAATACAGTTGCTTTTACTTCAAAAAAGAAAAGAAAAGAGAAGAAAATGAAGGGTCCAGGAGTAAGTCTTGAACACCGATGATTGTGGCACCAAAAAAATGAAAAATAAAGCTTTTTCAGAGACCCCTTCTTTCTATTACTATGCACTCTGCTCCCAGGACTCCAGATGGGACCCCACCCCCATACTTTTTTTTTGTTCCCAGTGGTGCTAGGGGCCACCAGGTCTACCCCTAGTAGAACTCAGGAGGCTATGGAGTGCTGGGGCTCAAGCCTAGGGCCCTCTGCATGCCAAGCACATGTCCAGCCTTCTTGCATTGTGGCCACACCCAGTAATACTCAGGTCTTATTCCTATCTCTGTGCTTAGAGACCAGTCCTAGAAGGGCTGGGTGGACCTTATGGGGGTTCCAGGGATCAAACCTGGGTAGGTCACATGCAAGGGAAGCACCTTATCCACTGTACTATCCCTGACTCCACTACCCTCTTTTCTTTTCTTTATTTTGATCACATATAATTTTTTTTAACTGAATCACCATGAGATATACAGTTACAAGGTTGTTCATGATTGGGTTTCAGTCATACAATTATCCAATACCCATCCCTTCACCAGTGTACATTTCCCACCACCAATGTCCCCAGTTTCTCTCCCAGTACAACCCCCTCTATGGCAGGCACTTTCTCTCTCTCTCTCTCTCTCTCTCTCTCTCTCTCTCATGTAGTTTTGGCTACATGTGTCATATAAATCAGATTAATGATTCATAATGCTCAATGTGTTCATGGCTTGTGAGTCACGTCATGCAGGAAGTCAGATGGTGGTGTTTACTTGCCTTTGAAAGGTGAAGACATGTCTTACTTGGCAGACCAGTCTGTGATGGAGACACCAGGTGAGTTTACCTTCACTGTCCTCATGGCAATGACAAGGGTCTTCACTAATGTCGCTCTAGGAAGAATCCAGTGGGTTTTGAAAATAATGAGGGTCTTTCTCATAAAGAGGAAGATGTTCACTAATGTTCAATAAACCTTGTCATCTGCTCTAGCCGAGAGCAGTGGGACCACCCCTCCCCCTTCTAGACAGTTCCATCTGAATGCAGACAGAGACGGTTTTACCTGGGTCACCCCTAAACCTTTCTCTCATATATTCCTCTTATATTTTTCCTCATGAATTTCCCTTCTGTAGTTTCCTCTCATATATTTCCCTTACCCCAATTTAAGTGTTTTGATAACCTTTTTCTCAGTTATGTACTATTTGCACTTTAATGATGGTTATCTTGGAGAAGAACTTTTTTTATTGTTTCCTGATTCCTATTCTGCATCATTAGACTGTTAGTATCTGTTCTTTGTCTCTATTGCTCTCTCCTTCCCTCGTTCCCTCCCTCTATCCATTCCTATGTTCTGCTCTCCTTTTTTATGTTTTTCTTTCATCACAATATCCCTCTTGCTCTTATTTTTTCCTTCCTCTCTAAAGGGGGGAATGCGTAAGTAGTGTGGTTCATTACAGTACTGAGACCATTATCTCTTCCTCCTCCTCCTCCCACTCCCATTATGAAGCTCGTGTCTTATTCCCTGCAGGTTGGTCAAGTTACACCTGTGTAATTCCTGGCAGCTCTGTAAAAAGTGGCAACTGTAAATGCATGCTTTTTTTTTAAAAAAAACACGAATAAAAGATCCAGTTGCTATTTTCCATTCATCTATTAATAGATTCTATTTGTAATTCATTCTTTTTTTAAAAAAAATTATGAGTTGGTTTTCTGATGTTTTTGTTTGATTGAACACAGGTTGATTCTAATATCACCCCTTCTTGTCCATGTTTATTTTTTGGCTTTTTGGGTCACACCTGAGGATGCTCAGGGGTTACTCCCAGCTCTGCACTAAAGAATTACTCCTGGCAAAGCTCAGCAGACCATATGGGATGCTGGGATTGAACCGGCTCAGCCGCATGTAAGGAAAGCGTCCATACCCACTTACTATCACTCTGGCCCCTTTTCGTTCATTCTTCACACTTGTAGGTTCTAAGAGGTGAGATGTGCCCTGATTATCCGTTTCCTTAAGTGTTGTTTGGAGATCTGGCAGATGAGGCATCTTCAGTCGGACCCTGCAGGACTCTGATCTGGTACTGTGCTATGTCTCCTGGACATCATTTCCTAGCATCCCTGAGCCAGAGACAGCAAGTGCAGCAGGACCATTTGGTTTGGCCTCAACCCAAGCTGACCGAGATGCACAGATGCTGCAGGGAGGGAAGGGATGCTTGCTCCAGTGCTCACTGTAGTGTGGAGTCTCCATAAGACAGAAGGCTCACGTCGGAATGACGTGCAGGAAGACTTTCTCCAGCCCGCTGATTCAGATGCAGTTTCCAGAGGACCTAATGAGTCAGGCCTGGAGATATGGGGTCAGCCGGGAAGGGGTCCAGTGCTCGGACCCTGCAGGGTCCAGAACTTGGGGGCCTCCATCCACAATCATACCTGGAGATATTGAGAACCTCCAGAGTTATACCTGCTAATTGTGAGGTGCCAGGGATCTCCCTGCCTCTGCACTGTTTCTTGGCCCCTGATGCTTTTTTGGGGGGTTGGGGGGTCTCTCAAGGACTGCTCAAGGGACTCAGGGTTCCTACCTTGTTTGTGGGCCTGAGATCAAAGTGAAGATCTGAGGATATGATGCTTCTTGGATGTTGCAGTGCCAGGAACCACATCGAGCTTGAGAACCGAACTGGGCTGGGTCAGAACAATTGCCTTCATCCCTATCCTTTCTCTCTCTCCAGCCGCTCTGGTTTGCTTTCCCAATTCAGTGGGTTGGTAAGAATCATAAGTATCCATAGATATTTTAAGATCTCATCCCCAAAGTTTTAAAATGTTGTTCTCAAGAGTGGGCAGTGACCTTCAAATTGGACAATACAGATAAATCACATTCCACTGGCAAAGGATTCTGCAAAATAAATTGTTGCACTTTGGAAACGAATAAATTATACTTGAGCCACTGTGATATATTTTAATCAACGATGAAGTTGAAAGATTAGGTCTCAGATTTTCTAGCCTTTTGGATAGAATGGCATGTTCTCTGCATCAACTCTTCTTCAGCTAAGTGAACAAGAACATCTGGATGTGAAATTTACCCAGAGCAAGAAGACGGAGGAGACTCTTGTGTTGTACAGGCGGCTTGTAACACCCACGACTGTTTCATGAAGGGCCCAACCCAGGGATAATGATCTCTGCTTGTGCCTCCTTCTGAGTAATCAATGTTGGGCTTTATTGCAACACTAGTGCTATTTTAGAAAGAAAATACTGAGGCTGGAGAGCTAGGAAGTGGGTAGGACATCTCTCTTACATATGGCCCACCCAGATTTGATCCCTGGCATATCATATGTCCCTCTCCCCCTGAGCACTGCCGGGAGTGATCCCTGAGAACTTTCAGGTGTGCCCCCAAAAGAAAACTAAAAAATAAAAAAAAGAAAATATACCGCTTTCATTTCTCCAGTCATCTTCTGCTTCAGTTCTTGGGTGTTAATCTGTTCTGGAAGGAAGAATGACAATTGGTAGTAGGCTCTGAAAAAATGGAAGGAGTTAATGAGGTCTTTTATTCTATGATTATGTTCTCCATTTTCCCACCTAATTTGCTGGAAGGCAATTCCACCTGCATTTTCTCATCTCTTAACGAGGATGGAGCCGCCACACAGTCTGTTTTAGGGACTTGAATGGTTTGCTCAACCTTGTAGATCTTTCCCAGTTGCACTTCAGAAGCTCGAGAGAATGTTCTTCCCGTTCTTGGGGAGTTGCTGCCAGTCCAACTTACTGAATCAACCCCGACGGTCAGCAGCGGGTTACAGGGAGGTCTGTGAGGAGCTGGATAGTGGCACTGTGGAAGCCATTGGAGGTGAGGAGGGATGGGAAGGAGGAAGGGGGCGGGGAGTGGCGTTGACAGGAAGGCCCAAGTTCTTTACGTCAGCCTGTTTCTGGCTCCCAGCGCACTGGTTAAAGGCAGTGAACAGATGACCGAATCTTCTGCTCGTGACAGCTTTATGAGCTCCATCTGTCTTGTGCCCTAACACACACACTTCCTGCTCTTCCCATCCTTCCTTCAGCCTCCTTATGGTCCCTAGAAATCCCTTATGTAGAAAAAATGTACCACAATGAGCTGTCTGTCACGTTACTGCTGTACATTTCTGGCAGCTGCCAGGAACACACCCAGTCTAACAGTGAAGCACGCGGACACAAGAAGGTACAAGCTAGGAGGCCCCCTGACTTACGCGGCTAATATCCTCCTCTCAGCAAAAACATGATTCAATACCCTCCCAGAAATCTACTCCCTTTAAGAGAGTAAAAGGTGTCCCCCCAGCTCCATTCAAGGCAACTGCCACCGCCTCATCATTGCGTTGTTCCCTCGCCCCATGGTGGTTGGGGGCGGGCAGGGGTCAGCTCACCTATTTGGCAAACACTGGTCCAGTGGAATGTGGATAAAAGGTGTTACAAGACTTGCTGCTTAAACAGGCTTATGGAAAGTGTTAAATGTCCGAGAGCCAGACCAAACTGTGACAACCCCAACAACGGCAACCCATGCTTTATTTTTTTTTGTAAGATCTACATTTCCTTCTTTTTTAAATTTTTTTATTTTAATTAATTAATTAATTTATTTTGAATACCCATCCCTCCAACAGTGACTATTTCCCACCACCACAGATCCCACTATCCCTTCCACCCCCAAACCCCCATCCCACCCTGCCTCTGTGGCAGGGCATTCCCTTTTCTTCTCTCTCCCTTATTGGGTGTTGTGGTTTGTATAAGACTTAAGCCTGATTTTCAGGAAGAAACGTTGGTTGATTTACTTTCCATTGTATCACTTTGTATATAGGGAGATGTCGCGCGGCCGCTTACGCAGTTTGGAGTAAAGGTCCTGGTTCCCGCATACTCGAGCTATGATTGTAGAGGCTCATGGTCACTGGGGTTCCATCTGGAGAAGGCGGGATGCGGCACCTACCCCATCTGGGACTTCCTGGTGATCTCGGCTCGTTTTGGGACCCGGTGCATTCTCCGGGGGCTGTGTAACCGCCCAGCGGCTGTTGTTCTCTGCGGCTGTGTGCTGTAAAGATGGTGCTGGGGGGCAGGTTGTGGGCATGACTTCCGGAATCAGAGGTTACCTGGGAGCCGGGGTGGTCCCGGCAGTTTGAAGTAAAAGTCCAAGTCCTGGTTCCCACATACTCGAGCTATGCTTGTAGAGGCTCATGGTCAGCAGGGTTCCATCTGGAGGAGGCGGGATGCAGCACCTACCCCATCTGGATACCAGAAACAATGCTGGGAGGGCTTTGATGTTGATTCTCAGAGCCACACAGGTCCTTGGAATAGCTGAGCGATGCTCAGGAAAGGGCTGACAGTGCTCAGACAGAGCCTTGTACTGCTCTTCTCTGAGAGTCTTCTCTGGATCCCCCCCTTTGCAGAGGGAAGAGTCTCACAGCCAGGAGCACTCATTTGGGATTCTGGGTCATAGGCAATATCGGAGGTGACTTGACCATTCTTGATGAACAGTGGATAAAACCAAGAGCAGGGTCCTTGTGGGATCTCACCTGGGAGCAAGTATGAGCAAACATTTAAGCTCCCTCTGTCCCCCATGCTTGTCATCTCCCTCTGGGGCCTGATGGCCCCACGGCAGACCCCCAGAAAGGGGAGATAATGACATCCCAGAAGAACAGAATAACAACCCCCCCAGTGTGCCATTCTGGGTGCTGCCAGGAGCCTGGGCCACTCAGGTGTGGCTGGAAACACAAGCACCAAAGAAGGGACTGAGCTCACCCTTTCCTGCAATGCCAAGGTGAGGGCTTAGATGCAGGGGTGCCTCTTTGTGGGCCACGAGGTACACCCGGCCTTGCTTCCTGCCACGGGGGTGATGCCGCGTGACAACCACAGCAGGTAAGATCCAGCAGCACCATTTCCTCCTTCCAGCCTCCACAGCCCCCTGGCAGCTCTCAGGGAGCCCCCTACCCTACAGCCCCCCAGAAACCAGAAGGGTCTGCCGTACCCCTGCAGGGAACAGGGAGGTGGTGTCAGCAGCTGATGTTTATTGAGTGAATGCTTACCACTGGCCAGACATCATGCTGGGATTTTCTGATGATTATTTAATCAGGTGCCGACTGCAGTCCTGTGATAGAAGCTCTCTCATCTCCCTCCCAGACAGAGCCTCAGGGAGTATCAGCCCGCATCATGCTAAGGTGCTGGAACCCAGGTGGTTGTTAAACAAATGGGACTCCACTGGCATTTGTTTCCCTAGATAAATGGTTCATTTTTAATCACTAGTTATAAATGTTAACTTGTTACCAGGGAAAGAGTGTGCACACGTGTGCGTGTGCATGTGCGTGTGTGTGTGAGTTTGTGTGTGTGTGTGTGTATTTAAATATTGGGAAGGCTCTTTACAAAACCTAATAAATTTGGAACACAGCTCGTTAGGCCCTTTACCCCAAGACACTGGTCTACTAATAACAGGTTTCATAATCACCAACTCATCACACAGGCCATTTTCTAGTATGCGCTTTGTGTGTCTTGTGTATAAAATTAGTCACATCCTAAAATAAATGCATGCAGTAAAACAAACCTCCTTCATGACATCCTGCAGTGTCCTGTGCAGTTTGCTGCATTTGCTTATGAATAATGCAGTGTTGAGGATTCACTCCTGACTTGGCTCAGAGACTCCATCCAGAATTCTCTCTTAATTCCAGCCAGAGCAGCTGTCCCACCCAACAATGGTTGTTGACAGATTTTCCTATAAAACATTGTTTTTTTCATCTAAGAAATAATTTAGTATCCAGACTCTGTCTTCCCTGGTATTTCTTCCGTTGGCTTGCAAAAGTAGCTTTGCAGTGTGTTTCATTATTGAAAAGGAATCCACAGTATATCCCAATGCTAGCAGCTCAACGCATTAGCAACATCTGTATTTTTATTCAACTATGAGATAGTTTCCCACACTAGAGATCCTTTGTACCATTGTTTTTTTTTCTCTCCAAATTTTCAGAACTGTTTTCGAAGCCTGCCTCAGTTCTTGGGGCTGGAGCTGTTTCTGAAATCTGCTGGTCTTCAA
>JAOXYA010000045.1:45741843-45753097 GCA_028565675.1 Sorex palustris | reverse complement strand
ATTTTGTAAAAAATAGATAATATATGTATATTGGGCCATATATATATGGCCAAAGAGACAGTACAGGAGGTAAGGCACTTGCCTTACATGCAGCAACCCTGGTTTGAATCTCCAACACCACAATACGGTCCCCTGAGCACTGCCAGACGTGGCCCTAATCCCAACCCCCATAAAGATAAAAATAAATACTTTTATCATTTTAGCAATATTTTTCTTCTTTTTTAAAAAATAAAGGTGTCAGAATGGGATAAGGGTGTGTGCAGAATGTGTAAGGGGTGTGTTGCTAAGGTGGGGATGCCTGGTGGTGATGACCCTGCCAGCAGGGGACATCCATTAGTGCTCCTAATACCACTTACACACACACACGCAGTACCAATCCACTTTGCTCTGCCCTTTCATCACGTGCATTATTTCCTTGGTAAAGAATTGGATGGACAGCTCTCTAGGATCTATATATGCTCTGAACTGGATCCATTGGACCTTTGTAAGGATTGGAGTGCAAATAGGTCTGTTTGATCCGTAGGTAAGAAGACATGAATAGAAAGAGTAAAAGGCATGTGTCTTCTTCAGTTCAGTTCTGCCAACCCGCAGCCTTCTTACCTGAATGAGCATGGAATTCCTGCTCTGTGGGCAAAAGCTGCTGACAGGGGCCACCTCACAGTAATTGGCTTCCTTCCGTCACACAGCTCCCCACTCTTAGAGGGCCAGCCTACTGAGAGGGAAACATGAAGCCAGAGATGGGGCTCTTGATAGGTCATACAAATGCCAAAAGTGAAACATAAAAGCAAAGAAAAGGATCAAAGTACAAGCAAGGAAGGAGTACGAGTCTGAGATGAGACAGACTTGGTACAAGTCTAGATTGATAGTGGGGAGAATCTGAGCTAGTGCCCATTTTGTTCGAGAAAATGATCCTTCAGGATACTGAGCTTGGCTCTACACAGTCAAGATAGAGCTTGGATAGAGCTTGGCTCTATCCAGCCAAGCACCCTGCAAGATACTTAATATTTTTTTTCTTCCTTCTTTCATTCCACTAAATCCCTTCATAGCTCTCACACACCTCTCATTCAAGGTTTCAGACATAGAGACCTTTTCCAACTAGTTCAGAGAAGTCTATGCTTTGTCACTAGCACTACCAGTCCAATGGTATGTATGGCTGTGGGCCTGCCAAAGAAAATTCTTGACAATTCCTGCAAGGTACAGTCCCAGTTCCGCAGCATCAGGAGAATCTGGATCTAAGAGGCCTAGATATTGAATGACTAATGCTACCTTTTCCTAATCTAGAAGCTACCCATAAATGGCACTAGTTTGTCCTAGGGGATTGCCCTTGTGGTAAGGTGAGTTCAGTAACTGAGCAGAGCTAAGCATGAAATATACATATATATATATATTCACAAATAGGAAAAAATGTTTGGTTATTGAGATAATAACACAACAATACTTTTACTTTGTGCCCAACGTTGTTCTAAGAATAATTTCATCTCACTGAATCTTCACAATTACTGCATTATTTTCATGTCATATGTGATAAAAGGCACAAAAAGTTTAAAATTTTTCCAACTTTTCCTAGCTATTGTAGCAGAATAAAGACTGGATCTCAGCCTGGTCCTAGAGAGTCACCTTAGTTCTTTTTCACATATTATTGTTCTGACTCATTTCAAATGAGCTAGGCATTAATCCCAATAGAGAAAACAACAGAGTAAAGCAACAGGCACTTGAACGAAACATTAGATAGTATACATACATATACATATTGTACATATATATTTCAAAAGGCTGGAGTGCTTGCTTTGCACCCAGATTTGATCCTCAGCACCATATATGGTCCCCCCAAGCACTGCCAGAAGTGACCCAAAGCACGGTAGAATAACTGGAGCACCACTGTTTTGTTTTTTTTTTTTTTAAAGTAGGCTCTCTACCACTTCCCAAAGGTTCTCTGGGAATCTGACTTGACATAACTCCAGCCCCCTGCACCCGCCATCTGTCTTCATCCCTCTCAATGTACGTACTCGTTAGTGGTATCCTAACTAATGTACATATGCTTAATTTCACAAGTCTTAAACTTTGCTTTCTTCCTACATTAGTGTTGTAACTCCCCCAACCTACTTGCTATTACAGTACTTTCAATCTAAACTGCATTTTCCATCCACAAATCATACTTTTAGTTAACACTGACCTTTACCAACATTACTTGCCACTATCATTGTTGAATATTCCTTATTTTTCCATTGAGATCATTTCCATTCTGCCTCAATAATGTCCTACAGAATTGCTTTTTCTGAGAGACAAACTGATTTTGTCTAAAAGTATTTTTAATCAATCACCTTCCATTTAAAAAGTTTTTCTGTCAATTTCCCTAATAGTTCTGTTGTTCTTAATAGGGTGAAGGGTAAGGACTTGTTTTCTGCCTTTCGTGGGTGATGTTGAAAGACATCTTAATGCTCTCTACATTTGTCTGTATTTTAACTGCTAGAGAATTATTTTCTGCATTTCATCTTGATGTCTCTATCTTGCTTGGAATTCATAGACTCCCAAGTAGGAGATTTGGTCTTTGAGCAAATCTGAAATTCTGTCAAACATTCTCTTTGGATATTGTCTCTTCATACTGTATCTTGGGGGCTCCACAGAAAGTCAATTAGCTCTGTGGTCCTCTTTATTCATCTCTCAACTTGACTATCTTCCAGTTTTCCTTATTCTCTGGACTGCAAGCCTAGATAATTTTTGAGAACTCTTTCAATTTACTAAGCCCTCTTTAATTTCTCCATTTATTTCATCCATTATTTATTTAAAATTTGTATTTCTCACGTCTAATTCAAAAAGGTTTAATTTTTAACACGCTTGGTGTCATATCTTAATTTCGCATTTCCTGACTGAATTTCCGTACTCTGTATTAGAGGTCTGCTTTTGTCATTTTGTCCCCTTTTCATTTATAAATGCCATATTTCTTTGCGAATCTCAAAGTTTTGAGACGTCACATCCACTGGTCCTCAGGACTTAACTCCTAGCTTTCAGGAATCATTCCTGGTGGAGCTCTGGGCACCATATGTGATGCCAGGGATAAACTGGGTCAATCATGGGCTAACAGCACCTTACCCACTGTAGTATCTCTCTAGCCCAAATTTTATTTTTTGAGCAGGGTCATTCTTTTGCCTTGAGAGTTTATCTATGGGGATTGTTTTGAAATCTTAGAAAATTGCATTTGCTTCTAGAAAACATCTAGAGGCATGAACAACTGAATACCACTTCAAATTCTCCAGTTTTTTGGATCACATAGAAAAATAACTTTATGCTGAAACCCCACAGTGGGCAATCTTGTGATTATGAATTATCCAGGAAGACATTATGTAATTTTCTCCTTCTGTCTACTACTAAGGTTAAGACAAATTCCTTGCTACCTCCTCTATAGTTCATTTCTTGCTCACCTTTACACTCTATGGTATCTGAGCTTTACCTTGAGTCACTAGATAGATTCTTCACTTCCTGTACCATGGTTAAACACTAACAGTTGACATATGAGGTCTGCTGAGTTTGGCAAAAATAAACGCTAGCATTAGCAGTTGCCTACTTCCCAGGATTCTAGCTTTGACTTCGTTTTGAATATCCAGATTCCTTATTTTTGCACCCATTCAGCAAACTGGGTTTTTGTTTCTTTTGTGTTTTGGGCACAGACATAAGTTTTTAATAAATACATTTTACCCAGCATTTTACTTTTTTTTCTGCTGAAAAAAGGCTTTTTCAGTCATATAATCCACTGCAATGCCAAAATAGGAATCTAAATGTGTCCCAGCTATACACACTAGACTCTCCCTACTCAATTCTTAGGGCCTATAAAAGGCAGAGTCCAAAGTTTGCAAAATGTCAATGCTAACTTTGCCTTAACATGCTGACCCATCATGTGCCACCAGTGACTCACACTTGTATGTCACATCTGACTGTACCACCGAATATATGCAATAGTCTGTTAAATTGAAGAACTCTGGCATATAGTTGAAAATTAATTTACTTATTGATAACTTTTTTAACATTGAAAGAAAGGGGGTGAAGCCACCAGGTGGTGAGAAACACAATTTTGCAGGGCTGGGGTCAACATCTCAAAGGTGGAGGGCAAAAGAAGTAAAAACAGAAACAGTGCCTGGCTACCTCACCATGAGTAACTTTTTTTTTTCTGGTCCTGGGTACTTGCAAGATTCAGATAGGTGCTCACTAGTTCTAGAGAGATCTGGGGAAAAGACAACAAGACAGCAACTGCTTGTGTATCCTCAATAAAGTGAAAGAATTTGGGGCCAGAGAGATAGTACAGAGGGTAAGGTGCTTATCTGGCACACAGCTAGACCCCAGATTGATCCCTGGCACATGTGGTCCTCTGAGTACAGAACTAGGAGTAAGCCCTGAGCATAATCAAGTGTGGCTTAACCCCTACCATCTCCCCAAATCAAGTATTTTCAACAATATATGGAGAGAAGTGTAACACTCTTTCCTCAACTAAAAAGTAAAATACAAGCTAGCTGCCACATGCTTACAATGCTTACAGTTCCAACAATCATGTAATTCTCAACTATTCACTCATAAATAGATGGCCCTAGTCACATACTACATAAAAGGAAAATAGTAGAGGATGTGAACACACCAAAAATAGATTACATTTTTTTAATATAATATTCCTACCCTACTTTCCCCAACTTTCTTTCCACCTATAGTCTACCCCTAATTTCTGGACAGATTAGTGGGTCAATTAATGCTTTAAGGGAAACAGAGGAAAGTCAAGAGGTTATAAAGTTTTGGGGGGGGGGGTTAAATGGTTTCTACCACTGTCTTTTCTCTTAAATTTTTGTCTTTCTTGAGGTAGGCTGTCTTTCTGACACTTTCTTGGCTTTGGTCAATGGAGCCATCTGGCTCCCTGGTTTACAAAGGATGTAATCCTTTGTAGCCAGATGCACAGAGCTCAAAGTCAGTAACTTCCTTGGGGTCTATCTAAGAGGGCCCCTTATCAAGGACTAACTTTACTTCTCTGTAGATAGATGACATGATTCACAAGAAGCCTCTTCTCTACTTTTAGCACATCAGTCTATATACGTCAGTCTATACTATTATTTCAAGTAACACAATATGCAATTTACTCCTTGGAGATAACATAAAATAATTCAGTTTCCTGAATCCCATCTATTATAAAAATAGTATATAGGAACCTTTTATTTGGGTGCTATTGCGGTGAGTTCCAAACTGGTAACGCTAGAGACTCTTCTGGGCTCAGTGCTTGGGGATTGCTTCCAGCATTGTTCAGGGAACTACAAGATGCTGAGGACTGAACTGAAGTTCCTGTATGCAAAGCATGCACTTCAACTCTTTAAGCCCTCTCCCTGGCCCTTTTATCTTTTTTCTTTTTTGGGAGGAAAGGGTTATCCTTTTTTTTTTTTTCCTTTTTTGGGTCACACCTAGAAATAGACAGAGGTTATTCCTGGCTCTGCACTCGGGAATTACTCCTGGCGGTGCTCAGAGGACCATATGGGATGTTGGGACTCGAACCGGGGTTGGCTGCATGCAAGGCTACACCCTACCCACTGTGCTATTGCTCCAACCCTGGGGGTATCCATTTTTAACAAACATCTTGATAATTAGTCTGTATTTGTTCTGATTAATAAAGCTAGGTCTCATTGGTCTATAATTTTATGGAAATTCCAAGATAAACCCTTTCTCCAGATATAACAGACAAAATGAGAAAAAGTGACCTGGAAAGATTGAACTTTAGTTTTTCCTGGGTGAGATGTTCCTGGTATGTAACAAAGTAGATTAATTAACTCAGCAAGAAAGAAGAGCCCAGGAGTCAGATAGTACAGTGGACAGGGCACCTGCCTTGCACCAACCGACCCAGGCTCAATTCCCTGAATCCCATGTTGCCCCTTGAGCACTGCCAGGAGTGATATCTGAACATAGAGCTGAGTAAGCCCTGAGCACTGCCAGGTATGGCCCAAAAACCAAAAAGAAGAAAGAATCCAAATGAGGTCACAGTTTTGAACTGTAAGGAAATATGTCACAGCAAGACTCATTATAGCTTTCTATTCCACAAAGTTCACTTTGAAAAAAATCTCTTTGAAGCAAAAAGTGGTCAAGCATTATCTATAGACTACCTCCCGAAAAGCTCAAGCTCTAAAGGATCAGGGAACACAAGGATAAATCTTGACAAAATCCACAGGACTTGTGAAGCTGGTATGAGGATACCAGAAGCTTCAAAAGCATTCCTAACTCAGTGTCAAGAAAATTTATGAGATATATAGGGGTTTAGAGACCTTAGCTGTAATTTAATACTTCATTTGGGGTGAGGGCAGACAGGAAAAACATCAAAAGATCACACACCTTAGCTATATGGGACTCTCAGAGAATACAATTATTCGACAAGAGTTCACCTGTCTCAATCTCTAATTTAGATCTACACCCACAATAATGCCTGTCATATAAAAGATACTCATATATATGAGATCAAACAAGAGTCAGTGCAAGAGACTATAACAAAAATACAAGGACGATTTGCCAATGACCAGGTTTTTCTACATAGATAAAAACTTCTCAAGCATAGTTACCAAACTTCTTTGGAAAGTATTCTCCAAAGTGCATTTTGGCTCTGAATTTTTTCCTTTTAAATTAATTTTAGAAGGAATTTTTTTCCTTCTAAAATTACAACTGTCAGAGTAAAATCAAGCTTTAAAAGTTATTAGACAAATGCTTAGTTTTCTAGTCTACTAGTCCAAGAAATTTTTCATACCCAAGAATTAGTTCAACAAAAATGAGACATATAGGGGCGAGGAAGATGGTTCAAAGGCACACACCTTTTATATGGGAACTTGAGACTTAGTCCCTGATTATCACAGTCCCCTAGCGTGGCGAGCTGTGACCTCCACCCCCTCCCTGCCAAAAAAAAAAAAAAGACTGGGCATACAAAATAGTCTTGTTAATTATCCAACAGGAACTAGGAGCCCCAGAAAGAAATCTTTCCAAAGGTCTCTTAATCTCTGTAGTAAGGGCAATCCCTAGTAATCCAAGAAGTATTTGTACCCACCCACATATTATTTGGTAGGAAACTATAAATTTGTCTCACTAAAGAACTAAAGATTACCTAAGAAGAAATATGTCTTAGTGTTTAGTACTTGTAAACATGAAGATATTAATTCTATATATTCATATTTTTTAGGATCAGAGTTGGAGTTGGTAGCTTCTAATCTACCCAATTCTTTATAGAACCACGTAGTCTACTTTGTCAAATGTTGTAAAGGAATCCTAACTAGTAAGTCATTAATTCCTCATTCTGCTGCCTATCTCCATGTCTAAACCCCTATGATCTACCTAGCCATTTAAATTTTTAAGATTAATCAGAAGGAAAATGTTTATTATATGATTTAAAAGAATTTTATTTAATAAGACCTGGGATTGAGTTAAAAATAAATTCATCCTGGTACTGATGAAGGACACTGATACATAAGGAAGTAACCAAGATGAAAAGGAGGGAAGAAATATAGCTTGAGTGAAGAAATGACACAGACCCCCCACATACACACTTTAAAAACTTTATTTATATAAAAAAACTCATTTGTTTTTTAAAAGCATTACAAGAGAAAGAAAAACAGAAAAGGTATGGAGCAAAAGACATGCTCCTTAGTAGTATTCGGTGGGAAGGTGGGATTTTTGGTTCTCTGGAATTGAATGTTTTAGTGTTTTTATAACAAAAGGGAAAAAAGTTAAAGGTTCCCCAAAGCCCAGTTTGTTCTATTACCCACACCCTACAGAGAAAAAGAGCACCAGGAAAAGAGCAGAGGAGAACATGAGAAACCAAGAGTGGAGCCAGTCTGGATGGGGGTAATTGCCCCTGTGCAGTATGCTTATAGGGTCATAGAAAGGAAAAGGCTCCTTTTTGTCAGGAAAGGAGTAGGAAGAAATGGGACCTGGAGAGAAGGGTACATAGGGATTTTAATGTATAGAGAAAGGGGAAGGTGGATGGTGAATTGTGTACTTTTCTCCTACCCATAGCCTCTATCTATAAGGGGAAAAGAGGAGAAGGATCGAGATTTCCAGTTGCATTGGACAGAACATTTAGATTAAGGGGAGGGGTTAAAGACCAATAAGGATTGGATTTCTCTACTCCAATATGCTAACATACACTAAATTGAAAAGAGGTGGTATGGGGAAAGAGTACAGGGGGATGACACGACTTCCCTGCAACCCCTTTCGAGATGATGATATATTCTGGGCGACTAAAGATTAAGAGCTGCACCACTCACCACTCCTTCCACCAACCTCATTTTGAGATTCATTAGAATAGATAGGATTTTTGTAAAAACCATATACTACTGAGCAAAAGTTTGCTATGGCTGAAATTAGAGGCTAATTCCCAATGGAGAATCTGAGGTGCTCAAAGTCACCTCTCCTTTCTGCTATGTAGGGTCCATAGTGGGTTAAGAAAAAAAAAAAGCAACAAAATATAATTTGAAAAATCATGACAAGTGAGACTGCAGAGGCAAAGAAAGGCACATGGAAGGGAAGGGGGAGATGCATCCCAGGCCAAAGGCACAAAGAAGAGGCAAAGCCAGGGGCAATTCCCACCTCTTTAGGGTAAAGGGGGCAGGAGTATGTACATCAAGTCCTTTAGTCAATCAACCAATCCAAGGAATAGGCAGGGAAAGACAGAACTATTCGGGTAATAAAAGGAGAAACAGGGCAACGGGAAGCCAGCTTAAAGATTTCTGACAGTTTCAGACTAACAGATTCATGTACATTCCTATTAGCTCCTCCTAGAGGTTCTTCTCCCCAGAAGACATCTTTCTGCTCCTCCTCACCCCGTAAGTTCTTCCTTGATGCATTCTCTTTTCTACAGCATCTCGCAAACGGCCAGGCCAAGTTAGCAGATATATCACAGGATGGGAGAGGAAGGGTAAGGACAGCCTCAGTCAAAGGTGACAACAGCCCAGGATTGGCATGAGGCTTGGAAAAGAGATGGAGTTTGTAGGTCCTTGATGATCCCTGCCCTGGAGATGAGGAGAGCAAGGTTTCTGAATCTCAGTTCTAGGAGACCTTCACTTACTCAAGGGCCCTTGCCAGGTGGAATGTGCCTATGTTGTCGGTCTTCTTTGCTTTGAAAATATTCAGTAGGCATCAGGGAAGAGCTCATGCTTCCAGTCTCAAAAAAAAAAAAAAAATTCCTTCCCCACCAGAAAAAAAATCTTGATAAGAATCATCATTGCATCAGATTCCTGGACTCTGTATATGCACAGCATGTTACTCCCAATTCTTCCTATAGTTTCCAGTGAAGAGTCCCATTCTCTTCCTCCCTCCATAAAAGAACAAGAGTTCCAGGGAGAGCTGGGGTCAGGGAAAGAGCTAATCTGCAGCAGTTTCTCAAAATATGCATATCACTGAGTCAGGCTTCTTGGGAGCAGTTGGTGGGGATCTTGAAGGGGGAGGAGGAATGATTAAACTTCATTGGAGGAAATTAGGAGTCGATGGAAAGAAGGCAGTCACTGAGGGCTATAAGGGCAGGAGGCAGCCTGGCAGTTGGCACAATAGTCCAGCGAAGAAAGGGAAAAATCATCAGTCCATCTCACCACCAAAAAATAAAAATACATATATTATAAGCCCAGATGGAGCAGAGATAGCGCTGCTAAATCTTCTGCTGTGTGGGGGAGAAAAAAAAAAGAGAAAGAGATGTTAATAGGGTTGGAAACAAGGAGAATCAGAAGACAGTTGAGCAAATCTGGAGGGAGAAAAGCAGCATACAATGGAGAATTAGATCACCAGCTGCACGTCCCAGCTTCTTAAGAGGTAACATAATCACAGAAGCAGTACCCCAAGCCCCACACGGCCGAGATCAGTGTCTCTGGCCTGATCGGCTGAGCATGATTGGCAAACAGCTGGCACATGGAGTCTCCTTCCTGGAGGATGCTCTTCAGGTGGCCAGAGAACATACCATGGGGGGTAAAGACACTTGGTCCCCCTCATCATCCAAAACCAACACATCCAACTCTTCCTCCAGAGATTCCTGACCATGGTCCTGCTGTGAACACATGCAAGTTGTTAGTATGAGAGTAAAGAAATAGAAACCTTGTGAGTATGTGCCCGAACAAAGGAAAATCCCACCTTTTTACGTTAAAACAAGATAATAAATAGGAAGAGAAAGGTAAGACACTTGAGAAGCAACAGGGACAGAAAGAAAACAACATATGAGAATAGATCAGTTAGCATCAGTCTTAGCAGTAAGACAATTCGGATCTTCCTTCTACCTTCTCTTTCACAGAAGAATACTGATCTGAGAAATCACAACTTTAAGTAGAACTTATTACTTCTTACTTTTTCCCTGAAAACACCTAGCAGAAAAGCAAGTTATTTTTCACTAGGTACTTTCCCCCTTTTCACAAAATAGGCAGGCTTCCCAATAGAACCACCCTTTGAAGTACAATAGCACGTAAAGAGGCTTTACCATCAAGGGTGCACCCTTCAGTGGCTCCATATCACCGAGATCCCCAGATCGATCCAGTGTTCTGTTATGGTCCCCTCTCTCATTCAGTGTGGAGTAGCTGTTATCTGGAGAGGAAGAAGAAATGTATACAGAAACATGGTATTCTCCTCCACTGGGCAATCTATAATACGCAGGGAAATGTGAATGGAGGATATCTACGGGAACTGAGATTTTATCACAGCTAAAAAAAGAGCATTAATATTGGTGGTTCCTACTTTAAAAAGAAAATGAAGGTAAATGGGGAAGGTAACATGTAAAACATACCCAGAGTTTGTTTGAAAATTTTGAAAAATTTAAAATAACTATATTGAAGAGCTCTATATAGTACAGGTATTGAAATTAAGGTGGAGATGTAGAGGCCAGAGATTGTACAGAGAACAAGTCACTTGCCTTGCACATAGTCAACCTGGGCTCAATCCCTGGCACCCCAAATCATCCCCTAAGCCTGCCAAGAGTGATACCCAAACAAAGAGAGGGGAGTAAGCCCTGCGTGTTTCTGGGTGTGAAGAAAAAAAATAATAAATAAGGTATGCTGTAATAGTTTGGAACATCACCAAAGAGACAAGACTTTGGTTAAGCCGTTGGGGATAAAAGAAGTTTTAAAAAGCAAATGAGAAGATTATTTAGCAGGTGATATTACAAAATCAAAGCTGCGATAGCACAGCAGTAGGGCATTTGCCTAGCACGCAGCCAACATGGCCGACCCGAGTTCGATTCCTCCGCCCCTCTCGGAGAGCCCGGCAAGCTACCGAGAGTATT
>JAOXYA010000045.1:45628398-45638522 GCA_028565675.1 Sorex palustris | reverse complement strand
GAAAGGGAAAGGAAAGAAGAGGAGGGAAGGGGAGGGGAGGGAGAGAAACTGAAAACCAGTCATCCAGGTCAGAGCCCCTCCCTAGTACTTAGCTGTCCTTCAATTTCCGCCAGGGGAAGAGGAGAAAGGATGACTCACTGAACTCCTACAGCCTGGGAAGATAATTAGAAGGGGAAAAGAAATTAAACCTTAGAACACTGAGATGCCCAGGATTTAAAATGTCTTCAATCTCCTTTTCAGACTTCGCCACTGTGGCACAGGTGTATTGGGGGAAGGGGAAAAGGGGTGAGGGGGTGTACCTCCATCCCTGAAGAAACTTAAGATGAATGAAAAAAGAGATCAACTCCCCTACTAGGCCTAGGTGTCAGTCTTCCAAGACCTTGTTCTTTCCTCAGTTTTTGCAGTTTCACACATAAAATCATGCAATTTCTTGGGCATTCTACCTTTCACCCACACCTGGATATGGACGATGATGAACTTTAGCCCAGTCACCTTCCTGATAGCAACCCGTCCTAACCGAAGCGTGCAATCCTGGGACTGAGTTTCGTTATCTGTTGCCAGATAGCCTGCCCCCACAATGGCAGAATCTAGGTGAGGCAAGTAAGTCAACTTTACAGGCAGTGTTTCCTCCTCGAGTCAAATCAAAGACCTGTGGCTTCCACCCGGAGTAGTGCAGCTGAGAAGACACGCAACGAAAGGGAGGCATGTGGGAGCAAAACCTAGGCCTGCCAGAATATTCCATACTCAGCTTGTCTTGAGAAGAGGTTTGCTGCTGCTCGATTGCTTGGCCAGATTCCTAGGTGACCACCCTAAATGGCCTGTCTGAATCTGTTGCCTTTGATGGAAGATGAGGCCTGAGCTAAGGAGAGGAGTTGTTGGGGCCCGTTCTCAGCCTCTGGTAGTAATCATAGGCTCCAAGAAGCACAGGGAGTGGCAGTAGCCCAGAAGGCGGGCTGACTCACTGATGAGACTCCCAGACTTGTAACACCTCAAGAACAGGTTCTTCTGCCCACCCATTCAGTACTCCTGTTTGCAAGACAAAAAAACAAACAAACAAATAATAAAGGGGACAGCAAGTTTCAGTATTCAGATTCCTGGAAAGCTGTTAATCCCAGCCTTCCCTAACACTTCCTAGGATTTAAAAAAAAAATGCAATTTAGCTCCTGGTAAGGAAAACAAAGTAGGAGTCCAGAAGCTTTGACTTTTAATCCCAGGCTTGATCAATGCTTTGCTATGTAGCATTAGGTAATCCACAGGAAACTCTCCAAGCTTATTACTCCAACTACATAGTGATAAGGGAATGAAGGAGACAATGCTTAAAAAGAACCGGGAATTCCTTTTATGCCAGCTGGCTTAATGCTGAAGATACACACACAAAAATAACATTAGTAACTATCACCATCATCATCCATTATCATTCCAGCTCCACCTTCATCCTTAATTGCATTTCTACTATCTGAGGTCCTAGAGACTCAAGGACAATTGAAACAGAGAAACTAAAGCTCCTGAAGAATAGGTGAGTACATTCCACCCATGCCTAGCAAATAGTTCAAATGTATGACTCTTGTGAATAAGACCAGGATGGAATGAATACTCAGTTCCTGTCCCTGGAGATTCTCAAGATTCCATGGGAAGACAATTTCCTCCTAAATTTCTCTTACAGCTCTAGATTTGTGGTGCTTCTATTAATCAGCTTTTCAAGCAGCTGCGTATGAGATATACAGGCCCTGGTCACTAATTCCAGGATGAGAAAACATACATGGAGAGAGAAAGAAACAACTGCTGCTCAATTAATGCCTGAAATCATCAGTCGCTCCTATTCAAATCAGATGCAGGCACCTCTGCAGTTATGATAAAAGGGCCAGAGGACCGTCACAGAGGTTGCCAAACTCTAAGGATAAACAGGTTGGGAGAGGTCAGAGACAAAATTGAAAAGCGGGAGGAAGCAATAGTACAGTAGGTAGGACGTCGGCCTTTCACATAGCCAACCCGAGTTCGACGCCCGGCATTCCATATGGTCCCCAGCACAGCCAGGAATCAACCCCTGACCATCACTGGGTATGACCCCAAAATAAAAAAACGAAAAAACCTGAAAAGAAGAAAAAATCCCAATTTATGAATGGCAAATAGCTTTCACAGTCCTGACTTATTCCCTGAGGATCACAGCAAAGTTTCACCCCAAATCCTCCCTTATCAATTTTACAAACAGACAAAACAACAGCTGATTTAATTGCCTCATAACTCAAGAAGTTTAAAGAATATACAACTGGCACTGCCGAGAGACTGAGAAGATCTCAAGGGCCCCTGGAAAGGCAAAGAAGACAGTGGCTGGGCCTCTACACACCAGTCTTGCTTGAACCAGACAACACTACTCTGAAGATTTTATAGAGAGGACAGAGTACAGCAAGTAGGGCATTTGCCTTGCACACAGAAGACCCGGGTTCAATCCCCAACCTCACATACAGTTCCCTCAGCTGCCAGGAGCGATCCCTGAGTGAAGAGTCAGGAGAAAGCCCTTAGCATCGCTGGGCAAGACCCCCAAAACCAAAAAAAAATAAATAAATAAACTTCACATAGAAAAATAATAGATTTTTCGGGGCTGGAGCAATAGCACAGCAGACAGGGCGTTTGCCTTACACGCGGCCGACCTGAGTTCGATCCCCAGCATCCCATATGGTCCCCTGAGCACCACAAGGAGTAATTCCTGAGTGCAGAGCCAGAAATAACCCCTGTGCATTGCCGGGTGTGACCCAAAAAAAGCAAATAATAATAATAATAATAATAGATTTTACAGAGCGATAGTAACTACGGGTAAGGAGCTTTGCATGCGGCCAACCCAGGTTCTATCCCCAGCAGCCCATAAGGTCCCCCGAGCACCACAAGGAGTGATTCCTGATTGTGGAGCCAGAAGTAATGGTGCGCCACCGAATGTGGCCCAAAAACAAACAAAACAAAACCAAACAAAAAAGATAAAGCCCAAAAAGGGAAAAAGATTTAAGGCACTCCCAATACTGCTAAGTATTGAGAAAGCAAGAGGGAACAAACAGGTATTTTCATCAGCCGTCTTATTAGTCTCTAAGGGCTACCATTTTTCGTTTTTTATGATCAATGATCAATCCAACTAATAATTTCTACTGATAGCTTTCCCTACTTGACCAAAAAAAAAAAAATGACGAGTAAACTGCTGCTAAGTAGCTAAAGCCTACCAGCCTCCACTAATGATATTGGCAGCCGAAAGGCTCTTCTTCCTACTCCCAGTCCTCAGCTCTAAAAGAAATTCTCACCTGGATCTCATACTGATGTAAAAGTAGACAGCTGTAATCTAGTGAAGACAAGAGGATGACAAGTCAGTTTTCATTTCCCGCCCCCCACACCCGGATTTCTGGGCCACACTCGGCCTGACCCATTCCAGGCGTTCCTGACGATGCTTGGGTGACTGTGTGGCACTGGGGTGGATGCGGGGCCTCCTGTAGGCGGAACATGCACTCAGCGCGCTGAGCCAACTCTCTGGCCCCAGAAGCCAGATTTAAAGGCCTGAACAGAAGAATTTAGTTGAGGGGCTAGAGAGAGAGTAGAGCAGCTAAGGCAATTGCCTTGCACACAGAAGACCCCAGTTCGATCCCCTCAGCCCATAGATATATTCAGAAGAACTGCTAGAGACAGATGAATTAAAAAAAAAGAATTTCAGAGCTAGAGCTAGGTGAGAGAGATATACGGTATTTATTGTCTCCACAGGGCAAGTCCAGGGGACAGTATGGAGGGAAAGAGCCCAGAAATTAGTTCTAAGAAAACTAGAAGGGGGGCAGGGAGACGTATGAGTGGCAGGAACACACGCTTTACGTGCAGGGAACAGTCAGATCCTGGCACCACAGGGTCCAATGTGCACCACTGGGAGGATCCCCCACATCCAGCACCACGCCAGGGGTGGCCCCAAAAAGGAATACAAAAAAGAAAACAGTGAGGGTGGGACTCTAGAAGGACTAAGTCTCTTCTTATTTTGAATTAGAAGTAGTAACTGCACATCCAGTCACTATGTCCCATGAAGCACTAGAGAGTCCAGTGGGAAAGGCACCTGCCTTCCACATAGCTGATGCAGGATCCGTCCCCGCCACCCCTCGTGGTCCCCAGAGCCCCCCCAGGAGTGAGCCTTGAGAGTAAGCCCTGAGCATCACTGGGCGTAGCCCCAAAAGACAAAAAATAATGGAAGTCCAATGACATTCTTTTTCCTTGGGCCAAGGGATCATGGAAAAAAGAGGGCCCCCACTTTTCTGGCATAGGGGATGGGAAAGTAGGTTAAATGGCTTCAACTATCAGTTAGAAAATGCCTATGTCAGGACAACTCTTTGTGGGGAAACTGGTATAACCTGCCAAACAATTTCATGACTCCGAATTAGCAAGTTAAGAACAAGGAGTCTGATGCCCTATCTCAAGCACAAAAATAGGCTAAAAGACAAAATCCACCTCATACTGCGCCCCCCACCCCCAATTTTCTAGGACTTGGTTTTTTAAAAGAAAAAACCCTCACCAGGGTGTCAACTAGTTCTGCACATGTACCTTCTGATACAGCACCACAAATGCTACAAGGATACCAAGATTCTGAACAAACACCCCTTGGTTAAGATGTTGATTTTACTTGCTGTTATAATAGCAGAAACCGAAAGGCCTGACACAGGAGACTCACTAACTCCTTCCTGGGGAATCAGTCCATGATGGACAGATCTCTAGACATGTTAAGTTTATATGAAAGAAAAAGACCATATAGAAAGGAGATTAGCTAGAGAATAATACGGCTGTTCTAGATCACTGAGGGATTTGGTAGGCTGGAAAGCCCGGGGCCAAAAATCTAAGAAAATTGGAACGATGCTAATAACTTAGATTAAAATTTCAACTTCTTCACTCACAACCTCCTTTCCCCAGAGAATTTTTTACACAGCCCTAGATACATAAAAAAAAAAAAATAAGTTTACATATCAAACATTTACTGAAAATAAACTGTAACAAAATTTATATGAAAACAAACATTCAGTTACAAGACGCTGGAGTTTGAATTAGTCCAGAATAACTGATCCATGCTTTTTCTGCTTACTATCACTTTTAATCAAAGGACACACTTTTTTGGAGAAAGGGGAACTCCTAAGTGGTGCTCAGAGGCCAAGCCCTGTGATTCTCAGCCAACAGAGCTGGTGGTTCAATGTAAGGGTCTGAGAACGCAATGCTGTTGGGCCCTGTGGGGCCCAGAGCTACTGGGTCACCCCAATGGTGCTTAGGAGGCACCAGTCACGTCCCACAACGTTGAGGTATCCTCCAGGGCAACACCTGGCAGTGCGTGGGGGGCAGGTGGTGCCAGAGTTCTACTGCGGTCAGGCATGGGAACCCCTGTACTATCTCCCAGTCCACAACCCACATCTTAAAGAATCCCTTTTGGCACAGGAAGTTCAAGTTGGGACTGTTTCCTTCCCTTCTCTCTCAGGTTAGAGTCTGCTTTGCACTTCCCTCTGTAAAAAGTACACGCACTGCAGCAATTCCTGCTTCATCCAACCTTCAGTGGGTCCAAATTCCTTTTATTCCCTCCCGCTTAATTATCTTCCTCTTCCTACCAACCTCACTCACAGTGCAGTCTTTCACAATTAAGTTTGAACCTGAACAAGCTAAGTACCCAGGAAAATCTAGCCTGCTCTGATTGTTTCTAGAGCTACAGGTAAAACACTAACTCAATGACTCAACAGTTTTAACACTCAAAAGCCTCATACAGCAAGATGCTTGCTAGTGAGCACCACTGAGCCTGAGCAGCACTTCATGGCTTGGGCTGGCCAGTGGTCAGGCCAGCATTGCCGGCTAAAGTATAGCCAGGAGTGGCCCCGACAACTGCTGGGAAAGCTCGCTACATCCCCTAAAAAAGCTGCTAAAAGGTAAACAGTTAAAAATACTGTGGGGCGAGAGAGCACAGTGGGTAAGACACTTGCCCTGCATACATGCCACAGACAGTCCCTGAGTATAGAGCCAGGAGTAAGCACTGAGCACTGACAGGTGTGGCCTAACAGACTGAGCACTGACAGGTGTGGCCAAACAACCAAAAACTAAAATACTGCAAAAAATGGGAAGGAAAAATCATTCAGGAGCCCAAACAATAGTACAGTGAGTGGTAAGGTGTTTGTCCTGCAACACCTGGCACTATATATGACCCCCTGAGCTCCATCAGGTGTGATCCCCAAGCAGGGTCAGGAGCAACTCCTGAGCACCACTAGTGTGGCGCGCACGCGCCCACAGACCCACAGACTCACACACTCACACACACACACACACACACACACACATACACAGAATAAATCACTCAGTCTCCTCCAGTAATAAGTAGATGGAGTTATTACAGAAGATAAAATGCTTGACTTGCACACAGCTGACACACACAGACTCGATACAACACAGGTTCGATCCTCGGCAGCTTACTCTTTTTGGTTCCCCAGCCCCATCAGGAGTGATCCCTGAACACAGAATCAGGAGTAAGCCCTGAGCACTGCCAGATGTGGCCCGAAACCAAATAAAACAAAAAACAAATTATCTTTGTTTTGGGGTCACACCCAAGGTGCTCAGGGGTTACTCCTGGCTCAGCACTCCGGAATCACTCCTGGCAGGCTCGGGGGACCATATGGGATGCCAGGGATTAAATGTGGGTCCGTCACATGTAAGGCAAGTGCGCTAACAACTGTACTATTCCTCCAGCTCAAAATATAAATATCTTAAATGGGAAATCTTCTGAAACTACCTGCTTTTCCTGAAAGGACGTGCAATTGTGCGAGATTTAAATTGGAAATGACCTTTCCTTTCAGCAGGAACTTACGTCAAGTCTTTCACCGGACAGAGAGAGTACAGTGGTCAGCAAACTTGCATTGCAGACACAGTTCAATTCCCGATGCCACATATGGGCCTCTGAGCCTCGCCAGGGAGGATCCCTGAGTGCAGAGCCGGGACTAAGACCTGAGCATCGCTGGACATACCCCTCCACCAATCCAGTCTTCCAGCACTCCTCCTACAGAAATCATGCCTTTCCCAGCGGCCTTCACTTCCCTATGCCTTCGCTCTTAATACTACAGAGACACCCATCTAAAGGAGCACTGAAAGCCAGAACTGTCCCATCGGCGTATCTTCTAACTCAACCCGAAAAGTCCCCACAATCTCGAAACCTAAATCTCAGATACCCTGGAGATAACAGCCTTTCCTATATTCTAGTTCTGCCACAGAGAACTGATCACTAAAGCTGTGTCACATCTCTCCTGGCGGCATCCTCCCACTTCCTTCCGAGCGGAGGATCATCTACTGATGGAACTGGGTAGGAAACTACGGAGAACATCTGTAATTCCAAAGGCAGGGGAAAGGGCAGAGGACTCAACAGAGCAGTAGTTACCCGGCTGAGGACAGGCTTTTTCCCTCTCTCTTCTTTCTATTCCCGGGATTCGGATTTACTTTCATCAGACATCAGCACTGGCAGCAGTAAGGAACTAGCAAACTTCAAGAGCAAACACACCCCCTTCGCCTCCCACACAGTACCCTCCTCCACCCCCACCCTAATACCACCGCTGGGGAAACACTCACGTAAAGGCAAAGAAGAGCGTCGTGGCTCCTACTAAGAAGATGGCGGCTGCTGAGACCGGAACATACTTGCTGGGTTTGAATCTCTTTCCAGACTCTGCGGGCATGTTGGAGCTCTGGTGGGAGATCTGTCCTGCCGCATAGCCCAGACCCACACAGCGGCAGAACAGGCAAGAAAATGGGACGAGGGAGAAACGACGGAGAGCAGAGTCCGGAAGGGAACCAAGGAACAGAAATTCAGGGGTGTCACCCTTCCCCCTCCCAAACAAAACCAGAGGTCAAAAGACTGCGAGTGAAGGAAAGCACATGGGAGGGGGAAAGGTGATGGCCCACCGATGAACCACCACCTCCCCAGAATGAGGCAGACAGAAAGCTTAAGAGACACAACTTGTGCAGGTTAGAAACTGGAAACAAACAGGAGGCCGGACACATGCAAATAGATGCGAATGGAGAACATGGGCGGTCAAGCAGATCAAGGAACAGCTCATGGATGGACGCAAGTCTGCGAAAGGAAAGTGGAGGACGGAGGAGGGCGGAATCCTTCAGAGAAAGAACAAAATTCTTCGGAGATACGAGGATAGCTCCAGCCGACCACACACTCCACAGAGGGTGCCGACCTACACCTCCGAAGAAGTGTGCCCAGAGTCTCTATTTTAATCCCCAAAGGAACCCAGAGCCCATTGCAGCTGGAAAGAAAAGCAGTCCGTCGAATCCCTCTAGGCGGTTTTCTCTCGAGTCACCACTCCCACACCTTGACTCCAGGGCTTCTTCCAGTTGGGCACTGATTTAACTTGATTTCTTTCCTGGTGATGGCTGACGCTGGGCAGCAGCTGGTACAAGGCTGAGTTGTAATTCCTTTTCTTGGGAGAGGGAGGGAAAACAGAAAGGAGCACAGGAGGTTTGTCTTCGATCTCTTCTTCTTGTTCCCAAGTCCTCTAAGAACTTTGTTTTCTACAGAGTTCACACAAAACTAAAGGGAAATACGAAATCCCCGAAGCCATGTTCTTCCCCAGTAAGCAAAAGAAGATGAATTCAGTTAACGCCACTCTGGAGATACTTTTGAAAGTTTACTATGGATGAAAACAAAGTTCCAAAGAGGTCCCTGTTTCCAGGTTAATCAATGTCTCCAATCTGTCTTCAATCTTGGGGTTTCTGGATGCAGAGTTCAACTGGATTATAGTGCCTCACCTGGAGCAAAACAAATCAGCTTGATCAGAAAACTTCTTTTCAGGAAGTTTCTTAAGAACACCAAGGCTAAAGGCCCTCAGGGTACTCTGCTAAAAATGCCTAGTGAAAGATTATTTTCATTTTCTTCTTCTCCTTTTTGGGCCACACCCAAGGGTGCTCGGAGACCAAACAAGGCCAGGGACTGAACCCAAGGTTCCCACCGTAGAGAATGTGCTCCAGCTCTCTGAGCTGTCACGGGGCCCCAGATATTTCTCTACTTCGTGAATGTGTACGGGGAGTCAGAATTCTTCACCATCCTAACTTCTGGTCATATTGGAAAGAGAAAAAAAACATGACTTCATTTGGCCTAAGGTCAAAACACAAACTCTTATAAGGCCCATCTCATCTGATACAAATATCAAGGCACGATAAATATTAAGAATGTCAAAACTGCAGCTAGAGAGATAGTGCAGCAGACAGGACACTCGCCTTGCTGACCTGGGATTGATTCCGGCAACCCATATGATCGACCAAGCACCACCAGGGGTAATTCCTAAATGCAGAGCCAGGAATAACCCCTAAGCATAACTGGCTGTGGCTAAGATAAAAAAAAAAAAAAAGGGCCAAAACTGGATCAGGAATATAGCCCAGTCGTAGAAGACATACCTACCAAGCATATATAGGGCCTTGAGTTTGATCCCCAATACTACAAGGCGGTGAGGGGGCAGCCACTTTAAAACACCACCACCACCAATAAGCCCACAGAATAGAACTGAAGACTATTCTTCTTAGGCAAAGTGTATTTATCACCATACTGATATAAGGACAATGAAATATCACAATTGGGACCTTAAGTCTCACTTCCTTTTAGTTTCTCTCATATCCCTATGCTTTTTAGTTATAATCCTGAAAAGGTAAAAACTAAATTTTTTAATTCTGGAATAACCCACAAAAGGACCTGAATGAGAAACATTCCTGCCTTGAAAGGAAAATGTTTTCAATAAGAAAGGAAGCCAACCAGACAGGCTGATCCTTTTCTCCCCAATTTAACAGTTTATTCCAACACTGGTGATTAGTAGTTCACTGAGCCCCACCTTCTCAGATATGATTAAGAGCAACAATTATTTTTCTGTTGATGGTAGTAACAAAACAACACCATCACTTTGCATTTTATAGAATGCTTTTCATCTGGTGATCTCAAAGCACTTAACTCACATTATCTGGTGACATGGCCCCTTATCCCACTTTGTAAAAGGGTGTCAAGAGCTGCTACACTGCACCTTGATTCACCCTCACCAGGCGGCATCCAGTCCTGTGAGTGGCAGGAACAGAGTTCAGAGCAAGAAGCACAGGAAGCAGGGCCAGTTGTG
>JAOXYA010000045.1:45542123-45553641 GCA_028565675.1 Sorex palustris | reverse complement strand
CATCCCATATGGTCCCCTGAGCACTGCCAGGAGTAATTCCTGAGTGCATGAGCCAGGAGTAACCCCTGTGCATCACCCGGTGTGACGCAAAAAAAAAAAAAAGAGGGCTGTGTCAGCCTGCAGAATCATCACCCCTCTTGGGGGAGGGGGTGCATGTCAGGGCTGGGGAATCCCCCAACCCCCATCACACTGGCAGGAGCTTGCCCCTGTCCGAGGTAGTGGGGGTTGAACGGAAGTGAGGCCCCCCCAGGCATCAGCCAGCTCCCTCCTGGGGGGGGCTGCAGGGTCCTCTCTTGCTGGCTGCAGCTTCCCCTCTCCTATAACCCGCCTGGGGAGTGGTCCCCCCACCCCCAGGAGCCTGCTGGCGGCTCTCGGCTCTTGGGTTGGGGGAGGGCCTTGACTCCCAGCCCACACTCCCAGTCTCCACCTTCCTGTGCTCCTGCGTCTTCTCGCCCCCTCCCATCTGGCTTCCGCCCTCTCCGCTCCAGGAACTGAGGCTGCCAAGAGCCCTCCTCTTGGCCACATTGAGATCCGTCCCCCTCAACCTTCCCGGCTGCCTGACACCAGCCTTCGCCGCCCCCACCCCCTCTCAGGTCCCCAGAGGGGGCCCCTGCCCAGTGAGCCTCGCTGTCCTTGCCTTGGGTCAGCCCATCACTCGACAACAGCCCACTCGGGACTTCTCTCTCTCTCTCTCTCTCTCTCTCTCTCTCTCTCTCTCTCTCTCTCTCCACACTCTGGGGCTGGAGCCATAGGACAGCAGGGAGGGCGTTGGCCTTGCACACAGCCGACCTGGGTTCCATTCTTGACATCCCAAAGCACTCCCGAGCACCACCAGGAGTAATTCCTGATGGCAAAGCCAGGAGTAACCCCTGAGCATTGAGGGATGTGATTCCCCAAAGCCCAGAAACCTCCCCCATCAATAATAATAATAATAATAATAAAAAGCTCCACACTGCAGTGCCCAGGGACTCCTCACAACTCTGTGCTCAGGAGTCACTCTTGGGGGTGCTCGGGGAGGACGCTGGGCAGTCCTGGGGGCACTTGGGAAGGCACATGCAATCCAGGGCCCTGCATTCTCTCAGCCCAGAGTCACTTTGTCATAGCGGGTCAGCAAAGAGTGGGCATGCGCAGAGGTCAGAGGCAGACCAGTAGGAGCAGCAGAGGTGACCCATACTTTGGGGACTTTGGGGACCTCTGGATTCAGCAGAGCCACCAAGGCTCAGAGGCCCTGGGGTTCAGCACTTTTCACCGCCCCCAAGCTGTGATTCGTTTTTGTTTTGGGGCCACAACCGGTGATGCTGCGGGGGGTGACTCCTGGCCCTCAGGAATCACTCCTGACGGTGCTCAGGTGCTCAGGGGACCCGATGGGATGCAGGGTGTCAAACCCGGGTGGGCCGCCTTGCAAGGCAAGCGCCCCACCTGCTCTGTTATCACTCCAGCCCCCACCCTCACCCCTGTTCCAATTTGGGGGCTAAAGAAATTCTGGATTCTAATGTACCTCTCTCCTCCCCCCCCTTCCCCTTTGCTCTGGGCTCCTGGAGCCTCTGCCTGAGGGGCCCTTCCCCCCTGCCCCAACCCCCCAGCCCGGCTATTGCCAAACCCCACTGCCATTTCCTGGCCCTTAGCGCTCAGATCCGGCCCTTCCTCTCTGTGCATTAATAAGCACTCGACTTTCACAGCTTTCTCCCTTGCTTCGTCCACCCCCCTCGCTCCCCCCTTGCCCCCCCCCCCACGGGCGCGTCTGCTCCAGTCATCTTCTTCATTTCCAAACCGCATTTCCCTCACCTCTCCCAGTGCCCTGCATCCATTTGGAATCTCAGCCCAGCAGCTCGGGCCCCTCCCAGACTCCCTCCTACCCCCGACCTGCCTCCACTGACGACCCACCTTCCCCCCCCCATCAAGCTCGGGGCTGTGTGACCTGGGGGCGCTCCCCACCTCTCTCCGAGCCTCTGAGCAAGGCACGTTTGGTCTCTGAACCCAGGGACTGGAGACAGCTGAGGGGTTAAGCTCTGACCTCATCCGATATCGATGAGCCAGCCCTGGAGTACGCCTCATCATCCATTGAGCTGAGCTGTCCCGCGGGCCTGCTCCGTGCCAGGGCTCCCCCCCCCACTCCCTCACGGTGCCCACCCGCCCCAGCCCGCTGCCGTCATCATCACCCGCGTCACCAGCCTTCTGCAGGCCGCCTTCCTGGCTTGAACCAGGTGCCACGCTTGGAGCCACGCAGATCCCATGGAGCAACCGTGAAGCCACCAGCACCCCACCACCCCCTCCCAAGGCAAACCCGGGGTTCCATCCTCCCCCCTTTCTGAGACTCTGAGAGGGAAGATCAGAGAAGGCAAGCGACTAGCCCAGGGCCTCACAGCTCAGCACCTGGGGCCCAGGAGATCTGAAGATCTGAAGACGAGCCTCTCAGGAGCCACACGCTGGAGTCTCACCCCTGGGCTCTTTGTAGACTGTGACCTCTAACTTTTGGGGGGGACCTTCGACTGGTACCCTCCCTTTGCTGAACAGCTGGGAGATGGGGGCAAAGATGATTTTTTGGGGGGGTCACACCCAGCGATGGTCAGGGGTTACTCCTGGTGGTGCTCGGGGGACCATGTGGGATGCCGAGAATCGATCCCCGGGCAGCTGTGTGCAAAGCAAATGCCCTTCCCGATGTACTATAGCTCTGGGCCACACATCGGACTAAGCCCTTTATTGCCTTTATTTTAATTGTTGGTTCTTGGGTCACACCTGGTGATTCTCAGGGCTGACTCCCAGCTCTGTGCTCAGGGGTCACTCCTGGCGGGGCCCAAGGGACGCCACTCAGGTCGGCTGTGTGAAAGACAAGTGCTCCGTCCATTGTACTGTTGCTCTGGCCCCAGGGACATCTTTTTTTGTTTTGTTTTATTTATTTATTTTGGGGGGTTATTTCGCGATGCTCAGGGGTTATTCCTGGCTCTGCACTCAGAAATTGCTCCTGGCAGGGTTCGGGGGACCCTATGGGATGCCAGGGAAGGAATCCGGGTCAACTGCATGCAAAGCAAACGCCCTAGCCATTATACCATGGCTATGGCCCTGAATCTTCTTTAACCTGGACCGCTGCCAACCCTGATACTCTTCCCTCCTCCCCACCCCCACCCCACCGCTCTGAGATCATTCTCTCCCTTTTATGAATGGGCCAAGGCTAGGCTTGTGGCTCAGTGGTTCAGTGCTTGCTTGTATGTGGGCGGCCCTGGGCTCCATCCCCAGTACCCGGGGGGAGGGGGACGGGAGGGGAAGAGAGAGAGAGAGATGAATGGGTCCATTGAGACTCAGAATGGTTAAGTAACTTGCCAAAAGACACAAAGCAAGTTGGGGCTGGGATTCAAACTTGTCCTGTCACGATGAAGAGAGAGAACGGGCGTCTCTAGCATCTGCTTCTTCTCAAGCAGGAAATGTGCTCCAGGAGAGTGGAGATATATATATATATATATATGTATTTTTATTTCTCTCTCTCTTACATCCCTGGCACCCAGAGCACTGCCTGGCATGTAGTAGGTGCTCAATAAATATTGGTGATGCATGAACCCCTGTGGCAAAGTGCCTGGCATCTAGCAGACGAGCTGTGGGAACCACCCGCTCGCTCCCTGCTGCCGTTTTCCCTTCCACGCCGCCTGCAGCTGCAGACCGCTGCCTCCTGCCAATCCCGCCTGGGGACGACACCTGTACCCTGTGGCTCTCACCCCAGCCCCTCTGATTCCACACCTGCTATGGCTGCGCCAGGCTGCTCCCTCTAGGCACTGCTCAGACTGAGGCAGTTTCCCTCTTTCTCCTGGAGCCAGGATCAGGCAGGAAGAGGCCTGGTGCCCCACAGACCTGCCCGGTGCCCTTTTGTCCAGGCTTGCTGCCCATCAAGGTGTGGGGTGGGGGCGGGGGTTAGGTCCTAGGGATGCCATTAACCTATCACTCTGCTCTGTGCCACACACACACACACACACACACACACACACACACAGCCTCCACTCAGGGCTGCCATTGGTTGTGGGAGGTGCTCTTTGCATTCCCATTTCAAAGATGTGGACACTGAGGTCCAGGGAGGGGAAACAATTTGCCCAAAGTTAGTTAAGTCAGAGAAAGGCCCAGGAGAGTGGAAGTCAAACGCAGGCCCTCTGAGTCCCGGTTCCTCATTCTGGTGTTTTGATTTTAGTTTGGGGGCCACACCTGGCTCTATGCTCAGGGCTCACTCCGGGCAGTGCTTGGGTGACCGTATATGGTGCCCAGGTTCAAACCAACATCAGTTGCATACAAGGCAAGTGCCTTAACCCCTGTACTCTCTCTCCAGCCCATTTTTTCTTTTTGTTTTTTAGTTTCTGCTTTGGGGCCACACTCGGCAGTGCTCCGGGGGGGCCAATCCCAGGCTCAGTGCTTGGGGACCACCCCCGGAGGTGGTCAGGGGACTATATGTAGTGCTGGGGTTGGACCTTGGGGCTCCTGCATGCAAAATTTATGTTCTAGGCCATTCAAGCACCCCCCACCCATCGTCTACCCCTCCGCCCTTCCGCGAATCTGTTTCCTTATTCTGAACAACCAATAAATATTGATGAGGAAGTCAGAGCTTCAGCATCGGTCACTCTAGCAGAACTAATAGTGACAATAGTGATGATGATGAGGAGGACATTGGCTAGAGTATGGCCCTGAGTTTAATTAAAAAAAATTTTTTTTTTTTGGTTTTGGGCCACACCCACAGTGCTCAGGGCTTACTCCTGACTGGTATCAGGCATCCCTCCTGGAGGGCTTGGGAAACCAGACAGGATGCAGGGGATTGAACCCGGGTTGGCTGTGTGCAAGGCAAACGCCCTACCTGCTGTGCTATCGCTCCGGTCCTGAGTTTAACTTTCTTTCTTTCTTTCTTTCTTTCTTTCTTTCTTTCTTTCTTTCTTTGCTTTTTTGGGTCACACCTGGCGATGCTCAGGGGTTACTCCTGGCTCTGCACTCAGGAGTTACTCCTGGCGATGCTCAGGGGACCATATGGGATGCCGGGAATTGAACCCGGGTCGGCCACGTGCAAGGCAAACGCCCTACCCGCTGTGCTATCGCTCTGGTCCTGAGTTTAACTTTAACCCCCACAGTTTCATAGCTGAGCTGTATCTCTTCCATGGCTGCCAGTTGGTGCCGACAACATGGGACTGGGCGGTGAAGGAGTTTGTCTGAAGTCACGCGGGAGACAGGACAGAGCTGGAAGCCGCCACAGAGCGTGATTCCGAGGAGGCGCTCACCCTCGCTGCCCTTGCAGGGACAGACGGGGCACAAGCTTTGGGGCGGTGGAAATGGGTCGAACGTCAGCCAGGGACAAAGACTCAAGGGTCATCAACTCTCCTGGGTCGTGGTCCCAGGAACTTGCAGCCCATGCCCTCCTACCTGCTGGTTCTTGCAGTTGAGGTGCAGGGCACATTTAGGAAGGAAAGACGGAAAGGAAAGGGAGAGAATGTTCTGGAACCTACCCAGTGTTTCCGTCTGAGGCCTGAAGTAGACTCAGATATCCAAGATGAGTCCAAATGGGCCACCTCAGACAGCATGGCCACCAGGACATGAGGTTCTTCTCTCCTTCCTTCCTTCCTTCCTTCCTTCCTTCCTTCCTTCCTTCCTTTACTTCCTTTTCCTCCTCTTTCCTCCCTTACCATCTTCCTTCCTTCCTTCCTTCCTTCCTTCCTTCCTTCCTTCCTTCCTTCCTTCCTTCCTTGCAATGGCAGCAGAGGGCTTCTCCCCACAGTGTTTAGAGGAACATCTGGTCCTGGGCCTTGAACCCAGACCTCCTGCGTGCGAAGTACCCACTCCAGCCCACTGAGCCATCCCTCCGGCCTGTTTCTTTTGTCTGAAATCACATGCTAACAAGCGCCGCTTGGTGCTCACTGCATGCCAGACACCCATCTCTGAGCTTTGCAACATATCCCTGCACTTGAGGTTTATCAAAATCCCATGGAGACAAGCACTCTCATGCCCCCATTTTACAGATGGGAAAGCTGAGGCTTGGCGCGAGTTCGGGGCCCGGCAGCGTCGGCGCCTGTCAAGTCCTCACTCAGCACAGTGCGGGCTCGTGCTGTGCCCACGCTGTGGCCCGCCTGCTATTCTTACCCTCTTTATTTTTGCCATCACAATAGCATGCCACATATTTTCCCAACATACTATTTATAGGGGAGTTCTGTCTGCCTTGTTCAGTGCCGCGTTCTCAGCACCTGGCCCAGGGTGGGGCTCAGTCTGTGAAGTGATTGTCGCTAGTGGCCCTGACCCCCGGGCTCCTCCTGTTGGCCACCGAGTTAGGGAGCAGCCGGGGAGGGGGCTCCCGGCTCCTTCCACCAGGGGCCACCTTGCCAGGGAGGTGGTTTCTCCCCAGTGGTTAGGAGGGTGTGTTCCGGCTTCCTGGGAGACAGAAGAGCAGGTCTGACTGTCAGACAGTCAGCATCAGAACAACGATAAACAATATCCAGATCAATAATAATAACAATAAATAGCAATCACTGTGATTCCTTCCGTTTTCAGAGCATCCGTTCATTTTCCAGCTACTTAACTGCTCTTTACCTTTTTCCCCTTCTTCCCTGGCACTGAGACAGCCGGTGTGGAGGGGGACAGGGGTCTAGAGAGAAGGCGGCCCTGGTCCCATGGCCCAGTGGGCTGCAGCAGGGACACCAGCCTGGTTCTGCTTCCCTGGGTGGAGGGGGCGGGTGAGAAAAATCCTCCCACGGCCCTCGGGCTGGGGTGCCTGGGGAGAGGCAGGCCGTGTCCCCCGAAAGCACACGGAGGAGGGTGGATGGAGAGATAAGATCACGGCAAGAGGCGCATCCATACACCCAGACAGACATGGGGGCGTGTGTGGAGTGGGCGTGCGAAGGGAGACAGACAGAGGAGGCAGGAGGAGACAGATGGGGGAGGCAAGTGAGCCAGCGAGGGAGAGAGGGACGGGGGGCAGAGGGAAGGACAGACACGCAGAGATGGACAGACAGACAGAAATGGACAGACAGGCACTAAGAGATGGACAGATAGACACACAGAGATGGACGGACAGACAGACATGCAGAGATAAACAGACATGTGGGGGTGGACAGACAGACAGACACACACAGATGGACAGACAGACAGACACACAAAGGTGGACAGACACGCAGAGATGGATGGACAGACAGACATGCAGAGATGGTCAGACATGAAGAGATGGACAGACAGACAGCCATGCAGAGATGGATGGACATGAAGAGATGGGTAGACAGACAGACACACAGAGATGGACAGACAGACATGCAGAAATGGACAGACAGACAGCCATGCAGAGATGGATGGACATGCAGAGATGGATGGACAGACAGACATGCAGAGATGGACAGACAGACAGACATGCAGAGATGGACGGACATGAAGAGATGGACGGATAGACAGACACGCAGAGATGGACAAACAGATGCGCAGAGATGGACAGACAGACAGACATGCAGAGATGGACGGACATGCAGAGATGGGCGGACAGACAGACACTCAGAGATGGACAGACATGCAGAGATGGACAGACATGCAGAGATGGACAGACAGACAGACACGCAGAGATGGACGGACATGAAGAGATGGGCGGACAGACGACAGACATGCAGAGACGGACGGACATGAAGTGCTGGAGGAACAGACACACAGAGACAGGGGTGGGGGGCCCGGGGGGGAGGGACGCCCAGCGCCCTGGACGGCGGGAGGGGCCGGAGGCGGGCGGCTGACCTGGAGGTGGAGCAGGCTGTTCTCCTGGAGGTAGAGGTACTGCAGGCTGACCAGGCCGCGGAAGATGTGGCCGGGCAGGCTGCTGAGCTGGCAGCGGTACAGGTGCAGGGACTGCAGCCGCTCCAGGCCCTGGAAGGTGTCGGGCTCCAGCGAGCGCAGGTGCCGGTTGTCGCCCAGGTCCAGCTCCTCGAGCGCCTGCAGGCGGCGGAAGGTGCCA
The DNA here is from genome assembly GCA_028565675.1 of Sorex palustris. Classification (NCBI taxonomy): domain Eukaryota; kingdom Metazoa; phylum Chordata; class Mammalia; order Eulipotyphla; family Soricidae; genus Sorex; species Sorex palustris. The sequence continues at coordinate 45,545,705 of JAOXYA010000045.1, read as the reverse complement.
GGGTAGATGGTGGAGAGGTTGTTGGAGAAGAGCCACAGGGTGAGCAGGTGGGGCCCGAAGGTGCCCGGCCGCAGCGTGCGGATGAGGTTGTTCTGCAGGAAGAGGCGCTGCGTGCCGGGCGGCAGGGACAGAGGCACCGACGAGAAGTTGTTGGCCTGGCAGCTCACGGTGGGCGGGGATGAGTAGCAGGTGCAGAGCATGGGGCAGCTGGGGGCGGCGGGGGGCAGCGCCAGCAGCAGCAGCAGGAGGCAGGCGGAGGCTGGACCTGCGGGGGTCGGGCAGAGACCGTCAGGGGGCCGCTCCTCCCCCGCCCCGCCCCGCCCCCCTGCGTGCGCCAACCTGCCAGGGTCTGGGAGGTGAGGGGCCCCAAGAGGCCTCGGCCACCCCCCCTTACTTAAAAACCTTTAAAAAAATTGATTTGAGGGCTGGAGCGATAGCACAGCGGGTAGGGCATTTGCCTTGCCTTTGCTGTGGCCGATCCGGGTTCGATTCCCAGCATCCCATATGGTCCCCCGAGCACTCCGGGAGTGATTCCTGAGTGCAGAGCCAGGAGCAACCCCTGAGCATTACCGGGTGTGGCCCCAAAAGTACCCCCCTCAAAAAATTGATTTAGAGCGGAGGCAATAGTACAGTGTGGAGGGCGCCTGCCTTGCACATGGCTGACCTGGGTTCGATTCCTGGCGTCCGATATGGTCCCTGAACACCACCAGGAGTAATTCTTGGGTGCAGAGCCAGGAGTAACCCCTGAGCATTGCCAGCTGAGGCCCAAAAAGTCAAAAACAAACAAAAAATTGATTTGGGGGCAAGAGTGATTGTACAGCACGGAGTGTGCTTGTTTTCCCTGCATGTGGCTGACCTGGGTTTGATCCACAGCACCCTGGAGGGGTCCCCAAGCACCACCAGGAGTGATTCCTGAGCTCAGAGCCAGTAGTAACTCCTGAATATTGCAGGGTGCGACCCCAAAAGCCAAAAACATTGATTTGGGGGCCAGAGAGGTAGTATAGCGAGGTGGGGGGTGGGGGGGTATTTTCCTTGCATGCGACTGACCCAGGTTCAATCCCTGGCACCACATAGGGTCCCTTAAGCACTTCCAGGAGTCATTCCTGGGTACAGAGCCAGGAGTAACCCCTGAGCATCGCCAGGTGTGGCCCCCAAAGCCCCCCCCAAACACAAATTGGTTTAGAGTTGAAGCAATAGTACAGCAGGGAAGGCGCTTGCCTTGCACATGGCTGACCCAGGTTCGATTCCCAGCATCCCATATGGTCCCAGAATACCACCAGGAGTAATTCTTCAGTGCAGAGCCAGGAGTAACCTCTGAGTATTGCTGGGTGTGGCCCAAATAGCCAAAAATAAAAAAAAATGAATGATTTGGGGACCAGAGCAATAGTACAGCAGAGAGTGTGTTTGTTTTCCTTGCATGTGGCTGACCTGGGTTTGACCCCTGGCACCCTATAGGGTCCCCCAAGCACCACCAGGAGTGATTCCTGAGCTCAGAGTCAGGAGCAACTCCTGAACATCGCTGGGTGTGACCCCAAAAGCCAAAAAAATTGATTTGGGGGCTGGGGTGGTAGTACAGCATGGAGGATGTTTGTCTTGCATGTGGCTGACCCAGGTTCAATTCCTGGCACCGCATATGCCTCCCCCCCACCCCCCAAGCACCGCCAGGACTGATTCCTGAGTTCAGAGCCAGTGGTGAACCTTGAGCATTGTCAGATGTGACCCCCAAATGCCCCTCAAATTGATTTGGGGCTGGAACGATAGTGCAGCAGGGAGGACGTTTGCCTTGCACATGGCCGACCCAGGTTCGATCCCCAGCATCCTACAGGGTCCCCAGAGCACCATCAGGAGTAATTCCTGAGTGCAGAGCCACGAGTGAACCTTGAGCATCGCTGGGCAAGGCCCCAAAAAATAACTGAAAAGAAAAGAAAACATTGATTGGCTGAGCCAAGAGACCGGACAGCGGGGAAGATGCTGCTGGCCTGGCACACACACACACACACACACACACACACACACACACACAGCAGTCTGGGTTCCACCCCTGGCACTGCACAGGGTCCCCTGAGCCCCACCGAGAGGGATCCCTGAGCTCGAAGCCAAGAGTCAGCCCCCAGTTTTAAACAATTGATTTTGTCAGTGAGAGAATGGGCTGGGCGCATGCGTGGGCTGTAGGAGGCCCAGGTTCGGGCCCTGAGCATCCCTGGGCGTGAGTCAGGGGGTCCCTGAACCCTACGAGGTATGACCCTCACTTCCCCACTGGGCACACAGCTCAAAGGGAAACGGAGCCTAGCCTGGCAAGCATTGGCACCGCACGGGCTGGGCACTGCTGGGTGTAGCCCTGGTGCCTCGTCACTATTGGACACACCACTGATGTACGATCCCACGGGAATCTGAGCCCAGCCCAGCACCCAGTGCTCCTGGTCACTTACACTCTCCGCCTCTCCGGGCAGTTAGGGTGGTACTGGCCAGGCTGCGGGGGCTAGAGGTGCATCTTCTTCCTCCCTTGCTGCCCTGGCCGGGGGGTAGGGGGGCTCCCCTTGCTCCCTGCAGGTCTGTCCGACCTCAGCTCTGAGAAGGGGGGAGTTCTTGGTGGGGGTCTGCCCTGGGTGGGGTCCTAGTTCGGTGCCTCCTGTATTGCCTCCTCTCCCCATTAAATGTCAAGACAACCACTTTTTTTTTGTCTGTTGGGGGGCCACACCCAACTGTGCCCAGGGCTGACTCCTTCCTAGCTCTGTGCTCAGGGATCACTTCGGGTGGGGCTCCATGGATGGTACCCGGGTTGGCCGTGTGCAAGGCAAGTGACCTCCCTGCTGGCCTATGACTCCGGCCCCTCCCCCTTCAGTGTCAGCACTACCCCCTCCCCACCCCCCGCCCCATCACAAGGACCCTGTATCTCCAGACATTGCCGCGTGTCCCCTGGGAAGCAGATGTGTCCACATGAGGACATAGGTCAGAAGGAACTTGAAACCCTTCACAACTCGTGAATCCACGGTGCATGGGCAATGGTGCTCGGGCCTCGCTGGAGTCCTCCCCTGGCACCGCACTGGTCCCCAGAACCCCTCACTATCCTGTTGCTTTGCAAAACCTTTGACAAGGGGAGAGAGAGAGAGAGAGAGAGAGAGAGAGAGAGAGACAGAGAGAGAGAGACAGAGAGAGAGAGACAGAGAGACGATGAGAGGGAGGTGATCCTCATGTTACATGAGGGAGTCTGGGGATTGGTCCCCAGCACACAGGGGTGCTCCAAGCATGGCCAGGAGTGACCCCTGAGCACAGAGCTGGGAGGAGCATTGAAGCAATAATGTCAGGTGTAGCCCCACACCCAAAATCAAACCAGCAAACCACCCCCCGCCCCGCTCCCACGCAGCAAGGGCTCTTAGGGACCAGGGGCAGTGGGCCTTTGGCAAGGGCCCACCTGCCACAGAATCATCTGGAACTTCCTCCGCTCACCCTGTGTGAAATCACGGTTCCTGGGAGGCAGGAAGTTGCATTTTCCACTCCAGCTTCTTTCTATTCAAAGACATTCAATAACCTTCCTTCCTTCCCTCCCTCCTTCCTTCCCTCCCTCCTTCCTTCCCTCCCTCC
>JAOXYA010000045.1:45503643-45530880 GCA_028565675.1 Sorex palustris | reverse complement strand
TCAGCATGATATTCTCAATGTCTATCCATTTAAAGTTAATTTCATGATTTAATTTTTCCTGGTGGCTACAGATGTTGGTAATCTCTTATACAAGGGCTCAATGACACCAAGGTGAGATACAACAACCTTCACACACTCTCTTCTTAGGACACCTTTTTTGATCATTTTTAGAGAATCACTCATAACAAGCAACACAAAATAAATTATTTAGGGCCTGCTATTGGGGCAGGCTTGGGTGGTGGTTGGGAAAATTCAAAATAATGGTGGCAGGATTGGTGTTGGAATATTGAACGTAATAAATTATTGTGAACAACCTTATAAAATTAAATTAAATTTAAAAAATAAATAAAGTGGGGGAGGGGGGAGAAAGAAAGAAGCTGTGGGTGTGAGGCATGAATTGGGTTCCAGCTGAGTTTCTGTGCATTGCAGATTTCTTTTTGGCCCCATGGCTATCAGAACAGTGCAGAGCCACTCTGCCTGGGTTTGCTATTATGCTGAGATGCCATGAATGTAACAGAGGCACAGTGGCTGCTGTGAGCACTGCTGCTTTGCCTTGACTCAGCACCCAGGGCTTGACAGATCGAGTGAGCTGCTGGGAGGGTATGATGCTGAGTGGCTTGAGTTTACACATTTTCAGGTTCAGGATGGACAAAGGCCCCAGCACGAGTCCCACCTGCAAGTCTGAAGCATGAGGAAGGGCTGGGGAGAGGGTCTTTTGGGGGCAAAGCTGCCCTCCGTGGAAAATACCCACTCTCCTGCCTCTGAAATGAGTCAGAGGGAGAGGATAAGCATGGAATGATTGCAATCATTTGAGGCATATAAAGAAACATAGTAGGAAAAGAATACGCAATGACAACTGTCCTGAAGCCAGGAGGATTTCTCCTTAGCTGAAACCTTGCCACAAGGGGGGCAGGGATGTTAGGGCAGAGGAGGGACCTGTCATTTTTACCTTTATTGGATTTTGGACTAGATGAATAGTCTAGAGAAGACAACGTGTAATTCTCAGAAAGATCTAGTAAGTAGTAGGATGTAAAAGTCAAATGAAGCACTGGGTTTGGTCCCCGGTGGCGCTTCAAATGTGTGATTTGCAGTTTCAAATTAGACAGGCCTCCCTGTGGTCATGGAGGAATTCTTTGAAGTTCGAGGAATATGTTTGCCCAGGGTTTGAATGCAAAGAGAATAGGGCCCCTGCTGGGGAGAGGAGCTGCCTTTAGTCAAAGGAGGTTGGAGAAAGAGGAGCAGAGGCGAGACCTGGGGAGCCCTGTCCAGACTTGCTGACTAAGGACAGGGATGCTCAAATGAAACAAGACTCAGAAGGGACCACTTATCCTGGGGCTGGCTCCGGAGGGTTTGTCTGATGGTTCATCCCCACACCTGGGGCGTGACCAGTGGCCCTGATGGCCCCCAAGATGGCGACACTAATAAGGAGGGTCTAGCCCTCCACCCCCTTCTCTACACGGCAGGACTCAAGCTTGAATTGAGCGCATTTGGGGGGAACTGACACTGGCCCATTGCACCCCTAATCAGGTAGATAAAAAGATCGGCAGTTGGGCTTGATGGAGATAACATTCAGTCTGTTGCTCTATCAGCCCACAAGCAACTGCTTAGCCATGTCTTCATTTGAGGGTGTCCTGGGAAGCAGAGGAGGGGGTCTGTGGTGGAATTAAGGTCTTTTCAGACTCTTCCTTGCCTGTCCGTGTAGCCCTGAGAAGTGAATCTGAGGAGCCAATCCCCATGGCTCAGCAAGGATGCCTCTGAGCTTTCCTCTGGGACAAATCCACTGGCTCTGGGATATGGCAACTAAGTCAGGCCTTGCCTCTCTAAGAGTGTCAGTGAGTATGGATGCTACTTGGTGGATTCAAGATTTGATGCTTTTGTATTTGACTGGGGGAGGTGGGGGCACACCCGGCAATGCTCAGAGGTTACTCCTGGCTCTACACTTAGAAATTACTCCTGTTGGTGCCCAGGGGGACCATTTAGGATGCCGGGGATTGAACCTGGGTCCAGCATGGCACATGCAAAGCAAATGCCCTGCTCATTATACTATCTCAGCAGCCCCATCGAATCAAGTTTTGATATTTTGTTCAACATCGGCTTATAGCATTTGCTTTTATTTTAAAGAAAGGTTGCTTTTTTAATCTGTATCAATGAATTTCTTGTTATTATTTTATTGGTGCTTGGGATTGAATCCAGGGCCTCATACACGCAATGAGAGTATTCTATTGCAGAGCTCAAGCTCCATGACACTTCCTTTGTGGGGCTTGCACTGAATTCTTACCCCTTTAACTTTGCGACCGAGGGTCAAATGAACACCTCACTCCTGTTCCTCTTAGTCCTAGACCCTTGAGAGATGGAGACAGAAATGAGGTGAGGAGAGCATCCCCAGAGTGTCTGAATGCTTCTCCAGGATGCTGCCCATTCCAACTGATGCCACATGAGCAGAAGGTATGCCGATGTAGGCTCTAGATCAAAAATCGGCAACTGGGCAAGTTCTGCTCCTGAGACATGTCAAGACATTTTTGATCATCAAGACTAAGGGAAGAGCTATTGACTAAAGCAGGGAAAGACTGAGTATTCTACAAAACTCTGGGACCATGCTTCGTATACCAGGAATTACTTGGCTTTAGACAGTAATGGTGCAAGATTGAGAAACTTGGTTGTAAAGCAAGAACAAAGCCTTTTACACATCAAGATGAGTACAAGAGATGAAGAGTCAGGGAAATAAAGTTGGAGAGAAAAGGGTGAAAGAAGAGAGAAGGTCAAAGAGAGGCTTAATAGCTGAGAAGCCTTGGAAATTTAGCCCACTGCTTCCTGTGAGATATATACATATATATAATACATACATATATATGAATATATATGCATATGCATGGTCTTTTGGGTCACACCCCGCGATGCACAGGGGATACTCCTGGTTCTGCACTCAGGAATTACTCCTGGCAGTGATCGAGGGACCATATGAGATGCCGGGAATAGAACCGGGGTTGTCTGCATGCAAGGCAAACACCCTACCTGCTGTACTATCGCTCCAGCCCCATTCCTCTGCAATATTGGCTGGTCACTGTCCCTATCGATTCTCACTGTCCTATCTGTGAGGGAGAATAATGATGTGAGCTTCCAGGGATGTGTTGGTTTGGGTGCATAGGAAGTAACTGGTCTACAGAGGATGTCAGGAGTCCTGAGGTTCCTCTGTAGGCCTCGCCCACCTTTCCTCCATTATTCCGCTCTCTTCTGAGACATCAGTCAGAGTCACTCCTGGGGTGAGTGGAAATTGTTCAGAGTTGGACACCTCAGGTGCAAGATACCCACAGATGGCAGTAGGTCCCAGGAGGTAGTTTCCTGTAGGCATCCCCTGATATCAAAGCAGAAGTATAACAATTAAGCAAATTTCTTTTTTAAAAAAATATTTTTTATTCAATCACTTTGAGATAGACCCTTACAAGGCTGTTCAGGATTAGATTTCAGTCTAACAGTATTTTAATACCCATCCCACCACAGTGTACATTTCCCAGCACCAGAGTCCCCAGGTTACTTTCCATCACCCCCCACCCGTCAATTAAGCAAATTTCTTATCAGCAACTCTGCCCCCATATCCCCCACCTGGAGCAATCATAACAGCCTCTTTCCACTTCCCTAAAATCATAATATAAGTTTCTCACTTATATTAAAATCATAATATAAGTGGCTCAGCAGCCAGCCGTTCTGAGAGTGGACGCTTGGGTGAGTCCCTCCATCCCTTGATGCCCAGGGTAGAGAGTCCAGGGCTGGGAGGAAGCAGGAATCCATGTGGCCAACACCTTGGAGGCTTGTGGTCAGCACTGATTAGGGTCCCTCCCCCTCTGTCCGGGAGGGAGCCAGTATGGGTGCAGGTTATGGAGCCACAATCTAGCAGGGGATCGTGTAATTGCTATCCCAGGAGCACTGTGGGTGCCCCCAGAAGAAAGGGACTTAGGTCCTGGTGTTGACATTTCTGGGACCTGTCCCAGGTGCTACAGCTCAGGGTGTGTTCTTAGGAAGACAGTCACACTCTTTTTTTTCCCCTTTTGGGTCACACCTGGCGATGCTCAGGGATTACTCCTGACTCTGTACTCGGGAATTACTCCTGGCAATGCTCGGGGGACCATATGGGATGCTGGGCATCGAACCTGGGTCGGCCGCATGCAAGGCAGATGCTCTCCCCACTGTGCTATCGCTCCGGCCCCAGACAGTGATACTCTTTAGTTTTGCCTTTAACCAGCCAGCTCAGACACTGCAGTTGTGCTCTGTGCCAAGGGACTGTGCAGAGGCACAAGACACCCGCAAGCAGGGAAGGTGCTGTGACCCCGTTGCAGTTGCCGACTGGAGAGATGAAGCTGCCGTTGCTGCTACCTCTACTGCTAGGAACTGTCTCTGCGCGCCACCTGGGTGAGTCCTGCCCGGCCCTCTCAGCCAGTGCTCTCTCTCCCTGTGCCTGTTCTCCTGGGCCAGGGCCACAGCTTTGACTTATTGGGTGACCCCAGCCAGTGCTTCTCACACTAGGTTTCTATGAAACTTGGAGCTGTGACCAATATCTCTCTAGGAGCCTTCACAGGGGAGAAAAAAACAGCCACCTGGGGAGTCACAGGCCTTCTCATGGGTGCTTCTCACACCCCCAGAATACTCACCTATGGGGTTGAGGCTCTCACCCTTCTGGACACGTTGGCCAAGAGACCTGGCTTTACCCAAACTGAGTTAGACCCTCCTAGTTTTGCCTTCACATGGAGGCCCTTGGAAGACATGTGTTTGTGTGTGTGTGTGTCTCTGTGTGTGTTTGTGTATATGTCTGTGTGTCTCTCTCTTGTGTGTGTCTCTCTGTGTATATGTGTGTATGTCTTTTTGTGAGTCTGTGTGTATGTCTGTGTGAGTGTATGTGTGTCTGTCTGTATGTGTGTATATGTCTGTGTGAGTGTATGTGTGTATGTCTGTGTGAGTGTATGTGTGTGTTTGTCTGGTGAGTGTGTATATCTGTGTGTATGTGTGTATGTCTGTGTGAGTGTGTGTATATGTGTGAGTGTATGTGTGTGTATGTCTCTGTGTGTGTGTGTGTATGTCTGTATGTGTGAGTTTGTGGGTGTGATACTGTCCATGGTCCTAGGAGATTCCAACCTGATGGAAGGTTACCTCTTCTTCAGGGGACAATGCCCCCCCTCCAGAGTGTCTGGACAACCAGGCTGACCTGAGCCAGAACCTGGACTACTTTGGGGAGCAGAGGGGCGTGTTAGCACTGCATGGGGAGATTCCATCAGGGGAAGTGGAGGCTGAGGCTTCTGGATGTCAAGAGACTTTTGAGGATGAGGACAACCTGGATTCAGACCCTGCTGCCCCAGAGGATTTTGAATGCCCCAAGGAAGAGGAGACAGTTCAATTGCAGGGCACTCCTGAGTGTAAGACTTGTCGCTATGTGTTGGTGAGGAAGCCCCAGACATTTTGGGGAGCTAAGGTAAGTGGCAGGGAAACTTCTGGGAAGCTACAGGGTAGGGTGTGTGTGTGTGTGTGTGTGTGTGTGTGTGTGTGTGTGTATGCATACTAGGGTAGGAGAGGAGATTCAAGCATCTGTCTTCTCTTCTTCCAGACTAGTAGTTCTTCAAATCTATCGTGAGTGACTCTGTGTTTTCATGAGATCTTGGTAAAACACAAATCTCTGACTTAACAGCCTCAAGCTTGCACTCAGAACACGTTCCTAGGTGGTGATGATGTTGGTGCTGTGCAAAGTGCACATGGAGACCCAGAGTTTCACACAAAAGGTCTCTGGGTCAGATGTTCCTGTGTGAAGTGCTAGCTTGGCCTTTCCTGGACAGTGTTCTTGCAGGCGACTTCACCTTGTGTCTGCATTTGTAAAGAGAGGAGAGGTAGTGCCAGCTGTAACCAGCATGAAGAAATGTGGCAGCAAGTTGCTAGGCTCGGGATGAGGATGAACTGAGACCTGGAGTATCAGGAACAGTCCCTGGGCCATGACAAAACTCTCCATAAATGGTGACTGTAATTATTCTGGCCATTAATATTACTCCCTGCAAGATGTTCCTGATGACCGGGGAGGTAGTACAATGGATGGGATGCTTGCCTTGACCACAGCTTATCTAATTTGATCTCCAGTACCCCATAGGGGCCCCCGAGTCCTGCCAGGAGCGATCCCTGAACATAGAGTAGGAGCACAGATGACTGTGGCCCCAAAATCAGACAAAAAGATGTTGCTGAAGACAAGAGCTTGGAATGGGATTGAGGGGAAAGACGTGGTCCCTGGCTACTGACAGGCAGCAGGACTGTGAGCCTCTTTCCTAGACAGGAATCTAGGGTGAACCTCTCCTGCACACCCCCCCCATCCTCTTCTCTTTGCAGAAAATGTGCAGGAAGTTCTACCAGGGCAACCTCGTTTCCATCCACAACCTCAGTACCAATAATCAACTCAATTGTTTGGCCAGTGGGATTAACCAAGGCCAGGTCTGGATAGGAGCGACCCGAAGGCACTGGGTAAGTGAGCACCCACCTCTCAGGGACACAATTTTTTTTTCTGACAGCCCCCAGGGTGCCCCGCTGAACATTGGCAGCTTAGATGACAACAGTAGCACGCAGGGGTGTTCTGGCTTTTGAGAACCCCCACTCTGGGCACCTCTCTCTTCCCGAGTCCCTGTCGAGTGACTTCATGCTCGTCACTTGACATCTGCCGAGGACTGGTACGATAGCTGGTGCATAATTCCGGGTCCAACTTCCCTTCCCTCCGCCTTCTCACTTTGCCCACACAGCTGGTGGCTAAACATTCATGCATTCATCACAGACTGACCAGCTTTCTGGGAGCTTCTGTTTCCCTCAGGGTCCTTCTCTTTGAGTTTGTGATGGCAGATGAGTAAGAGCCCAGAGGTTTGCTACTCAGTGTGCTCACGAGCCAGCAGTACCAGGGTGCCCAGGTGGCTGGTTAGGTATGTCCAACCCTAGCAGGGTCCTACTCCCAAACACCCTAGACCTGAGCCTGAATTTTCATAAGACCCCCCAGGAATCTTGGGTGTGTAGTGAACCCCATGAAGGCTTTGTGGTTCCCTTGTATTAGTCACAAACTCTTGGGGCTGATGGGTCTTCGAGTAGAGGGTTGAGTGAGTTTCTCTCTTTTTTTTCTCTAAATAATGTAGGAGTACTGCTATTTGTTCAGCCATTGATTAAGCTGATTGAATTGGGCATGAACTCCACATTACTTTTTTATTTTACTGTATCACTATGAGATAGAGTTACAAAGCTTTCATGTTTAAGATTCAGCCATACAATGATAAAACACTCATCCCTCCACCAGTGCACATTTTCCACCACCACTGTCCCAAGTATCACCCCCACCCCACATACATACACATCACAGTCCTCATCCTGCCTCTATGGCAGACAATTTCCCCAATACTCTCTAACTTGGGGCATTAATTTTGCTCGAATTTTCCCACCACCATTCAAGCTTGTCCAGGGCAAATGCTAGATAGTATAATTTCCATAGCTCATTTAGAAATTCACAAGAGCTCGAGCGGCCACAATTGTAAATGTAAATTTCTAGATTGTAAATGGTTGGGTTCCGGAGACGTATCTGTATGGCACTAATCCATTTTGGGATTCAATTGGGAGTCTCTGGACCAGGGCTTTTGGTGTGCTAAGATGGCTTCCAGAGGCAAATTGTGGGCGTAACAGCCAGTCTTCTGGGCAGGTGGTGACCTGGGGAGGGACAGCCCGGGTTCTCTGCCACCATGCGGCCTGGAGATTTAGTCCTGAACCCGCATACCTGGGTCTTGCTTGTGAAAGCTCTTGGTCACTGGGATTCCATCTGGTGTAGGTGGGGAGACTGCACCTGCTCCATCTGTGGTGCCCTGGTGATATTGGCTCGGTATGGGGCCTGAAGAGATCTCCAGCACTGTGGTGTCTTCTGGGACTTGCTGCTATGTCTCTGGGCCAAGGCTGTTGGTGTGTTAAGGTCCACATTACAAAATTTTCAGCAGATTATATCTTGGTGAGGTCCATCCTGAGATGGTGGAGTCAGGCTTGGAGTATGGCTGCAATTTTGGATTGTGGAAGCAAGTGGCTGCCGGGAACTCTGCTTGGGTGGGCAGAGGCCAACCCCGCCCCCCAATTTACTCCGGTCTGTTCAGCCATGTATGGGTCCAAGCTTAATTGCGGCTTTGATCTCTTTTGAGATTATTTAGGGGTTTCTGAGGCAAGGCCAATAGTAGAGCTTACAGGGTGGTACTGGAGTTGGTTCTTTGGGGTGACTGCCAGTGCCTCCAGGTGTATTGGGAGGTGGGGGAGGTAGCCCATCCCAACTCTGAGTGAGTTTGTATAGCTGAGCTGGAGGTGGTTTGTGGATGTGACTTCCACATACCTAACTTTTGGCCATTTAATTTCTTGGTAAACTTGTTCCCAAGTTGTTGGGGTCTGGCCAAAGCCACAGCGGCAATTTTGGGGTATCAGGAAGCCTGAAGGTAACATCAGGCTTATGCACTAATCCCGCAGGTACAGGTTGACTTGTTGGCAGCACCATACCCCTGGTCGAGTGAGTTTTAAGATGAGTTCATTCATAGACTGAGTTTCCATAAGGGAGACAGTGCTCTGGCCAAGCATTCTCCATGGCCACCAGAGACTGTTTCCTTGGATTGGTTGTCCTCTGACCCAGACTATTTTTTCCTTTAGATCCTGTCCAGAAAATTTAAGTGGACAGATGGGAGCTATTGGGATTTTACGCACTGGGCACCAGGACAGCCAGGGAATGGAGGAGGACGCTGTGTGGTCATGTGCACCCAAGGTGAGGGAATGGACGCCAGGTGAGAGTGTGGTGGAGGGAGGTGACTGACCCATTGTCCCTCTGAGCTGATGGCCACAGGCCCACATTCAAGATCCAGCAGATAGCTGTGAGGGCTGACACTGGGCTTCCCGTGGCAAACAGCCAAGCAACTTGATGGGCAGGGGGCAGAGGCCAAGTGGCCTTCTTCCTTTTCCCAGCAGAGCTCAGCTCTAGGTCTGGGGAGTGGGCTGGGTCATCTCTTTCCTCTGAGCAAAGGGGATAAGAGTGAAGGAATGATGTGACAGGCAAAGCAGCTGTGAGAAATGCAGGTATGGGTCAGGGTTGAAGCCAAGAGATGGGAATAGTGCCTGACTGGCAGATTTCTGGCCATTGTAGAGAGATGTGGATGCCAGAGATGAGGAGCTTCGATAGTGACTGAGTCCTTATGGATCAGTCTTCCACATCCTTGCTCTTGCCAGTTGAGATACAGTCAAGTGCTTACCTCACCCTGCCTCAGTGTCCTTATGGGTGCAATGGGAAAATAGCACTAAATCTGGGGTAATCGTGAGGATGAAAGTTTTTGTCTGAAGATAAACCTCCTCCCAGGAAGAGCTCCGTGATCTGCTGCATTAGCTGGGGGGTGAGGAGTGAAGGTGGAAAGTTTGCTAAAGAGGCTGTGAGCCAGCTGACATCTCTGTGTGCTCTGTTGCTAGGGGGCCTTTGGAAGCGAGCTCATTGCACAAAGCTGCTGCCCTTCATCTGCTCTGCCTAAACCAGCGGTTCCGGTTCCAGTTCCAGCAGTTCCGGTTCCATCTCCCTGCCCTGGAGTCTCCTCTCTCTCATTGTCCTGGGACACTTGGCTCCATCCCTCAGCTTCTCCATCAATCTATAAAGACCCTCTCAGCAGTTCCTGACTCCTTTGTTCAGTTGCTCATTTTGAAAATTCATTAGCTGGAAAATGCTAAATGCACTTGCTTCCACCATGTGATGGAGGCTGGGGATGGTGTCCGAGGCATTTAGTTTTAGCGCCATCTGCGTGCAGGACATGAACAAAGAGACTGTTTTGATCTCCCCAAAGTGAGTTTCAAGGATTGCACACTCAGGAGAGAAAGAACTCGCCCTTCTACATTGTTTGCATTCAGAGTGTTATATGTGTGGTGGGAGTGATTTTTCATGTGTGTATGTGGGCATTAGTGGCAGATAATAGTGCTGAATCAACTATTTTTGTGTAGGGGCTCGAGATATATTACAACAGGTAGGGTGCCTGCCTTATACACGACCAACCTGGGCTTGATCCCCAGCACCCCTGTGTGGTTCCCCGAGTTCTGCCAGGAATCGTCCCTGGGTGTAGAGCCAGAAGTAAGCTTTGAGCACAGCCATGTGTGGCCCTTCACCTCAGAAAAGAAATTCTGTTGGAGGAACTGGAGAAATTGGCCAGCAGGTTAGGATACCAACCTGGTTCAATCCCCCAACACCGCATATGGTCTCCTAGCATAGCCAGCAGTGACCTTGGGTACAGAACCTCGAGTGAGCCCTGAGCACTGCCAAGTGTGACCCAATAGCCCTCCTGCCAAAAACACACACACCACAAGTATTAAAAATAACTGTGATGGACCCATGAGGGCCTGTGTGGACAGACATGTGGAGGGAGGAAGGTGTCCAATGACAGACCATTCCCAGGAGAATGACTATCTCCCTGACCCCTAGCCCCCATCTTCCCCATGTCCATGCCTCCTGCTCTCAGGGCAGAGCTGCTTCCTAGGCAACGAGTGGCCCGCATCCTGCATCTACAGTTCTAGGTTCTGGCCTCCCCTGCTGCCCTGGTGCTGCGTCCTGGAGAGGGGACATGGAGAGAGAACTTGCAAAGGGTTTTTGGCTCCAAGAAGAGGTGGAGATGGATGTATCCAGAAGTCAAAGAGCCCTGGGTGGCAGGAAGCTTTTGATTTCTACATGGTGGTCTCCCAAGTGCAAAAAAGGGGTTCTGCTCTGGTATCAACCCCCACCCCCCCCTCCGTGCAGGTCCTGGGGTTTGGGATCACACCTGGTGGCACTCTGATGCAGTTTCTGGCTCTGTGCTTAGCAATCACCTGCATAGCACCTGGTGGTGTGTGTGTGGGGGGAGGGGAGTTGTCATAGTTGAGGCAAAGGGACCTTATGTGAGGTAAATGCCTGACCTCCTGCACTACTGCTCTGGCTCCTTTTCCATCATCTTTTCTTGGGCTTTCACTTCAACCACTATATATTCACTTATTTGGACCTTCTGATCTCAGGGTAGACTCTAGATTCAAAAGCAACACTCCCAGGTACAGAATACCTTTGGGAGACTGATTGGTGACTTGTTGAAGAATAGGTTTTGTGAATAGAAAGGGAGAGATATTTGTAACAGTGGGTGTGGGGGGGAGTGGAAGGACTGGGAATGGTTGTGGAGGGAAACTATAGAAAAGAGACAATAAAGGAGAGAATGCATTTCCTCCTCCCCAGGAGAACAGTATTTCCCAGGATCCCTGGTGGCAGCGGAGCCTAACCCATGCTGGCTCCCAGTGCTGGGACCCTTGGCAAGTCTGGCCTCTGAGTGAGGCCTGTCATACTCCAGATATCGGTAACCTGGGAGTCTGGTATCTCCGAAGCCACAGCCAGAGGGAGTGGGTGTGTTAAACCAGAAGGTTTTAATTTACTTGTTACTGCAGCTAATTCTGGTATAACCTGATGCATACAGAAAAGAAGGTGCTTGCACATGCTTCAAAATTTCCAAACATAGCAGAGAAGGCGAGAGCCCAGACTTAGGAATCCTAAAGCTCTGGCTTGGAGTCCCAGCCCTTCCATTCCCATTTCTGAAACCTTGTCTGGGCTCCGCACAGTGCTCTGACAGTCCAGGCTGAGTTTGATGCGCCTGAGGGGTGCTTAGCCCCTACTCTCCGAGTGTCAGAGCTCTCTCGTGTGCAGACCAGACAGCAACCACAGGTGGGAGGCACGAGTTGGGTTTCAGTTGAGTTTCCACGTCTTCAAGATTTCTTTTTGACCCCATGGCATTCGGAAGAGCCCAGAGGCTCTATGCCTTGGGTTTGCCCCTGTGCTGAGAAATGCTTCGCCCCCTGCTTTCTGTGAATCAGCACCCACCGCCCGGGAGATGAGCGAGCTGCTGAGTGGGTATGCGGCTGAGAGATTCCAATCTACATGTTTGCAGTTTCAGGAGGGACAGAGTTCCCCCGACAGAGACCAAACGTGCAAGTCTGGAGGATGAGGACGGGCTGGGCAGAGGGTCCTTTGGGGCACAGCTGTCCTCCTTGGAAAGTACCCAGTGTCCGGCCTCGGCCCTGCCTCCTAAAGGTTGAGTCAGGGTTGCTGATGGACACGGAGCCGGGCAGAGCTGGGCATGCTGCCTCTGGGTATGTTTTACCCCACCGTGCTGGGACTGAAGGGCCTGAAAGCCAAGTGGTTAGTGATGGGCCCATGCAGGAAGGGGAGAATCTTACTCCTTCTTCCCTGGACATGGGGGATCATTGGGGTGGGACCTTAACAAGTGTCCTGGCTTGATCTCCCCCCTCCTCACTTCTAGGGCTCTGTCCTGCTCTCCCACCTGCATCTTCCAAGGAGGGACCAGCCCTCCTCACGGGTGCCTCTTGGGCAGTCCAGACCTCAGGGCTCTGCCCACTCTACAACTCCCCAGATGGACTGACCATGAAGCCGGCAAGTCTGACACTGCAGGGCTGATCCCCTGCCCCACTGACACTGACTCCTGCCTGGTTTGAAAAGAGACACCCTAAATCCGTTTCATGAAACTGCATCAGCACTGACCACATCCTGCCCAGGGGCCGTTTCTGGATCCCATCCTCACTTTAAGGGAGCCCGGAAAGGGGATTGGGGATATCTGGGCAACTGCAACTGGGGGAGGCATCTGGGTAATTGGATAGCTTCTTGTCCTTGCCCCTCCCTGAGCATCAGGACATTCTTGAACTCTCTCTGGCCATGGTGGCGTCCTGGACAAGTCACATTCCCTCCGGGGTCCCAGCTGGCATCTCTGGAAGCAGGAGACCAGGACATACTGGTTCTGAAGGTGCTTTAGTTGCTAACATGAGGGGATGGATATCCTGACATGACGCTGTAAGGCCCGGCCCGCTCAGTGCTGCTGGAGCCTTCTGTCAACATTGGTTTGGGTTGGAGATTTGAGGCATTTCCAACCTGGCATGCTTGAGGGCTACCACTGGTTGTATTCTGGGGACCCTGTGGGGCCAAGGACAGACCATGGACCTCCTGCAGGCAAAACACGTGCTCTCTTGAGCCATTTCTGTGCCCCACCATTGATGACTCCGGAGGGCTGGGCAGAGTGGGAACCGGGTTGGGGATGCCTGGCCTTGGTGAAGGGCTGACACACTAGCAGGGTGGGGCCCTGGCAGAACAGGGCAGAACTGTGGGGCAAGGCATGCCTTCTCCTGCCCTAGGGCAAGAGCTCCTAAGGACTCTTCACTCACTGGTCTTGTCTGGGTTTCTGGGATGAGCCTGGGGTTCTCTCCTGGCAGAACTGAACAGATTGGGGCTGAGCTGGGCAAGATCTTTGATGTCTTAGGGGTGAGGGGGTGTGGACTGGGCCCCAGCTCTCTCTCTTTTCCTGCCTGATGGGCCTCGGGGCACCTCAACACAGGGAAACTAGAGTCTACGTGCTAGGACTATGCTAAGTTCCGGGATAACTGTGAAGGCTGCTTTGAGCCTTGGGACTCATCATTCCTATGATTATCTATTTTGGGGGGGAGGAGTGACTCAGGGACCAGTTCCCCAGGGTCTTGGGGAGCAGGCAGGGCTGAGATTAGGGGTAAGGGTAAAACTGGTCTTAGCGGAGGGGGGTCTTTGGGGGTGCCGGGAAGCTCAGATACTGGGGGTCTTGACAGAAGTGCCCTTGCAGGCAACACAGAATGGGAAGGTCCCTCCCCCTCCCCGAATCCCCTCCCCTATGGGGAGGCCTGGAGCCCCAAGGCCAGCACAGGGGCCCCAGGAAGAGGATCTAGTGGCCAATGGAGTAGGCCCCCGAATCCGTGGACTGCTTCTCCTCGGTGGCCTGGTCGCTGGGGAACACAGGGTTGGCTGAGGCGGCTACCTTGAGGGTGGTGTCGTTGACCTGTAGGCAGGACAGATGGCTCGTGGTGGCCCGGCTGTGTGCCCGGCTCCTAGGGACATCTCCCCCCAATCCCCAATGTATGGGATCCTGCCGGGGTATATCTACAGGACCCCCAACTCCTCTGAGACACCCAGCAGGTGTATACCCCACACCTAGGGAACTCCCAGAAAGGTGAAGCATGGGGTAGTCGGGCCCCGGTCCCCACCCAGGGTCCCCCTCACCTCCTCAAACTTCTTGGCTTTGTACTGGTCAGCACCCTTGAGGAAGTTGAGCAGAATGATGTCACACAGTACAGTGCCCTAAAGAGAAGGTGGGGGGCTCAGGGGACCAGCAGGAGAGCAGGCAACTGGGGGTGGGCACTCAGGGGAGGTAAGGGAGGGGTGTGTGTGTGTGCCGGGGTGTCATCCAGGATGGCCATTTCCTCTGAGATAATTGTCCAGTGACTTTATGCACTGTCCCCAGGCCCTGTCTCAGACATCCGGGGGGACCACAGAGCGGGGACTTGGTGGGGGACAGAGGGATGACAAGTCCCTCGGAGCTGGGCTCTGTTCCTGACAACTGGACTCTCCTCCCGCTACCTCCCCCCCACCCCCACTCAGGTGAGCAAAGGGAACTTGGGAGCAGCAGCGATGCCTCCAGCAAATGAGGCAGCTGTGGAGGCTGAGGCTGCCCCGAGCAGGGCCGAAATACTCATGGAGGGAGGTGGGGAGATGATGGAGGTAGCCGCTGGGTTAGCAGCACAGAAACCCCAGGCAGGACCCCAACAGCCGGCCAGTCCCCGCCCTGCCCAACCTCAACTCACCACTCCCACAGAGGTGAAGGCTGCCACGGAGCTGATGATAGTGGGGATGATGTTGAACTTGCCAGCCTGGATGCACAAAGACCGAGGACGGTGAGGTGAGGCGGAGGCCGCTCGGCCCTGCCTGAGAGGCTCGGGACATCAGAAGATTCCCCATGGCTGGCAGGTGCCCCTGTACCCACCCAGGACAGGTGAGGGGCTGGGGCTGTGACCAGCTGAGGGTCTCGGTCCCAGCCAGTGGCAGGACCTGCCCCCACCCCACCAATACACACACACACACACACACACACACACACACACACTGAGGAGGCTCTGCTCCCTGGGATGAGTCTGTGGTTCCTCCCGTCCAGCCCAGCAGCTGGGGACTCACGTTCCCATACACCAGCACATCGAAGCGGATGCCGAAGGCCTTGAGGAGGGTGCGGTACTCACTGCCATTCTCCATCTTGTAGTACTTGGCAAACCTGGAGGCCAGATGGAAAAGGGGGTGGTCCCACTGTGGCTGCCTTCCCGAGCCTTCAGAGTTCTAGAATCTCTGCGCCTCATGCACCCAGCAGCCCTGGACTCCAGCCTCACTTGATGATCAGTGGGTGACCTCTGGGTGGGGGAGGGGGTGCCTTCTGCCTTTCCTTCACCCTCCTGACATCTTCTTCAGTCTGAACCATTTGGGCATCTCCAGGCCTGGCTCGCTGCCCAAGCCCACCCCAGCCTGCTAGAGTCCTCCACGCCTCTGTGTGTGTATGTGTGTGTGTATGTGTGGGAGGGGGAGGGGGCTGTATGTGTGCGTGCACTCTCTGCTACCTGCCTGCTCTGCTTAACCTCTTTGAGACACTCTGTCACTGTGAGCGAGGAGAATCCAAACTACACTGTGGCTTCAGAGGGTGGCCCTGAAGACTGACCAAAGCCAAGGGTGTTGCCAGGGTTCCAGGACACAGCCAGGCCGGGACACTGCTGCTAGGCTGTCCCTGCTGACTGAATTACAAGACAAGTTCCTTTCGTTCTGCCCTCGACACAAACTTGGCAACAGGATGTGACTACTCTATTAATTTATTGGTGCAGAGATGGTTGGGCCACACCCAGGAATGCTCATGGGCTACTCCAGGCTTGGTGCTTGGGGGATCATGAAGTGATGAGGATTGTACCCAGCCTCCTTCACTCAAAGCAGCTCCTCCAACTCTTCAACCGTTCTCCCTGGCCCTTGATGGCTCTAATTTTCAAACAAGGCTCCAAGGAGGCTTCCAGATTTAACTAACACTCTGACACTCAGGGCCAGTTTCACTCAAGATCAAGATTGTCTGCAAGGCCCTTCTCTGCCTCGACTGTGGGAGCCTTGGGGGTATACTGGGATTCCTGTGAACAATTGCCCGGGAAATTTCCCTGGACACAGTGAGGTGGGTGTTGGACACCCTTCTGACATGCCTGGGATGGTGATGGGACTTGCCTGTTTTCTCATGGTGACCAAGCCTTAGACTGCACTGGGCAGGAGGCTTCTACAGGGGGAGCATTTCTGGCTCTGTCTGTCCTGGGAAAAGTGCTCCTATGTGCAAAGTGCCATACTCTGGTTTCCTATCAGAGCTATGAAGTGAGCAGGTGCCTAGGGCAAGCATCCCAGGAATAAGGTGAGGTATGAGCATGCCCAGAGGAAGAAAGGGTTACAGTGCCCGTGGCTTATAGGGGCTGAGCACAACCTTTGCCTGCAAGAGCCCCAAGTTCAATTCCTGGCATTGCACAGTCTCCACACTCTGTCAGGAACAGCCACAGAGCACTGATCCAGGAGTAGCCCCTGAGCATTATTGGGTGTGGTCCCCAAACAAAAAGGAAGCAAATATCTGGAGGCCAGGGATGATAGACGGGGTGACTCACCTTTAAAAATATGGTAAGAGGGAGTGGCGTGGAGCAGTAATACAGCAGATCAGGGGCTTACTTTGCATTTGGCTGACCCGGGTTTGATCCCTGGCATCCCATATAATTCCCACTGGAAGAAGTGATTTCTGGGCACAGCCGGGTATGTGGCTCAAAAACCAAAACCAAAAACAAATCAAGAAAAACAAAAACAAAAACAAAAACAAAAACAAAGACAGAAAGAACCAGTGTGCAGCTCCTAACAGAAGCATCTCAGTGCAACCTCATGGGTAAAGCCCCCCCACAGGACCATTTTACAGGTGGGAAGACTGGCTCTGGAATGGAAGAATCTCTGGAATGGAAATTCTGAGCTAAGTCCAGGCCCTTCACCCAGAGCCATGGATGCCACATGGCCCCCAGGTGCTACACAGCTGCTCAGGGCATGGGCAGAGCTTGCACATGCTCCCGTCACATTGGAATGTGGTCAGGGCTGAGGGCTGCTCACAGAAGGGCCGGCCCCGCATCTGCACTCCCAGCCCAGGGCTCCACCACCGACTCAGAGAACAGCGAGTCGACATCCTGGGCCGACGTTCAGTGCGAGGGCTGGCTAAATTTATCTTCAGAAGGAATGTGCAGGGAACAGGGAGGAAAACCAAAGCGCTTTTGGTTAGGCTCCAGGACCTGCCTTCCAAGAGGCAACAAGCATGATAAGATCATTATCTCACCAGCCACCCACCCTCGGGAGAGGCTTGGCAGGAACTGGTGCTCCTCTCTGGGCGGCAGGGAGGAGGGGGAGTGCCCAGGAGACTGAGGCTTAGGGAACAGTGACCAGACCCCCCCCCAAAAAACCCACAAGAAGACTCAAAACTGGGGGAATCACTCAACATCTGAGCCAGGGGTTGGAGAGTTGGCACAACGGGCAGGGTGCTTGCCTTGCATGTGGTCTACCCAGCACTAGATGGGGGCCCCCTGGGTCCCACCAGGAGTGATCCCAGTGTACCTTAGCTGGGGAAGCCCTGATCATTGCTGCCCCCCCCAAAAAACAAACCCGAAACCAAATTAGAGCCAGCTAAGTCCAATGCTGCTATAGTTCTAGAACACGCCCTCTAAGAAAGGACGTGCAGATCTAGGCATGGTTCTACAGCTTATTTATTTTGGAGGGTGAGCACACCCAGTAGTGTTCAGGGCTTGCTCCTGGCCCTGAGCTTGGGGGTCACTCCTGGTGGGGCTCATGGGACCATATTTGGTGCCAGGAGGGTTAAGCCCTGTGCTATCTCTCTGGCACCTCTAGAGCTTTCTGAGCCAGGGCAGGCCACTTTATCTCTCTGAGTTTGGCATTGAGGTGGAGCAAATATCCAGAGGAAGGAGTGCTAACAGCACATCCCTTTTCTTGGCTAATCCTAGGATCAGGATGCAGTGACATGGTGGTGTCTCCCTACACCCCGATCATGACATCCTGCCCCTTGGAGAGGCAACCTGAACAATAAGAACAGTCACCCGGGGCTGGAGCGATAGCACAGCAGGTAGGGCATTTGCCTTGCATGCAGCCAACCTGGGTTCAATTCCCAGCATCCCATATGGTCCCTGGAGCACCGCCAGGAGTAATTCCTGAGTGCAGAGCCAGGAGTAACCCCTGAGCATCACTGGGTGTGACCCCCCCCAAAAAAGAACAGTCACCCTTTGATCAGTACAGAAAAGAGTTGATCTCATTCCTGATCAGGGAAATCCAAATCAAAATGATACTGAGGCATCATCTCACACCAGTGAGAATGGTTCTGTTGAAGAACGCTGGAAATGTGGCATCAGAGGAAGCACCTTCTACAGGTAAGGTGCTTGCATGCAATCGACCTGGGTACAATCTCTGGCACCCCATGTCCCCTGATCCTGACCAGGATAGATTCCTAAGCATAGAGCCAGGAGTAAGTCCTGAACATCACCAGATATGACCTCCCCAGCCCAAAGGCTAGAAACAATCAGGGTTTGTGGGTTGTGATGGTGAAGGACCCTTCCCTCACGGCTGGCGACAATGTCTGGTTCAGTGTCTATAGAAAACTGCGATTCCACTTCCTAGCGTTCCCAAAACAGAAACACTCATTCAAAAAGATGCATGCAGGCTTCTGTTCCTAACCGTGCTGAGACCACAGCCAGGCTATGGAAACAGCCCAACTGTCCACAGACAAATGAGTGGATCAAGAAGTTGTGGTATGGATATACAATGAAAGACGGTGTGACACCAAGGAGGGGTGAAATCATGCACTTCACCACAACTTGGATGGGACTAGAGGATCTCACAGTAAGCAAAGGAAGTCAAAAGAAGCACAAAGACCGGATACTTTCTCTTTCATCTGTGGTATACAGAGTAACAAGACAAGGGAATGGACGGGAATGGACAGGATTAACACGGGCAAACCCGTGGTCCTGGATTACAAAATGAGAGTGTGTGGGAAGGGAGGAGATGGGGGGAAAAAGGTGGCAGGTGGTTGGTAATACAGGGGTAGTGCTAAGGGACCTGAACACTTGGGTGGTGTAGAAGGGAAGCAAAGGTGTGTATCAAAAGACTCAGAGCCAACACTGTTATAAACATGTATCCCAGGACCGAAGCGATAGCACAGTGGGTAGGGTGTTTGCCTTGAACATGGCCGACTGGGTTCGATCCCCGGCATCCCATATAGTTCCTAAGTACCTCCAGTAGTCATTCCTGAGTGTAGGACCAGGAGTAACTCCTGTGTATCACTGGGTATGAACCAAAAAAGAAAAACAAACATGTGTCCCAGTGATAAGAATTACAATTAAGGGGTCTTTAGCCTTCAATAGACAGGATGTTTGCCTTGCGGGCAGCCAATCCTGGTTCCATGCCCATCATGCC
This sequence comes from Sorex palustris, assembly GCA_028565675.1. Taxonomy (NCBI): domain Eukaryota; kingdom Metazoa; phylum Chordata; class Mammalia; order Eulipotyphla; family Soricidae; genus Sorex; species Sorex palustris. The sequence continues at coordinate 45,511,502 of JAOXYA010000045.1, read as the reverse complement.
ATATGGTCCCCCAACCCTTGCCAGGAGTGATCTCTGAGCACAAAGCCAGGAGTAAGCCCTTAGCACCACTGGGTGAGACTCAACACCCCTACCCACCCACCCATCCCCTGGCCCAAGAATTAAATTTAAGGAAGGAGTTTGATAAAGAGGTCGGGGCGGCGGTGGGAGGGAATCTAGAGTCACTGGTGGAGAAATGCTGACACTGGTGGGGGGTTCGGAGTTGAAACACTGAAGTCACTACTAATAACACTATAGGGGGCTGGAGCAATAGCATAGCGGGTAGGGAGTTTGCTTTGCATGTGGCCGACCCGGGTTTGATTCCCAGCATCCCATATGGTCCCCCTAGCACTGCTAGGAGTAATTCCTGAGTGTATGCTCCAGGAATAACCCCTGTGCATTGTCGGGTGTGACCCAAAAAGCAAACCAAACGAAACAAAACAAAACAAAAACGCTATCAGGGCTGGAACGATAGTACAGCTGGTAGGGCATTTGCCTTGCACGAGGCCGACCCGTGTTTGATGCCCAGCATCCCATATGGTCCCCTGAGCACCACCAGGTGTAATTTCTGAGTGCAAAGCCAGGAGTAACCCCTGTGCATCGCCAGGTGTGACCCAAAAAGAAAAAAAAAACCACTCTAAATCACAGTGCCTAAATAAAAATAATGAAAAAATTAAAATAAAAGAGCAGCCCCTGTTGGTCCAGTGCAGTAAGTTGCCCCATGCTGTGCTCGGGGCTGAAAAATCCCTGTGGTGCTGACAAGCCCATAAAATTCAGAATTGTCACTGCTCCCATTGGACGTATGAAGCATCTTCAGGGAGGTTAAGTTCCTTGGTCCGAAGTCCCCAAACCAGGGCCTGGGAGACATGGCCAGGCTGTAGAGCAATAGGACCAGCATGTGGCAGGACTGGGAAGGAGCCCCAACATAGCAAAAATAAATAAAATGACAACTCCAAACTGCTTCAAGTTCACATAACCAAACTCGGAGAGGAAAACTGGGATTCCAAGCCAGGCGATGGAGTTATAGAGAGCCGGTGTGTAGTCAGCATTTCAGAATGTTCTATTTTGTGACCTGCTGCCTGCTGGGTCCTGGCTAACTTCTTTTATTCTCCCGCTGGGAAGGAGGGGAGGCACTGGTATTTGCAAGGTGAGTCCCCATAGCCATATACTAGGTCTCCTCATCTCAAGAAGAAAAGCTAGTGCACCCCCACACCCCATTTTTTCCCCGGATCTCCCCTGGTTCCCGACACCTCCCTGCCCCGGGCTGGGTTTCCTGACTTGGAAATGGGAGTGTGGAGACGGGCACTGCCACTCAACACCTAGGCCTGCTCCCAATGTGGCCCAGCCTACTGAGCCAGGCAGGCAGCAAAGGGCACCCCAATGGTTAATGAGTTCTTGGGAAGTAATAAAACCCACTATCCCCAAGGACCAACCTTGTGGACACAGGAACTAAGGCCTGATAAAACCTTTACAAGACATTAGCACAGACCCAGAGAAGGCTGGACCCCCCCCCCCCAGAAGCTCCAGCAGGAACAAAGACCAGGAAAGGAATGTCAAAGAAGACTATTGACTGCTCCCTCAACTCTACCCCTTGGCAACCACCCTAGCAACAGACTCTTACCTAGCTAGATAGCCCCACCTGGGGGCAGTCTGAACAAAGGAAGCACTGGCCTATGCTACTTGAGCCCACGTGCTGCCTGAGTGTCATGGTTGCTGATGAGCGCTTGTGGCTCCAGATCACACGTGTCACCAGCATCTCCTGTCTTGAGATGTGGACTTTCATACTTTCATATCTAACGCTGTGATATATGCTGGGGCTCCCTCTTCATGCTGGAGAAGTCCATGTTCTCTCTCTCTCTCTTTCTCTCTCTCTCTCTCTCCTCCCCCACCCCATCCCTTCCTCAGAGCTTCCAAATATAACCCTCTGAAGTTTTTACTTCACTGCTCATCTGCTCCTGAAATTCTTTTTTTCTGAGAGGCAAAGGCGACAGACCCGAAAGCCCTGGGTAAGCTCTAGGACAGGCCCACGGTGGACCCTTATCTGTCCTACTTTCTCAGCTGTCCCCGGTGCAGCAGAGGTGGAGAGAAACAGCAGATTCCCTTCTCAAGGCTGCCACCTCTCTTCTCCCTATTTCACATAAGTCACCCAGAGACCCCGCCAGCATCATTGCCTCCCCAGGGAGTGATACAGAATCCCTCAAAGTGATGCCCCTCCGGTATAGTTTCTGCCCCCACTTCATAGTCACAGATTTCTGTTGCTCTACCCCTAACCCCCTTTACCAACTCCTACTCATATGGATATTTCTCAAAAAAAGGGAAAATTCAAAAAGTAAGACTGGATCTTTCATTTGACCCAGCTGCCCTCTTTCTGAGTATCTAAACCCCCAGACACAAAAACAATAATTCCAAAATACATACGTATGGGCTGGAGCAATAGCCCAGTGGGTAGGGTGTTTGACTTGCACCCGGCTGACTCGGGTTCGATTCCTCTGCCCCTCTCAGAGAGCCCGACAAGTTACCGAAAGTATCCTGCCCACACGGCAAAGCCTGGCAAGCTACCTGTGACGTATTCGATATGCCAAACACAGTAACAACAAGTCTCACAATGGAGACATTACTGGGCCCGCTGGAGCAAATCGATGAACAACAGGAGGACAGTGCTACAGTGCTTGCTGGCTGAATGCCCCAAGTTTATTTTTGTACTGCTTCCAAAAACCCATCCTGTAAAGGTTTCCGACTGATGTCTTGCTATCCTTCTAAACTGCAAGTGTTTTAGGGTTGAGGAAAAGCCTATTTTGATAAGTCACCAAGTCCTTTGGTTTCACCCGAACCACAGTAGAGTTATGCCAAGAATGTTTTTATACTTTCTATTGCTTGGTATTTGTTTTACAGGGTTGTCAGACAATATTGCCCCAGTTGGGAGAGGAGGAAACTAGTGTTTAGAGAACTTAAATGACTTGCCTCAAGTCCCGAAATTTAGGAAGTTCCTGGCTGTGATCTGAGGACAAGGACATCTGACTCTCCAGCCCTTCTCTGTCCAGCCAGACAGCTGGGCCCTGGCTGGTTCTGCTGTGCAGAAGGACGCAATGGACAGAGGCTGTGGATGAAGGGCTGGGGTCAGGGGTAGCAGGGTGCCAAAGGGAGGCTGAGGATAGCTGCGTCTGCCCAGAATCATGCTGAGGCAGGGACAGATGGAAAGCTGTCACCGCCAGGACCCTGCCTTCACCCCCTGGCCCAGGGCCACAGGCACCACTGTGTGTCAGCCAACTCCACAGCTTGGCTATTGTCCCCAGAGCCAGAGAAGAGCTGGTACCGCTGGGAGCCCACTGATTCCCGCCGCTGCTGGCAACAGAAGAGCCGTGTCTTACCGTGCTCACGCCCTTTTTCTGTTGGCACGACAGACTCCTTTTATCTTTCCCCCTTAATCAAAGAGAGACCCTGTTCAACAAACACTCTGCCCGCGGCACTCTGCGAGCTGCTGCCTTGTTCTCCTGGCTTCCAGGTGACTGGCAGTGGCCCAAGAAAGGCTTATTTCTGGTTCAGTGGATAGAAAGATCTGTTTCTAATTTAGCATGGTCATGCTACCCTCTGCCTCATTCCCCCAAGGGGCTCTACCAGTGCACGTAAGGGCTAAGGATTCTAGGATCTGTTTCCTTCCGTATCTGCAAGTTCTGTTTATTAAGGTCTTTGGCACTCTCTATTGCAGGGTTTCTCAACTGGGGGCCACATAGCCCCTCTGTGAGCCCCAAGGCCACAGGTAAAAATCGCATAAATGTGATTCATGGCATGAGATTATGGAGCCAACTACTAGGGCAAGTGGAGGGGGAGGGTTAGAGAGGACAGGAGTGAAACAAGGTCAGAAGGGATCACAGTCACAAAAAAGGTTGAGAAACACTGGTCTACAATAATCTCAATAAGAGGGACCTGCTGACTCTGAGTAAGAAAAGATATCTCTGTAATCAGGGTTCCTATTGAGTGATCACTGAGAATCTGGAATGTTTCTAAATAAGCAAACACAAACTATCTGGAACACTCTTCCATGGACCCCTGTCTCTGAACTCACTTTGACAAGGAGACCAGGTAGCTAGAGCTTTTGAAAAGCTTTTGGGGCCAGACAGATAATATACCAGGTACGACACTGTCTTACATGTGGATGCAAGGTGAGGTCAGGTTCAATTCCTGGTACCCCATATGGTCCCCTGAGTATGGCCAGGATTGATCCCTGAGCACAGAGCAGGAATAAGTCCTGAGCACTGCCAGGTGTGGCCTTAAAATAAAAAACAAATACACAGGAAAGAAGGAAAGAAAGAAGGAAAGAAGGAAGGACGGAAGGAAGGAAGGAAGGAAGGGAGGAAGGAAGGAAGGAGGAAGGAAGGCATTCTAAGATTTTAGGAGGCAGCACTGTAGCACTGTCCCATTGTTCATCAATTTGCTCGAGCAGGCACCAGTAACATCTCCATTGTGATACTTGTTTTTACTGTTTTTGACATATTGAATACGCCACAGGGAGTTGCCATGCTCTTCTGTGCAGGCAGGATACACTCGGTAGCTTTCCGGGCTCTCGGAGAGGGATGGAGGAATCAAACCTGGGTCGGCTGCGTGCAAGGCAAATGCCTTACCCACTGTGCTATCGCTCCAGCCCATCTTAGGAGGCATAGCTACTTATTATAGCTCCCCTCTACCCCACCCAGAGGGATAGTGCCAAGATTCTCAGTGGATGAAACTGGGAGAGAACCAAACCTTCTGTACACTGTTGTTTTCTATACATACAAACCTATGACACTTTCATTTCTACATTAGGCCAAAAATTTTTAAAAGAACATTAAGGACTGAAGAAATAACACAGCAGGGAAGGTGTTTGCTTTGCACGTGGCCAACACAGGTTTTTATCCCAGACACTCCATATGGTTCCTGGAGCCCTGTCAGGAGTGATCCCTGAGAACAGAGTAAAAAATAAGTCCTGAGCACAACTAGATGTGACCAAAAACGAAACAAAAAAGTTTTCTTAATAATATTCTGTAATAAAATGTACACAACTATGCCCTCTCAAAATATCTTATTATAAAGAAAATAAATATGACTGCCTTTGAATGTAAGAAGCTGCAACTACAGGTGGAGGAGGCTGAGATAGTGATCTTTAAGCTATTAATTTTGCTATTATTGAAGAAATATTGTCAGTTCTTGAAATTCAGGGCCATTTCTGCAATCATCTTCCAATTCCTGAGAGCATTTTCTTTTCATTTATTTAACCCCTCTTCTTTTCTTAACCAATTTTTCAAATGGTTCTGGACTGTGACATGAACACGATGATGAAAGGGGTTGTGAACTAGAAATACAACTCATCATAAATGTTTCATCAAAAGAAGGGACTTAGCAAAGAAGCTCTAAAAATCATTCTAGGGGCACCACAAACTCTACCTCTCTGCATCAGTGCATAGCAACTGAGAGTTGTATGCCTTTCCCAGGGAGACCAGGACTTACCCCATTGTTTCATATTAATTTTTAATTAGGCCACCAATCCATGAATGCATTCTCCCAGTAAATAGAGATGTACTGCACAGATAATACTACAATCTCTTGACTACTCCTTATTAAAAAAACATGCAGATCTACGTCATCTGGTAGCCACCACTATTTTTGTTTGTATCTCTCAGACTTTTCAACTTCACATACATCTCCTGGAACCATTTAAAATATGCGATTCATCTTTAAGTCCATGTTCTCCCTTGAACATATCTCTCTCTTACTTGTGTTGATGCTTGCCTATTTCCACTCCAGAAAAAGCCAGATTCTCTCTCAAATATGTACAAACATATATTCTCCTCCTTCCCATCTTCCCTCACATCTTTCTAAATAAGTTTCAATAAAACTTACTTTTTGCACAAAAAAATGGATTCATGTGTATATATGCATGTGTGAGAGAGAGAGAAAGAGAGAGAGAGAAAGAGAGAGAGGAAGAGAGAGTTAGAAAGAGAAAAAGTGCTGTATAACAAATTATTTCAAACACAGCAGTTTGAAACAACAAAAATTTATCCTCTAGTCTGGGGTCAGGAAGATGGGGAAGAACTTAGCTTAGAATTTTGGGCTCAGGGCCTGTCATTATGCCGTATTCAACTGGAAGTCAGACCTGAAAGAAGGTCTAAATTCAAGTCCACTCATATGATTGGTGGCAGGTCCTGTTCCGTTGCTGTTAGGGCCATCTGTCAGTAAACTCATGGCTGGGAACTGGATGAAGGTGAGAAGTCAAGACAGAGCACCCAATAAAGAAAACACTTTCTTTTGCAGCTAAATCTCTGAGGTTACCTTGCTTCATTTCCCTCACATTTTGTTCATTAAGTCAGTTAACAGATCCAAGGGGAGAGAATGACAGCAGAGAGGGAGGCTGTAACTGCATAAGGTAGAGATCACTGGGGCTTAATTTAGCAGCTACATACTATTGAGTGCTTATTAAAAAATGTATTACACTGACATTCTACAACCTGCTTTAGTCAACTACTTAAAATACAACATAGTGTTTCGTAGCACATATCAGTGTTTCTCAACTGTTTTTTTTTTCTTGTTTACAATGCTAATTAGATTCCAAACTTGCAATAGTCATTCTATTGTTTCTGGAATTAGGGTGAGCATAAGTCTTCTTAAAAGTGATCAAAAGTGTTTTTAAGGCAAAGTAAAAGTTGGGAAATATTGGTGTGGATAAACTATGGTTCATCCATTATATTTGACCAATTTGATGCTTATTTAGGTTGCTTTGTTTTTTTTTTTCAGTAAATAAAAGCCACATTGCTAGAGAATGTCTTTCCTACAAGCCTCTATATGTATGTATGTGCATTAAAATATGAAGTAGTTTTAAGGAGTAAAATATGTATTTTGTTTCCTAAATAATGCCCATGTGATAGTGATCCTCAAAGTTTCACTCTCACAAAAATGTTACCAAACTTCACCAGCACTTCGTATTATCAAACCCTTGAATTTCAGCTAATCAATATTTGGAGGGGGGAAAAGGGTATTCATTGTTTATATATTACCATATTTTGGAGCCATCTGATTGTCTTCATGGCCATTATATGAATCTTCTGAAAATAATTTATTTAAGCTTTGTTTAAAAATATATAAGGAGGTATAAAATAATAAAGATATTGAAAGATCTATACTTCAGAGTCTCCTCACAAACTCTTTGTTCATAGGTTGGAACTCAGTCTCTTTCTCTTCCTGTTTTGCTTTCATATGTCTTTTACCTTACTTTTCTTAATCAACATGTGCAGTCTCAGTATAATTTAAAGACACTAAGTATAGAATTTAACATTTTTCATTCTCTAATAAAGCAACAACGTCATTATCCACGTAGAGACAGAAAGTATTTCTCCCACTTAGGGAAAGTGAGTAATACAGAATGGGTGAAATTTCTGCTTGAATTTATTGAAGTCACTGCAAATTTTTCACCAAAATTTGGATTAATCACCTGAAATCCCTAAAAGTGCTCTGCATAGAGAGCTCTTTGATAGATTGGAGAGAGAGGGACATCTATGTCAAGAAAGAAATCCATCAGGGCCAGAGCAATAGTTCAATGGGTAGGGCATTTGCCTTGCGCTCGGCCAATCCAGGTTTGATTCTTAGCATTCCATGTGATTCCCCAAGCACCACAGGAGTAATTCCTGAGTGCAAAGCCAGGAGTAACCCCTGAGCATCACTGGGTGTGACCCAAAAAGCAAAATGAATGAATAAATAAATAAAAATTATGCCTGTCCTTTAAAAAAAGAAAGAAGGAAAGTAAGAAAAGGAAGGAAGGAAGTAAGGAAGGAAGGAAGGAAGGAAGGAAGGAAGGAAGGAAGGAAGGAATCATGCAGTTGGGAAGAGATTTCTAA
>JAOXYA010000045.1:45429694-45439896 GCA_028565675.1 Sorex palustris | reverse complement strand
ATTTTCCACCACCAAAAGCCCCAGTATACCCCCCATTCCACACCCTCCTCCTACCTGTGGGGCAGATGATTTCCACAACCTCCTTTTTAAATTTTTCTTTTCTAAAAAGATTTATTAATTGAATTACAGCGAGATACACAGTTACAAAATACAGTTACAAAGTTGTTCCTGGTCTGGTTTCAGTCATACAACATTCCAACATCCGTCCCTTCATCAGTGCACACTTCCCATCACTGGCATCCCCAGTTTCCCTCCTATGCCCCCACTCCATCCCATGGCATGCACTTTCCTTCTCATTTCTCTCTCTATCTCTTTTTCCTTTTGGGCATTATGGTTTGGCAACCTCTCTTTAATTCCACCGAGAAATCACTTATCACTTAATCACTTAACTTCCCGTTAGTCGTCAATTTGCTCGAGCGGGCGCCAGTAGCGTCTCCATTTGTCCCTGTCGCGTGCTAGCGTAGCCCAGTGGCATCTGTTTGCTCTGGGAACTACAACTGGTCTTATTCACCCGACCCACCGAGAAAACATTTTTTTTTTTAGTTTGTTTTTCTATTTGGCCCACACCTGGCAATGGTCAGGGGTTACCTTTGGGTCTGCACTCAGGGATCACTCCTGGAGGTGCTTGGGGAACTGAACCAAGGGATTGAATCCGGGTTGGTGTCATACAAGGCAAATACCCTACCCACTGAGCTCTCTCTCCAGCCCATAGAAAGCTTATTTTCAGGTCAATTCCGGCATCCTTGCACCAGCCTCCATCTTCCTGGCTCCTCCAGCCACATCACCGTCCTGTGACATTGAGGCCAGTGCAGGGACCTGAAGGTGTCACGTTATTAAAATTGATGACGCAGGAGAAGCAAACATTCATGGTCCACTCAAGAAGAACCTGGTCTTCCAAAAGGGCTGAACCAGTCGGCTGAAAGTAGACTATAGACCGAACACAATGGCTACTCCATACCTCTATTGCAAACTACAACACCCTAAAGGAAAGAGAGAGCAAAAGGGAATGCCCTGCCACAGAGGCAGGGTGAGGTGGGGGGGATGGGGTGGAGAGGTGGGAGGGCTACTGGGATCATTGGTGGTGGAGAATGGGCACTGGTGGAGGGATGGGTACTCAATCATTGTATAATTGAAACCCAAGCACGAAAGTTTGTGTAAGTCTATAACTGTACCTCATGGTGTTTCACTAATTAAAAAAAAATTAAAAAGAAGAACCTGGTCACCCAAGGAGGAGGAGTTCCCAATAAATGTTATTCTAGTAGGAAAAAAAATAAAGGAAATGATGGTGGCATCTGACAGCTGGTAGGGCTGATGACAGGACGTGACTGGAGGCTCCTTGCATGCCAAGGTGGCCTGCAGGTGTGTGTGTGTGTGTGGGGCTCCCTAGCACCTCAAGGTTTGTCTGAGCAACCTCACATCCTCGGCCCTTGCCTTGAACCACTCGCTTGGCGGGCTGAAAATCAATGGGGGAGCCCCCCTCCCCCGCCCCCAACTAGGAGATAATGAATACTGCACACACAGAAGATGTTCTCGGTGTCGGAAGTGGCCTGTGGGCAGTGAAGCGGCAGGCTTCCTTCGAGCACACACGTGGCCGTGGGCGGGAGGGGAGCATCCCAGCACTTGGATCTTATCTTTCCCTCCAGTTTCCTGCCCTGCACCTTCCTGTCAGACCCCGAGGCTTTCACCAGGCTTGTTTGCGTTTCTCTGTCCTTTGCAGTTTCTGTTTCTTCCTCTGGGCCTCTTCTCCCCACTTTCTATTCTTGGCAAGTTCCTGTTCAAAGAGCACCCACTGAGATCCCAAGGATGTTCAACAGGCTTCACTCTGTGTGTGTGTGTGTGTGTGTGTGTGTGAGAGTGTGGGTGTGTGTGTGTTTGTGCGTGAGTGTGTTTGTGTGTGTGAGTGTGTGCATAAATGTGTGTGTGTGTATTTGTGTGAGTGAGTGTGTGCATGAATGTGTGTGTTTGTGTGTGTGAGTGTGTGCATGAATGTATGTGTTTATGTGTGAATGTGTGTACATGAATGTGTGTGTTTGTGTGTGTGTGCATGAATGTGTGTGCTTGTGTGTGAGTGTGTGTGTTTGTGTGTGAGTGCATGTATTTGTGTTTGCGACTGTGTGTAAGTGTGTGTGTTTGTGTGTATGTGTGTGTGTGTGTGTGTGTGTGCACACGTGCATGTGTGTGTATGAAATCAGTTTCCTAAATGACAACTCTGGAATATTTGCCTAAAATCCAGAGTTTGAAATGATGTTGAACAAGCAGAAGACTGAATAATGCTGACCTGGACATTCCTGCGTGGCACAAGACACGGGCCCACGAGGTTCCCACTAGATGCAGGTATTTGCTCCGGGTTGCCACAGTCTTCACTGCTCTCTATTGTTTCAAATCAGCGGTTTTATCCTGAGACACTCTTAGCTTGGTTTCTATGGGTATTTGAGTTTGGAGTCCCTGTTTTAACCTCTGAAGAAGCTATCTTTCTTCCTCCCCGCTCCCCATCCCCTGCTTTATTTAAGTAACGCAGCTTACAAAGCTGCACACGATGATTTGTTATAGGCATTCCTATTCCATGTCCAGTCTCGTCACCGCTGTCACCTTCCCTCCACCCTTGCCGGACCAACTTGCTTTCTTTGAGACCAGAGGTTCTCATTGCATAAGCCCTTTACTTTGGGTTTGTCCAAGATGCCTGTTCTCAGGGGGCCAGAGAGATAGTACAGTGGCTAGGGTGGCTGACCTGGGCTCAGTCCCCAGCATCCTGTAGAGAACCCCGAGTCCAGCCAGGAGTGATTCCTGAGAGCAGAGCCATGACTAACTCCTGAGCACTGCAGGGTGTGGTCCCCAAACAAAAACCAACCAACCAACCAAAAAAAAAAAAAAACAACCCAAGAAACAAAACCACAGACACAAGATGTATGTTCTGATTTTTTCCTTCATTCACCCCTGCCCAATTTGGGATCTTTTTCCTCTTCCTGTCCACGTGCCCTGGAGAGGGGACCAGCCAAATGAATTTCTATGGGACTATGCCCACAGAGCTGCTCCTTTTTCTGCCTCTTCCTTTAGCTGAAACTTCCCACCCCACCCCCACCCCCACCCTTAAAGAAACATCCTGACCCACTCAGGGCATGTGGGAACCCGAGGACTGAATGTATCTCTGCTCTCATCACATAATAATCCGGACACTCATTTCTCTGTATATGAACTCCTCTCCCCACACTCCCTCCCTCCATAATTCATCCATCCACCCGCTTATTCGCCTCATCACCACACTGGGCACTGCTGTTTAGTGCTTGCAAAAGAAGAAAAGCAAACAAAAGCCCTAGAACAAAATGTGTCCTTCTGGGCAGGACAGAGGTCTCAGTTTCCCTGCTGATGAAATGACTTGATTTCATACAGACCCTCCCTCTTGTCTGGGGTTTCTTTCTGGTTCTGTTGCCTCTCAACCTTCTGATGCCAACAGCCAATGAATTCTAGAGAAACTGCTCTACCTCCAATTGTGTCCGTAAGCCGGAGAAGCTCCCAGAAGCAAGGGTCAGAGAGGAGTAAAAGAGGAAGATCTGAGGGGACCGGTAGGAAGAGGGTCCTAGATGGAAGTCTGGTGGTCTGATTGGGGGTGGGGGAACAGGCGCCCCCCCCCTGCACGCCCCCACCCCCCTTTCCCCCAATCTCCGGGCATCCCAGAGAGCTTGGCCAGATGCTCAGACCTTTCTGCGAAATCTCTCACCCTCTTCGCCCCCTACTGCCTGGCTCCAGCTCAGGCAGGATTTCAATCTGCATAATTTGCCCCAATTTAGAGGGGTGGGGGGGGTTGAGAACAAGAGTAGGGAGAGACCTCAGGAGAGGTACTCTAAAAGCCAGGGCACAAAAAAAATCACCCCAAAAATCCAAAAAGGCAGAGCAGGCTGGTGGGCAAGGTGGGTGTCAGAGGCAGGAGGGGGGCTTGGGGTGGAGCCTGGGTGGAGGCCAGCCTGCAAACCGCAGATAACATTCTGCCCAGCACATCAGGGGTCAATTCGGTCCACTTGCCCAGTGACAACAAGCAAAAAAAAAAAAAAGTGGGCTGTAACTTCTTCAGCATCTGAGGACTCTGCAAGTGAGGGGCTGGCCTGGAGGTGGGAGGAGGAGGAGTGACCGGGCCAAGGAGGAGACAGACTCTGGAGGGCTCGAGGAAGTGTCTGGACCGAGGCTGGGGCCAGACGCAGGGTGGCGTGGTGGCGGGCAGGGCTGCAGAGGCTGGGCTGCTCTGGGGTGCCTGCAGCCTGTTGGCCGGCTGGGACTCAGTCCGGGACACTATCTCCAGCAGCCGGTCCCTGCCTGCAGCCTGCCGCTCCTCTTCTGCTGGACACTCGGGTGGGGGGAGGACACTTGCTGAGTGGCTGAGCCAGCCACAGAAACTGTTGTCCTCCCTCCCTGCGTCCCCGGGACCCCCCGAGCCCCCAGCATGGAGGAGAGCGGGGACTTCGATAACTACTACGGAGGGGACAACCAGTCGGAGTGTGAGTACGCCGAGTGGAAGTCGTCGGGGGCGCTCATCCCTGCCATCTACCTGCTGGTCTTCCTGCTGGGCACCACGGGCAACGGCCTGGTGCTCTGGACCGTGTTCCGGACCAGCCGCGAGAAGCGGCGCTCGGCCGACGTCTTCATCGCCAGCCTGGCCGTGGCCGACCTGACCTTCGTGGTGACCTTGCCGCTGTGGGCCACCTACACCTACCGAGACTACGACTGGCCCTTCGGCACGTTCGCCTGCAAGCTCAGCAGCTATCTCATCTTCGTCAACATGTACGCCAGCGTCTTCTGCCTCACGGGCCTGAGCTTCGACCGCTACCTGGCCATCGTGCGGCCCGTGGCCAACGCCCGGCTGCGGCTGCGGGTGAGCGGGGCTGTGGCCACGGCCGTGCTCTGGGTGCTGGCCGCCCTGCTGGCCGTGCCCGTCCTGGTCTTCCGCGCCACCGGCGACCTGGAGAACAGGACCCGGGTGCAGTGCTACATGGACTACTCCCTGGTGGCCGGCCCCAACTATGAGTGGGCCTGGGAGGTGGGCCTGGGCGTGTCGTCCACCGCCGTGGGCTTCGTGGTGCCCTTCACCGTCATGCTCACGTGCTACTTCTTCATCGCCCAGACCATCGCCGGCCACTTCCGCAAGGAGCGCATCGAGGGCCTGCGTAAGCGCCGGCGGCTACTCAGCATCATCGTGGTGCTGGTGGTCACCTTCGCCCTCTGCTGGATGCCCTACCACCTGGTGAAGACCCTCTACATGCTGGGCAGCCTGCTGCACTGGCCCTGCGACTTCGACCTCTTCCTCATGAACGTCTTCCCCTACTGCACCTGCATCAGCTACGTCAACAGCTGCCTCAACCCCTTCCTCTACGCCTTCTTCGACCCCCGCTTCCGCCAGGCCTGCACGTCCATGCTGTGCTGTGGCCACCGGGGCCGCTGCGGGGCCGTCGCCCACAGCAGCAGCGGAGACAAGTCCGGCAGCTACTCTTCCGGCCACAGCCAGGGCCCCGGGCCCCACTCGGGGAAGGGCAGGGAGCAGACGCAGGAGAAATCCCTCCCCTACAGCCAAGAGACGTTGGTGGTGGACTAGGGCTGGCGTCGGAGAGAAATTGGGCGGGGGTCGCCCTGGGCCTGGACCGGGCCTGGTCCTGGCTCTTGGGAAGTCCGGGAGAGCATGGAACCTTCTCCTTTGCACTTGCTCCTTCCCCTGCCTCACTGCGCCCTGCCTCCTTGAACCCCCATCCCACCCCTCTTCCTGGTTTGCTCCCCTCCTTTAATCCTGCTCAGAGTTGGGGCTCTGTGGAAGGAGATGGAACCCCCTCCCCCACCCCTCCTCCAGCCCTCATGCCTTGGAGCTGGTGGTGCTGACCTTGTGCACTAAATCTCCCTCTCTCTCTCCCCACTGGCAGAAAACAAGGGAACCCCACTTGAACCCCACTTGAAGAAAGGCAAGCATCTTCGGGCTTTTCCTTTCTGCTCTTTGCTCTTCTTTCTGCCGACATCTCTGTGTTTTCAGGCCGAACGCCTTTCTTTCTGCCTCCAGCCCGGCTCTCTTGGCTTTCAAACCGTCCTCCGTGTTCCCTTGGGCTCCTAAGGGTTAAGAATCCTGAGGCTTGCGAGCACACCCTGTGCCCTGAGTGTGGGTGAAACTCTGAGGGGGCAGAAAGGAGCTATTACTCTCCTCTGGAAGAGGCAACTCCAAGAAGACACCCCCCATCCCCCACCCCCACTACTGTGCCCTCCACCCCCAGTGCCATGACTCCCACCAGACTGTCTTTTCAGGCTCTGGGGTTAGAGCGACCCCAGTATGGTGGTGAGGGTGGGTGAGTGAGTGGGACCTTCCTATAGTGTCCTGGTGATGCTAAAGAAGAATGCTTGTTGCAGCTTCTTCCAATTGGTTTTCCTCCTTCCCCCCTATTCTCTGTGGGCATTAGGGGACCATGGGGCTGCCCAGCGAATGGAGACTTGGGCAGGGAGAAAGGAGAAAGGGTGGTGTCTCTTGTCTGTGCTGCTCAGCCCCATCCTTGTCTCTCCCGCATTCCTTCCTGCAGAACTGTTACAGGATGCTCTCAGAACCCTACCCCACCTCCATCTCCAGGGGCAAACATTTTTTTGGGGGGGCACTGGTGCCCCCCGGTGCCCTGAACTCCTTTGGGGGGGACCTGCTGTGTGTATATTGGTCTATGTAGGCACGGACCCGGGAGGAAGGGCCCTGAGTGTGTCCCTGGACCCCTTGGGCCCTGCCTCCACTCCCCCACCCCTCTGTGCTTCCCATCAAACCTCTGTGAGCGGAAGAGACAAGGGCGAAGCCCCCAGAGAGGAAGAGGAGGGCATGCACCCCCAGGGTCGGGGGCTCTGACGGCTGGTCCGTGCTTGGAGAGAGAAGTCGATGTGGGTGTCAGGTCCATAGCTTAGGGACGCGGGGCCCTGCTGTGTCCCTGAGCGCCCCTCTCCCCCCCTGGGCTTCTTGAGAGCCTAAGGAGGCTGGTGAAGGGTTCCCCTGAGCCCTTCCCCACTGCCCCTCCCTTGGGGTTTATAGCGGTTCCCCCCCCCCCTTTTTCCCAGGATCAGGGCTCTGTGGCCACCTGTTTGCCTTGGGGTGTGGGTTTTCGCACCTCGCTGTCAGGATTGAAGCCCCTTGGTGCTCCTGCTGGGCTGGGAGCTGAGGAACAGGCACAGCAGCAGCAGCAGCTGTGTGTGTATGTGTGTGTGTGTGTGTGTGTGTGTGTGTGTGTGTGTGGAGGGGGCTGATGGCGGCTGCAGGGAGGCCTGGAGGGGAACGTTCCAAACTGACTGCAGGGGACCTTGGGCTTGGGGTGTGTGTGGGGGGATGCACATTGTGGGTTTTGTTTTTGGACAACCTGGGCATGAAGGACCGAACTGGTGACTCAGTGGAGCTGGTGTCTACGGGACGGAAGGAGCAAGGGGAGGAGGAGATGGAAGCGGCTCCCGGCCACCCCCAGCTGGAATCGTCCACGTTATCCTGGATTGTTCTCCCCGGCAGCATCCTGAAGCTTCTAGAAGGGAAGAGGGTGTGCTCGGACACTTGCGGGGGCTGATTGGTGGTCCTGGGCAGAGGGCTGCCCTCTCCCCCACCCCTACCCCTCCCTCAGAACACCCATGCTGCTTTTTGACCCTTTTAGTCACCGTGGCTCAGCAAATAAACCTGTTTTGTGTAACTACCGTGTCCAAAGTCTCGTCTCGTGCAGGGGTCTGGGGCTGTGGAAGGGTCCTCCCCACCCCTTGTTTGCAAACCCTGTTGTGGGTGGGGAGGATGAGCTGGGCTGTGGGGGAGGGCACAGCTGGCAGAGAAGGGGGAACTATAAGAGGTCAGTGGGAAGCTACTCAGGACACGGGGGTGGTAGGAAGAAGGCGAAAACAGATGTCACGATGGGAAGGATGGGGGTGAGGCCAGGAAATTGGGGACAGGGGCAGCTGTGTCTGTGGGCTCAGGAGGGACATGGGTGGGCACAGATGGACACACATTTTGCCTTTCAGAGCACAGGTCTGGGGGAAAAAGCCAACATTCCCCCTCCTCCCCCCAGGCCATTCCTTTAGGCACTCACGGACTCACTCAACCTCTTTATTCATTTATCACTCAGTCTCAATCACAGAAATAGCTTTAAATCTTTAGACCTCTTCCAAAATCAGAATTCCTGTGTCTGGGTTGGAGGATATCCCCAATCCCATAGACTCGGGGTCTCTGGGGCTCATCCCCAAGAGAACTAAGAGCTGCTTTGTTCCTTCTAGCAGATTCTCTGAGGATTTCTGGGAAACTCAGGGTAGGAAAAGTAAGGTGGAGGGGAGAGGTCAGAGGGGGTTGGAAGCTGGGCTCTGGATAACGGTCACCTCTTTGGGGGAGGATGAGGTGGACAAGTTCCTGGGATGGGGGAATGTGTAGCCTGGAGGGAGGGTCAGACTCCAGTGAGGGTCTCTGTGAATTAACGATGCTTGCAGACAACATCAACCCTATCACAGAGTCGGAAGGAGAGGGATAGGAAAGCTCTCTCTCCTGGTATTCCATCCAAATACTGTTTTGTTCAATCCCGGCAATCCTCCTAGAGGCTTGTTCCCCAAGCTCTGGGGGAGACTTGTGGTACTGGGATAGAACTGGGGTGAACTTGCATACACCCACACTTCCCAACATTTCCTCCCGGAAGGAGGCTGAGGCTCAGAGAGTTTTGTAATGTTCCTGGGCCCAGGTTGTCTAACTAGCACATGTGAAGAGCTGGGTCTGGGACTAGCCTAGAGTGTTTAGGTTCAAAGCCCATGCTGGTGACCCCTCTTTCCCTAGGGAGTCGATAGGATTGTGCCAGGTGGCTGGGAAGGAGCATGGTAGCTGATCTGTCAGGTGCTTGGTATACCTGGAAAATACTCAGTGAGCACGCCTGGGAATCAGGAGGGGTGTGGTAGGTGGGGCTGAGGGGGGGCTGAGTGGTTTGGGGAGACAGAGAGATAGAGGCAGACAGAAAAAGAAACAGAGACAGACAGAACCAGAGACAACTAGAAAGAGAGAAAGAGCAAAAGAGAGTAAGGAGGGACTGGAGTGATAGCACGGCAGGTAAGGCGTTCGATTCCCAGCAACCCATATGGTCCCCCAAGCACCACCAGGAATAATCCCTGAGTGCATGAACCAGGAGTAAAACCCCTGTGCAACAATGGGTGTGACCCAAAACAACAACAACAAAAAACAAAAAACAAAGAGAGAGAGAGAGAGAGAGAGAGAGAGAGAGAGAGAGAGAGAGAGAGAAAAGAGTAAGGAGAGAAATATAGAGGGAGAAAAAATGACAAAAATGGTGTAGAACTAGACAATGGTGGAGGAAAAGGAAAGCTGGAGAGGTGGGATAAAGACACTGAAGGCACAATTAGAAAGAGGCAGGGCTTGTTGATCGTCTTCTGAAACACCAGGAAACCCTTACAGGAATTTACAACTGTAACAAGGGATGTGAACTATTTTTTTTTATGGATGCTGTAAATACCAAACAAATAACAACCCTTACCCGCCTCACCAAATTTCCAGGGAAAGTGGAGGAAAGTGACCCACGAGACACCAAGATCTCACTCCATCATTCATGAGTCAACATGTCTACATTCTTCCCTCAGTCATCTGTTGTTCTGACAAGCCCTCCCTTCCTTACACGTCTCGCAGCCTGCTGGCTGTGGGGCCCAGTGGTGTTCCTCAGGCCCAGGGCTCCTAGGCTGGGCAGTGGACGCTGTGTATGAGTGATTATAGCTGAGTGTATCAGGTTCTGAGAGAGGAATGTGGGCTGTGGGCAGTGCTCTGAGGGCCGGTTGGAGACAGTAAGAAGTATGTGGGCTAGGGGTTTGTTTCTGGGGTCTCACAACATCATGTCACTCAATAGGACTGTTGGACTCCCTTCTCCAGAGTTGGGTGTTGACTCAGAGAGAGCCTTAGGGCCACTTCTGCTCAATGTGTGCCCATATGCTTTAAAAATAAAGTCATGATGAGCAGCATGGGGAACTGATGCCAAGGCATGATGTGGCAGGCTTCTGAACAAGTATGTGGAAAAGGGGCTTTGGAGATGGTGGGCTGACCCTGACTATTTTGGTGGGTACATAGAGTGTCTGTTCATTTATTCATTCAACAAACCTGGACGTGGTGGTGGTGGTGGTGGTGTGTGGTGTGTGTGTGTGTGTGTGTGTGTGTGTGTGTGTGTGTGTGTGTGATGGTGTCCTAGCAGGTGCTGTTCCTG
>JAOXYA010000045.1:45385693-45396727 GCA_028565675.1 Sorex palustris | reverse complement strand
GAGGATTGACTACTTGTATTAGGACTATTATGCTAAAGATTCCTCCCCAAGCATTTTAAGCTGACATAGTGGAAGAACACAAGGTTCTGCTCCAGACGTCACAGGAGCAGAGCTCTGACCCAGGTGTTGTATGTGGGATTCAGGGAGCATAAGGTTCAAGTATCCCAGGTCTGGTAAAGTTTCTGGACACTCATTTGGTTAACTAGCTCAGGGAAGCATGAGTAGGGAAGACTTCTGAAGATGGTAAGTTATTCCCCTTCATTCCTTTAAGTCCTATGGGGTGGTGCAAACCTGCTGATGTGGGGGGCAGGGGAGTGCGAGGGAGACAGCCCTAACTTTAATTCACCTCCTGGCCAGGCTCACCAACCTTGTAAGAAGAAGCCTTGCCATTTTCTACTTTCCTGCAGAAGTTCTTACCACACTCCCGCTGTCTCATACAACAAAGGCCCAGTGAAGTGTGAGTGGGAGGATTTAGCATAGCTCCCCTTCACCCCATTTCATCAATCTTATATATTTTGCATGATAGCTACTGTGCCCACTAGTTCTAGTGTGCTGTTTACACACCACCAGACAAGTATCTCCTACTCAGAGGTTATTGTGACTGCTACCATGGTTGAAAAAGGCTGATTTTGTCCCTACCTTGAACATCTCTGTGTACAGAGGCTGAATTTTACTGCCCTCTCCTTAGCTGATTTCCTAGCACGTAATCTCCTGGTTGCTGAATCCCAGTGCCTCACTGTCCAGCCTCCCCAGGCATTTTAAGCATCTGGAAAAGCCCTGGGAAAAGAATTCAGTTGGTTTTGAGTTCCAGCTTGTCATGTAGGCAAGTCACACCCACTCTTGAGTTTCTGTTTTCCGCCTATGCCAGAAGGGAGTCACAATGTTTGGTTCGCTTCACACACAGGTTTGGGAAAAGCCAAGGAGAGGGATGCTGCAGCACTTCGGGAACTGTCCAGTGCTGAACAAATGCAGGGAAGCTACAGCTGCCGCAGAAACTGGAGGAGAAGATGCAGATGATGACAATGGTGAAACTTGTGCTTTGCCCATAAAGTTACTTGATGTTTTGAGTGACTGAATAGACACAGTTTCCCTGAATGGAGCTGCCTGTCACCTTCCTTCTGGGGTTGATCTGGACGGCCTGGAATAAGTTACTCAGCTCTGTACAATGAAGTCATCTGTAAAATAGGAATAATAACTCCCCCCCCCCCCACATCATCCCAGCAGTGTTGCTGTGAATTCTGAGATTAATGAGTCTATAGATGTAAAAGTTCTAGAAAGAGGA
The DNA here is from genome assembly GCA_028565675.1 of Sorex palustris. Lineage (NCBI taxonomy): Eukaryota > Metazoa > Chordata > Mammalia > Eulipotyphla > Soricidae > Sorex > Sorex palustris. The sequence continues at coordinate 45,395,445 of JAOXYA010000045.1, read as the reverse complement.
CTTGGCTCGTGTGTAGCGCTTCCTCAGCAGGGTTGGGGTTTTAATCGAGATAGTTGTAGAGAGAACTGACTTTCCCAAGCTTGGACAAGGGTTGTAGAAAGAGCAGAGACTAATTTTTCTCAGGAAGTAGCACATGACCTTGACTTCTCTGAGCCTTGATTTCCTCATCTGTAGAATGGGAATGACAATGTGCACCCTAATATCCTAGGATGTGCATTAAAGGGAATCACCCTAGTGCCTGTGGCCAGTGCTTGGTAATCACGTCCTTAAAAGCCCTAAGAAGTGCTCATCTGTTTGCTTCCACGGCGAGCTGGTGAAAAGAGAAAGTGTTTTTACAGTCACAACTGAGTCTCTTTTGCCTCCTACAGTCCTAGGAACAGTCATGTGACAGAACTGGAGCCCATGGTGCACTTTGATGGTGAGATCCTGTGATGGAAATACCATAGCATGACCAGTTCTGAGTGAGGCATGGGTAGGAGAAAGGGAGTTGAAGGTGTCTTTCTTTTGCTTGCTACCTGGGACCTCACCAGCAGGTTCCAGGCATGGCGGAACATGGGGAGTCCAAGAGGGAATGTCATCTGGTAGCTGCTGGTAGGAGGATACCAAGGCGGGTTGACATGGAGGTGTTCTCATCTTCAGGAGGCGGTGGTAGGCAATGTTGAGGGCTGACTGTTTAGGCACCAGAGGGCAAATTTTGGCCCTGGGCCACTACCCTCTTTACTGTTCTCAATATACCGTGTCTATTCTGGCATCTGTCATTGGCACACATGGGTCTTTTGTCTGCTTGACAAGGCAGAAGTATTTTGAGGACCCAGTTCACAAATCCACTTCACTCCAATCAATCCTCTTGGACTTTTCTGTGCAAGGTTGATGATAACACCTCTGAACACCCAAAACAAAGTGCTCAGGGGGACAAAAACACCTTGGGAAATGAAGTAAATTTCAAGTTGTTCTCCTCTCTTTGAAGGAAGTTCCTGGAGGCCAGGGATGAGGTGGGGCTCACCAAACACCCCCGGTTCCTAGCACAGTGCCTGGATCACACAAGAGTTCATTTCCTGACCTCACCTGAGCCCTGCCAGAGAGGGCAGAGCTCCCCAGAGCCAGATTGGGCACCCAGGAAGGGGATCCAGTGGTCAAGGGTAGGGGTGGCTGGTGGCACAGAGTACCGTCAGGAAGCCCCTTAGATCTCCTCCTCCTCGCTAGCCTTGCTCCAGCGGTGGCAGCAGTTGGCTGTGATGCCCAGGAGGAAGTTGGTGGCCACAGATGCGATGGAGACCACAAAGCCCACAAAAGCGATGAAAAGATAATCGTCGAGGGTCAGGGTGAGGTGGCAGGCCTTGAAACTCTCCTCAGTGAGGGAGAAAAGGGAGGTTCCCTCAACTTCAGGGGGGCCTCGGCATTCAGCCAGCTGAGAATCTGCAACACACAACCCAGGGAGCGTGAGAGAGAATGGACTGGAGGTCCCCAACCCCTCTCGGGAGTGGTGAGGAGCTTCCAATCCCTTATCTGTTTTATTTATTTATGTATTTATTTATTTATCTCTATTCCCAGAGTAACCCACATTTCTGACCTGTTTTATAACAGATGTGGAAATCATGGGCTGGAGAGCTAAGGGACATCCCTGAACATTAATAGCTCTGACAAATTGTGAATCTGGGGTCTTGGGGGACGGTCTCCATTTCTCATGTGAGAAACTCTCAACTGTTCTCTGGACTTCTGCCCTTTAGCCATGTGGAAACAGTTGACTGAGAGGTTCTTTCTTTCCAACATGAAGTCTTTATTGACAAGTCTTGTACAGACAGCCTCCCCCCAGCCTCCTGCGCTTCTATGAAGTGAATCTTCACTGTGGGCCCCAGGACTCTTGCCCAACTCCTTAAAGGCGCACCTGATTGTTCTCTTTGTCTGCCTGTCCTGCTCATTTTCCATCCCCTCATGCACCGTTCCCCCTCTCCCTTTTAGTGGGGAGGGCGCTCTACCTCTGTCTCCTAGTGTGCATCAGGATTTACCCTGGAACCTCTGAATTGTTCAGTCTCTCACTTCCTGTGGAATTTTGCTCATCTATTACCTAATTAGGGAGATCTTCTTTTACATATACATTTAACAAAGCACCCCAGCACCAGAGAGATGGCTCAATGGGCTTTGCATGCAGAAGGCTTGTGTTCTATACCCATACTCTTGGTCTCCTAAGCACCTAGTTAGGAGTATTCCCTGGAAACTCTGGGTGTGGTCCTCCCCAGTAGTACCCTCAGTTCATTGTTGTTTCATTTCTCCCTAGCTCTTCCTCTGGGCCTCATTTCTCTCCACTGTCTGTGTCACTGTCTGTCGGGGTGTATACTCTCTGTCTCTTCCCTTTGGATCTGAGCTTTTGCCTTTGTCTCCTCAGAGTTAGAATATTTTGTCTATGGAAGTGCTAGGTGAGTCTTTGTGAAGTGAACACATGAAGGAATGATTGTTTAGCTCCAAAGGTTCTTTCCATCCCCAGGTGACTTTTCCAGATACAAAGAATTTGGGGGTAAGAGGTTGGGCTATTGGGAAACAGACCTGGGTTCCAACAATCCCTTCTTTATCTCTTACTACTAATGTGGTTGTGGTCGTTATTTTAATATCACCATGTTTGGGTTTCTTTGTATAACAAAGGTAATAAGTTTCTGTCTCATAGATTTGTGGAGTAATATATATGAAATATTTTTTTATTAATTTTTTGGTTCAGAGGACCATATGCAATGCTCAGGGTTAGACCCAGGTCAGCCACATGCAAGGGAAGTACATTAACCACTGCACTATCTCTTCAGTCCCTAGGTGACATATTCTTGCTAGACAACATGAGTGTGTGTTGGTGATTTTATCCTAATTGTGCCTCTTAAGACAGTCCTCACATAGACTACTGTAGGAAGGGCTTCTTTTCCCCTGGGACTTATGTTCTTGCCACCTTGGTGTCCTTTCCCAGCACTTCCTAAACAAATGCACGATGGAGTCAATGTTGGATTGCACTCTGCCTTGGAAGTAAGAGTGGCACACAGATCTCAACACAGATCTCAGGACAGTGAGTACTACAGTGCCTAGACACTGGCTTCTGGGCAACCAGCCCTCCCTTCATTGAGTGAATAAATAGTAATCAAACGCTTGCTCTCAGCAAGTCTTTTTAATTCAAATTTGGGTTTCTGGGTTCCCACATTCTGCCTTATAAGAAGGAAATAATCTAACTTACATGATGGGAATAATCTAATTTACATGATGGGAATAATCTAACTGTAATGATGGGAATAATCTAACTTACATGATGGGACCCGTTATGGCTCTGTGAAGATACAAACAAACAACGTAAAAATGTTTAAGTGAGGTGGCATGCAAATGCTATATATTCATTGAATAGTTTTGAAGGAGCAGGAGTTGAAAGATGGATTTGTGTTAAACTTGTTGATAAATGGAGGAGGATCATTTTTTTTTGAGTGGGGGGGTCAAGTTTGGAAGGAGAAGGAAACTTGTCTCCTAGCCTGTCTATGCACGAGAACCTTAGAGCCTGTTTGCTCAGACCCTGCTCAGGACAAGCTCTCCTCTGGAGCTGACCATCAAGAGGCTCTCAGCTCAGGATCAGAGGATGCTAAACCTCAAATTCTACTGTGTATGAGTGAGATGTTGGTGAAATAATAGGAAATTGGGGCCTGCAGGAGGATACTGAAGAGGGGTACTGGTAAGAGTATGGGTTGGGTTCTTGAGGGGGAGGGCTGACAAAAATCTCTGCTAAATGAAGGCACTAACCTTACAGTTGGATTATATTCCAATATTACCCTTATGTCTCTCCCTCTCTGACAGGATGTGATCAGCACCCATGGCTAATAAGTGAGAATCTCTTGAGGAAAAAGGGAGAAAATAATAAAAAAAAAGACATAGAGGGAAATGGAAGGTCAATATTGCCTACATTCCTTCTGATATCGGCTAATTCTTTGATCCCAATAGGACGGATCCCAGAGTGAGACTTGGTGCCGCGTCTTCTGTGGAGGAAGAAGGAGCTGGATTCCTAGCTGAATTCCTCATTACTTTCTTGCTGTGGGTCTGTGGACAGTCACCCCCACCCCCCACCCCCACCCACCTCTGGAGCTCAGGTTCTTCATCTGGACTACATGAGGCTACTCGGATGGAAACTTGAACATTTTCCCAAATGCCCTAGGACTCTGTGCTTCTCTGGTAGGATGGCGGGGTGCTCAGAGCTCACCGAAAAAACTAGCTCCCGAGTGCCCACTTTTCAAGAAGAAGGGCTGCAGGAAGAGACTGCAATGCTCGAGTATGTGGGACTCATGGCAGGCAGTCTCCCCCTTCTGCCCCCAATCATCGCCCCATCTCAGTCCCCAGCTATTTTGGTCCCAGAGACTTCCTCCCACAGCTCTGTGGAAGCACTGGAATCGTGACCCACAGCCCCCCCAAGCTATTTTGGGCCTGGGCTCCCCACTCAGTCCTCCTTTCCCTCCTACCTCATCCAGCGTAGCGCGTTCTGTATGTACCCTGAGCCCAGCCCCCTGGGAAAGCCCCTGGGAGAATGTTCCCAGCTATTCTGGTCCCTCTGCATCTGAGGATTTGTGCCAAGGCTCAGAGATGTCTTGCTGGTTTGGGTGAAAGGATTATTGAGGACTGGGGGCACAGCTGAACTTGAGGGCTTGCTCTGACCCTGACTTGGACACCATGAGTGAGCTCAGAGCTCACGCAACTGTGTGAGTCAGTTTTCAGTCCACCCTTAGCCGGACTGGCTGTTTTCGTGGCCTTACTACTATTTTTCTCCTCAAGTCTCAGTCTGAAAGGACTCTGCAGAGACCCTTAGCTGAGGTCGGAATTCAAACCTCACCCCTTCTAGTTCATCTGAAACCTGAGTCTAGAGCCAGAGGGAAGTCAGAGAGACTGGGATTTGATTCCTGATTCCATAGCATCTGTGTCTGTGTGATTCTGGACAAGTAACTCAACTTCTCTGCCTGGGTTCTCTCTTCATGTGTGTGTGTGTGTGTGTGTGTGTGTGTGTGTGTGTGTGCGCGTGTGTTCCCATTATGGCTCTTGTGACGATACGAACAGAAACCATATCACCTGCTCAGATCCCAGGGCATGACAGATAGTAAGTACTAAAATAACTCGCGTTAGCCCTTTTTATTACTTTCAGAGCTTTCCCAGGATAGAGAACACCAAACATGCAGCCTGGTGGAGGAAAGGGCAGGCTTGAGAAGTCCCCCCCCCCCCACCTCCCAATTCGAGTTATCCCCACTGAGACACTTCTGCTTTCTAAGCCAGGGTCTCTGGGAAATGATTTTCATTGTTCTCAATCTCAGCTCTTTTTCCTGGTCAAACAGGATAATAAAAGTGGGAGTCCAGCAAGCAGTGTATGCCAAGATGTGAGGTCATGGTGGAAGTTCAGTCAACAGGATTGTTAGCTGTTCTTGTTTACTATCTGTCTGCCTCATCCCAGAGGTCAGCCCTCCCGGGCTGACGCTGTGTTTCGTGACCCAAGAGAGCCGGTTAACGACCAGGTGAGTCCAGCCTGAGGCCCCCTCCCTAGGTGCTCTCATGTCCCGGCCTTCCTCTTTTAGGCTTTTAGGAGACGCCCCTACCCCCAAAACGGGGCGCCCACCTCCCACTTACCCGCGGGACAGCGCTGGATCCGGTTCCGCAGCCACTTGAGTAGGGGCTCCATGGTGCAGCCACACACCCAGGGGTTGCCTCCAATCTGCAGGGACACCAGCCCGGGAAGGCCCTCGAGAGCCTCGAGGCTGAGGAAGGCCAGTCCCCCGTAGCTGAGGTCCAGGTCCCGGAGCTGTAGCAGGCCCTGGAAGGCCTGCGGGTGCACCCGACGCAGCCACGGGTTGTGGCTCAAGTCGATGTGCACCAACCCGTGCGCCTCCCGGAACATGTCGGCGGGCACGTGGCTGAGGTTGTTGTAGCTCAGATCCAGGTGTGCCAAGCGCTGGGCGTGGAGGAAGAGGCCCGGGGGCAGTGCCACCAGGGAGTTGTTGCGCAGGTCCAGCACGCGGAGCTCCATGTAGCACGTCAGGTAGCCGGGTGGCACGGCGGCGATGCGGTTGTGGGCCAGGCTGAGGTTGCGGGTGTCCCTCGGCAGGTCGGGGGGCACGGAGAAGAGCCGTTGGCTGCTGCAGTCCACCACCTGGTTCTGGCACGTGCAGAGGACCGGGCAGCTGCTGCCGGCCTCCGAGGGCATCACCCCCGCGGCCAGGAGGAGCGAGACCAGCAACACGGCTGGGTGCGGTGGCCCCGGCCACGGCAGCTGGGACCAGCTGTCACCCATGTCGGGCATTAGGCAGCAGCAGAGCCGCGGGGAGCCCGGTGAGGCTCGGGTTCTGGCCATGGAACCTGAAGGGCCAGTGACTGGGGTGGGCGGCTACATCAGGGCCCCAGCCCTGGAGGGTGGGACTTTTGGGCACGTGGGATCATGGCTCACCCCTGGGGTGAATGAGGCAAGGGCTCTGTCCTGGGGTGAACAGAGGCAAGGGCTCTGTCTGGGAGAGCCACTGGGGAGCCCCTTTATGGAGCCCAGGGTGGGCGGAAGCCAGTGGCGCCCACTCAGGGTTGGCAAAGATGATCAATGCTTGAGAAAGGAATGGGTCGAGCTGGGTCCTGTCAGGGGGTTTGCGAAAGGCCCTGCAGTCCTTTGGTGTCCCTTTGGCCCATGACCACTGGACGTTTAATCTGAGCACAGGGAAGGCAGGGAGGGAAGAAGCTAGAATAAAGATGTGTTCCAGGGCCGATGCTTTAGAGAGCCTTGAGTCGGGTCCCAGACTGGGGCCGCCTCCTCGTCTCCCACAGGCCACAAGTCACTGGTTTCTCCTCCCACAGGCCCGGCAGGCTGGAGTTCACGGGGGTGGGCGCTTTGGGAAGAGATTCCGTGGCACAGTGGGTCTCCATGGGCCTGCTGAGCCTCAGTGGCAACCGAAGTCCTCCGGGAGGTGCCTCTTGCCCCTGGAAGGTGGGGGGGTTCCCAAAGGATACCCACTGTCAGGTCACTGGAGGCTGGAAACAGTCATCAGTGTAGGAGGCGTAGGCTCGGGTGGGGGGAAGGGGGGGTCAGTGGGAAGAGCCTGGGCTGCTTGTCCCAGTCAGCGTGTCTCTGGCTAACGGCTCAGCAGGCGGAGGCTGGATTCCCTCTGTCAACAAAGCAAGCACGGAGGCTGAGAATCCAGGCCCTCTCTTTCTGGCGGCCCCTGTTTGAAGGGTCTCCCTGCCCTCTCCCCCCTCTTTCCTACCAGCCACCAAGTTCTTCGCCACTGTCTCTCAGGTGTGGGTGACGCTGGGCTCAGACACCCCACCCTCCTTCCCTCCCTGCCATCCTCACTAGCTGTCAGCCGCCCCTGCCCGCCCGGCAGCTACTCCTCTGCCAGGTTCCTCCCGGGGCTGGAGGCATTTTCCCCTCCAAACCCCACCCCAGCGTGCAGAACACCCCGCCCTGGAACAACTCTCGAAGAAATAATGCACGGATATACTGGGGCTGCTGGAGCACCTTTTCAGATACACTCTCACTCCACCTCTCTCTCTCTCGTACACATACATACACATTGTTCTTTGGTAACTCCCCCTTATTTTGCCCTGTCCTCTGCTCACGTCTCCGCAAGGTTCTCTCCAGCCTCCTGCTCACGGATCCCGCAGAACCCCCTCCCAATCTGCCCCCAACATGTCACCCCTCCCAGTGCATACCCCCAACCCCAGTACTCTTCTCCACAAACACCACACACTTCCCTCTGTACCCCTGACTGGGGCTTGAGCCCATGCCCACACTTATGCTATATGTGTGTGTTTGGGGGGGGAGGGTCAGGGCACCCTGGTGTCTCAGCTCACAGGCGTCCTCTGAGCACCCCCTCTTCCTCTGTCCACCTGCTGTTTGACTTGTCCTCCCTGCAGCCCCTGGTCCGGCGACACTGCCGTCATCCTCAGTGCCAGCCTCAGCGCCAGCCCCTGGGACAGCAGCTGCCTGGTCCTTCTCCAGACTCTTGTTTCTGAGACAGGGTCTCTCCTGCACCCCCCATCACCCCACCCCCAGACTACTCACTCTGTTCCAAGGACACAGCCATCAGTCTGCAGCACGCTGGGGGCCCCCCTCCCTCGTCCTGGAATCCCCGCTCTTGCTGGTTCAGAAGAACAGCTCCTCTCCCGGGCTTGTCCCCTCCCCCGGTCTCTTCTCCATGGCTCCTGGATCCTGGGGCAGCATCCTCAGCGGTTTCCCTGGGCTCCAGTCCCCGTGCTGTGCCCCTTCTTTTGCACCCCCCCCCCGAGACGGAACTCAGAGAGAGGATGGTTTAGCAGAAAGTTCACAGAATCCAAGAGGCTTCATCCTGAAACTCTGCCGGGGCTGAGGCTGCTGGGTTTGTGGCTTCCGCCGGGCCTCCCCCTCCTCCCCCTGCCCTCCCTCTCTCCCCCCTGCTCTCTCCCGGTTTCGCTCCTTTTTTTTTTTCCTAGAGGGCCAGGTAGTGACGTTGCACTGTCTCTTAGCAACTGCCTCCACATCTCTGAGCAACAGGAGCGCTGGCTGTGGACCCCGCGCAGAGCAGAGGGAAGAGAAGGACCATCCGCAGACTCCGCAGGCAGTGTGCAGCTTAGTGACCGGGCTGAGGGGAAAGGACCAGGGGCTGGGGGGAGACAGGAGAGGCCAGGGATCAGGAAAGAGAAGCGGGCAGAAAGCAAAGGCCCCAGCAGAGAGTGGCAATCAGGCTGAGGGCAGGGATTAGAACAGGACCTGGAGGAGGGGAAGCGAAGGGCGGTAGACCCAGAAGGGAAGGTTGGCTTGGGATGAGGAAAGAGACTTAGTGGAGAGGGATGTAATGGAGACAGAAAGAAGGATGGCAAGGATAAGGGAGTGTTGTGACAGGGTCACTCACTGCACAGAAAGTGTGGATTCAATCCACAGAGGACTCTTGTAGGAAACTGTGCTTTCTCTCGTGGTCCTGAGGCAAGTGAGGCATCACAAACTAGGTATGGAACGGCTCAGGGCTGGCCAGCTACAAGACCTTCTCCATGTTCTTTAATTGTTCCTAGGTAATGATCCTATGCTGAGAACCTTTGGGATGCAAAGGGTCAAGTGCCAAGTGCAGGTGGGGTACTTAGAGCTGGAGAGATGTGCAGGGCAGCCTCAGGGAAGTGGAAACTGCTAGAAAAAGACTTAGGGTAATGTCCTCTTACTCAACCTCTGGGCCTTTCTGTTCTGTCCCAGGCAGATCAAGGCGAAACCTCCGTGACATCGTTTTACTTGATGCGCAGTTGAACTGCATTTAGAAATGAAAGAAAGAAAAGAAATTGAATTCCAAGAAATAAAATTTTAATCTTAATGCACCCAATAAATTTAATCTTAGTGACCTAATTTAATTTTAGTGACCCATAATAATTCATATAAATAAAAGATTCAATAAAAGGTTAAAGGCATGACATAAAACCATAAGGCTCACATAATAGTTGGTCACACAAACTGAAAAATGGTAGAAAACCCCATGATCTCAAGACAGGCCATGTCAATATTTAATGGTGATGAGAGGCACATTAAAAAAACACACATAAATGTTCGAAGATACAGCTCCAGGGATCGGAGTGATGCTTTGCATGCAGGAGGCCCAGTTTCCATCCCTGGCACCACATGGCTCCCCTCATCTACATGGGAGTTACCCTTGAGCACTGAGTAGAGAGTACCTCTGAGTCAAAAGAACAAAATCAAGAAGAATGGAAACTTCCTTCTGTTACATAATATGTTCATGACTAAAGGGAAACATTTGTGACAA
>JAOXYA010000045.1:45356692-45367699 GCA_028565675.1 Sorex palustris | reverse complement strand
AGACACAGTAACAACAAAGTCTCCAATGGAGATGTTACTGGGCCCGCTCGAGCAAATCGACGATCAACGGGAGGGCATTACTTCTCTTTAAGATTGGTTGCCTCCTACTTTGAGTCCCATCAAATGTGGTGCGGTACTCCTGCAGTATGGGTAGGGTGTGTTCGTGGCCGTGCTGTCCAGGAAAAGGTTCACTCCACACGTTCAGCCTGAGCGTGTGGAGAGTGAGCACGGTGGCGGTTGAGTTCTGGAGGTTTTCAGCTGCGGGGGCTGGATCCCTTGGGTCAGGGAGGGGTCTCACTCACCCCCCTCTGGGGCGCTACAAGTGAAACAGCCTAGCATGTGGTCCGGTAGCATGGTTATGGCGAGCATCATGTTGCTCCCTTCTGGAAGATAATCAAATCTTACTTTGATTTTCCACCTAGTTGTTCTTTATCATGTGGTCAAATATAGCATGCTGCATTCCTAGCTCCATATCTGCCTGTGACCCAGGTCTGAGCAGGGGAATGTTCCCCTGTTTCTGGTTCACGGTGATAGGATGGGGTAGGGCATTAACCAAACCACAGAGACCCCCAACTGAACCAATCCTGGGGCCAGACCCAGGCCCCACCACTAAGAACACATCTCTTGCTGTGGAAGTGTGCATTACTTTGTTTTTGGGGTAGGCCTGTGACCCCAACTAGGCCAAATGGATGCTTCTTGCTGCGATGAGTCTCACCGGGATGAGTGGGAGAGATTCTTTTTCCGTTTTTGGTGATGAACTGGAAGGATGTGACTCATGGCTGCTCCTTCATTTAGAAAAGGCCTGTCTGGGTAGGAAGAATGAAGCCAAGTGGAGCAGATAGGAGATGAAGAGGACAGAGATACTGGTGACATCTGACTCCCAGGTCCCTGGTACTCTGGTTCTTTAGAGCAAAATAAAGGAGTGCTGGGTCTGGAGGTGCTTTCACAGGCTTACTTTGGTGGTCAAGGGAAACTTTCCAGATAATGTTTAGTAGAATTTTTAAATGTTAATTTGTTTTTATTTTGGAGGCCTGTAGGATGTCTACAGTGCTCAGGGATCACTCCCTTGTAGGGCTCTGGGGAACATATGTGGTACTTGGGATTGAATCAGGGTCAGTTTTGTGCAAGGCAAGCACTTTAAGCCTTGTACTATCTCTTCAGTCTCTGTGTTAAGTTTTTAATTGAGGAAATATTGCATTATAACATTGGGTAAATTTCAGGAATGATAAATCAACTTATATCTATGTATTTCTACTATATGTGTCTCTACTGTCTCTACTAAATATACTAAATTTGGTCCTTCACCATATTTATCCCTTTGCTCTGCTGACCCATTCTTCCTTGCTTCCTCCTGCTTGTAATTGCTAATTCAGTTTTTTTTTTGCTTTTTGGGTCACACCCGGCGATGCTCAGGGGTTACTCCTGGCTCATGCACTCAGGAATTGCTCCTGGCGGTGCTCGGGACTATATGGGGTGCTGGGAATCGAACCTGTGTCGGTCATGTTGACTGCATGCAAGGCAAATGTCCTACCCGCTGTACTATCACTCCAGCGCCCCCGCTAATTCAGTTTTATGGCCTGAAAGTTAAGTATTTATTTTTTGTTCAGTTCATCTGAATTGGTTATGTGTCACAGATGAGTGAAATCATAATGTTGGTCTTTTCTGACTTCTTTAATTAAGTGTCCATTCATGATACTGTAACTGACAGAGTTTCATCTCTCTTTCTCTCTTTTTAAAAAATAACTAGGTAGTATTCCATAGCATCTGCAGACCATATCTTTTTGCAACCACCTGTCAATGAGCACCTAGCTTCCAGTTCTTGGCTAATGGTCCTGGAGGATATCTCTCTCTTTGAATTAACTTTCATAAAATATGATCTGACATCTGAGTAAAGTAAGGGAAGGGGAACTGGCTGTACACAGGAGAAGTAAAGTCCAGGCAGAGAGAGCAGAGAGTTCGAGACTCCCAAGGCGGAGAGTGCTGGGTACAATCAGTGCATCACAGCCAGGAGGCCCAGTGTGGGTGGTGTGGAGTGAGAAAAAATGAAATAATCCTAAACCTTCTTTCAGGGGTGTCACAATGTGGAGCTTGGGGTGATCCTGTGCCCTGGAGAATAGCTTTAAGATCTTTGCAGGGGCTAGAAAGGTCAGAGGTCAGTGTTTAGCATATCTACCTCTGTCAGCCATTCTAAGTCACCACCTGAGAGATCAGACTTTCCTCCTGGCATCCTCTGTCCTCATCTACCCCTATCAGGACCCAGAGAAGGAAGCACTTCCTGGTAACAAGTTGAGACAGAAACGCTTTTGCAGAAAGCCTTTTCATTCATTACAATTGCCGAGCTGTGACATTCCATGAACACATGCCAATTTGCTCCCGGTGTATTTGTTCCTTTCCTCGTTCATTTAACAAGAATTTATTGAGTATCTGATATCTGCCAAGGTATACAGAAAAGCACTGACTGCACAAAGATGAATCAGTCTCAGTGTGTGCTTTCAAAGATCTGAGCTTGGGTGGGCGTGGAGGAGGAAGCCACACAAACAGATAACTAAAGAGAAACATGGCAGGGGTTGAACTGAGGTTGGAGCCCAGAGTGGGAGCTCCAAGGGGAGAGAGATGCTTAAGGAGTCAGGGTGCTCTCTCCAGAAAACTGTCAACTGGACCTTGAAAGCTGAGAGGAGTGTGACCAGTGGCAGGCAGTTGGGAGGAATAATGTGTGCAGCACATGCCCAAGGATGGTGAGCTCTTGCAGGAAAGATATTTTGGAACTTGGAACTTGGTAGCTAAGGTATGGGGATATTTGTTGAGGTCAACTTAGTCTGCATTGGGTGTTTGGATTTTGTTCCCTCAGTTTGGAGAGTCGCAGGAGGTTTTTTGGGGGATGCTCATACCCAGAATTGCACAGGGGTCACTACGGGTTTGGTGCTGAGACAGTTGCTCCCAGTGGCTTGAGTATTTGAGTTATTACAGGGTTAGTCACTCAAATGTCAACTCAGGAGCCAGTGGAAACTATAGAAGGTCAAGGAGGTCAGTATAACCCCACCCCCTACCCCCAAACGTAGGCATATGCTGCTCAGCTCAGCCAAGGGATGCCCAGTGAGGACTCAGGGCCATGGTTCTCAGAATGCCTGCAATTTCAGGAGGACTGGAACTCCAGATCCTTATGTAAAAATCTCACCATTTTTAAATGTTGGCAACTCATTTAAATTCCACAAAATGCTGTGTGGGCCAAATCTAACACATCTGCCAGCCAGGCAGATCTCTCAGGGCCACTGGTTTGCAACTTCTGGGTTGAGAAAAGGCTTTTCTTTTTTTCGCAAAGGGATCAAAATTTTCAGTTTCAACATTTCAGATTCAAAGATTCATCTCCGGTATGACCTTCCCTCACACGGGTTCTACCAATTCCTTAGCACTGCTTCAGACTCAGTTGAATTCTCTGTGAAATTTGCCCAATTTTCAACCCCCCCCATTAAATCCTCCTCTTAACCCTAATTATGCCACCCCGCCCCCAACAACCACATCTTTGTGCTGTGTTGAAACTTTTCTGTGTTCTGGTATATGTAAAATAAAAATTAAAAGCTGAAAAATTTAGGGCAGGAGAGAATCCAGGGCCAGGAAAAAAAAAAGAAAAGAAAAGACACAGACTTCAAAAAGACAGAAGGATAGAATTAAGGCTTGTCATCGTGGATGGAACCTACAAAATAGGTACTTGTAGGCCATAGCTCTGCCTGCCAAGATCAGTGTGGGGTGGAAAGATTTTATCATGAGAAAGATGGAATGGAGATGGGGAGAATGAGCTTCTGTAGGACTTGATCTTTTCTATGTTTGGGGTGGAGTGGTCACACCTGTCTGTGTCTAGAGACTTCTCCCAGCTTTGTGCTTGAGGAATTCTCTTGGAAGTGCTCAAGAGACCATGAGGTGCTGGGGACCAAATCTAGGCCTCCTTCAGCAAGGAATGTGCTCACCAATGAACCACATCCCCTGCCCATCAGACTTGACTGTTAAGTAGGGTTAGGTTCCAAGTCTGTGATTACAATAGTTTTTCATTACCTCTGGTCCTGTGACCCTGAAGACTGATCAAGGCATTTTCTGTAAAGGGATTTGGGACATGGGGGTTGGAGGTAGGTGCAAGGTTGAGCATCTGATTTTTTTCTAACATCTCTCCATCCTTTCTTAGTTTCTCTAGGAATCCATCCTTTCATCTCTTTTGCTTCATGTGCTTTCTGTTTGAGCATTGGTCATACGACCCAGGTATTCATATCAAGGTTTCTCACTCCCAACTATGTGGTCAATATAGGGATGGTTACAAAACCCTGTTAAGGCCAGTGAGAATATGATCCAGGAATGTCTTTAAATGAGAGAGACAGAGAGAGGGGGGATGTTTCTTTTTCCTGCTGGACCTGAAACTGGGAGAGCATAGACTCAAGCAATTATCAGATTACCAGGAAAAGCCTGAGGAGAAAGTGAGCAAGGAGGATAGGAGAGCTGAGAGATGGAAAGAGATCTTGAGAAAGCTAAACTCTGGATTAAACTGTCCTTCAAGTTAGTTAACTCTAGATTCTCTCCATTACTGGCTCCAGCAATTTTGTTCTTCATTAAAACAGTATGAATAAAATTTCTTTTGGACCTTGAGAAAAAAAAGGGGAAGAGTGAACTCTTCCATTTGCTGATTGGAAGGCACTCATTTATTCATTGCCTTGTGTGATATTCAGCTCTTCTGGGAACTGGGTAATGGAGAGATCATTATTTCCCTTTTCCATTGCAGAGAAAGTCATTCTGAATCCTCACAGCTGAGGATCTGAACACCAGTTCTCTTCAGCCTGGTTCTAGAGTTTCTCTGCATTGTAGTGCCTTACTAAATGAAACTCATAATGTTGGAATAAATGACAGCAAAGCCACCTTGGAAAAAGCCTTCCAGGGCACAAATAATGCTGGGCAAAATAACATTCTCATTATTCTCCTACTTATGTATCTCCAAGGAAGAAACTGATGATAAATGTCAGGGTCGGGACAATTTTGGTAATTATGCCTGGTTAAAACAGAGCTTTTACACCATGCTATTCTCTGCCTGCTTTTAATGTCTCATTCATTAACAAATTGGATACCTGCCACATCTTGTCCCCCCAGTCTTTGATATAGGACTTGTTGAAAGTCTTTCTTCAGCTCCTCATCTTTTTGGAATCTTTCTCTCTCCAGTCTTTGCATACTTGACTCCTGCTCACCCTTAAGATGTGGGCTCAACACTATCATCTCAGCACAGTATTATATGATAAATTGTAGGCATGTGTCTCTTTGCTCACTCTCAGTTTTGTTCAAATGTCAAACTCTTCATAACATTGCTTTACAATTTCTAAAGAAAAATGTTTAGAAAAAAAGTCTAGTTTTGTAACAGAATGTCCAACAGAGTGTGAGAATTTTCTCTACCTGTAGCACTTGTTCAATGCTTGGTACATTGCAGGGACTCACAAACTATTTGTTGATGGAATAAGCCAAGAACAAATGAGTTATTCAAGAGTATCCAAGAGAAGGCATCCTAGAGTCATGTAAAGCTAAGGGCCTGGAGGGTTTGGGTTCAGAGCCTCTAGTTGAATGGTTAGAGTTATGAGGTTGGGGTAGGGATAGATGAATCCCAAGAAAGAAAAAAGCCCTATAGGGAACATAATATTAGGGGGAAGAAGCAGGGAGATAAAGTCTGAGCGCTAGTGACTGGGAAATGATTGAGAAGCCAGGGAAGGGACAGCGGTGGCTGGTCCCCAGAAGAGCACTGGAGATAAATCACATCCTAGAAGCCAGGGCTGGAGGGGGCTCAGGGAGAAGGGGAGGGGGGCCTACAGCGTTCCATATTCATACTCAGGGCTACAGCAGATGATTTACACCTGACTTACTTTTCCAATTATTTTTACCCTGATTGTAGCCGTTGGCAGGTTTCCGAGTGGCAATGTGATTTTGTTTGCTGCCTGCAATTCCCACCTCGCTAGGTTAGCAGGCATGAGTCTTTTGACCTTGCGGGAGAAGGTGCCAAGTCTCAATTTAGCTCTGTTTGCGGATGTCAGCTGAGATGCTGCATGCTCTCGCTACTTGGTCTTTAAAAACATTTACAGGAGCCAGCCATCAGACACCTCCACCCCAACATACATGCCTCATGATGCTTTTCTCTCTCAAGAAGCAAAACAATCTATGAAACCAGGCTGGGTGGACAGGGGTGGCTGGGGGCTTTAGCAGTCTTTGATAAAGAGACTACGGAATTGATCTGAGAGAAAAAAACTGACGTTGAAGGATTTAATAACTAGAGAGAAAAAAATGGAATTGTCTTTTTTTTTTTTTTTTTTTTTGCTTTTTGGTTTACACCCGGCCATGCACAGGGGTTACTCCTGGCTCTGCATTCAGGAATCACTCCTGGCGGTGCTGGGGGGAACATATGGAATGCTGGAAATTGAACCCAGGTTGGCCGCATGCAAGGCAAATGCCCCACGCTATTCTATCGCTCTAGCCCCTGAAATTGTCTTTTCTCCATAGGGAGGTCTACATAATTCTAGCGTCTGATTCATCACACACTCCAGACCATAACACACACATACACAAATGCACCTGTATTTCTTGTTTCTGGTTTCCTAGTGAAGGAATAAGCTTTCTGCAGCTACACTCATGTTTATGAGAGCCAGGGATTTTAATGACTGCTGGGTTGAAGAGCTCGCTGTGGACACAGAGCTGGATTAAGCTTTTTATCTATGCTCATCTTATTTATGCTCAGTGTATTTAGCCTTCACTGGAATCCTGTTAGATTGTGGTGACTGGTTCCACTTTGCAGTGAGAAGGCTGATGCTCAGAGAGGTGGTGTGACTCTCTGAGGCTCACGCAGAAAAGACGTCATGAATTGGAAATCAGACTCAAGTCGAAGTATTTCTCCTACTCCTACCCTGCTGGTGGGAGGACCAAGCCCCAGTGATGGAGACTGTCCCAGTCAATCCCAGTGTCTGTTATTGTTATTGGCTAGCTGGCCCTGGCCCTATCTTTAAACATCCTGGGAGATCTGGTGATTAGAAAGGAATCATTTATCTGAGGGAGGAGCCAATGTGACTCATTGGGTAGTTTGTCTCCATTAATCCCCTCTTCAATTTCCTTCCTAATGCATTTAGGGTTTCTGTTTTGTGGAAGGGCAGGAAGATTGCACTGAAGAGTTCAGCTTCTTAAAGGGGAAAAGGATTTCTCTCCTCATTATTAGAACAGAATCATAAACAAAGAAAAAATTCCCATTTTGGGTGGAACCTACCAGAATTCTTGGCTGTCTTGTTTTATTGGCAATTAATCATGGGATAGAAGAGAGCCACAGTGAGTCAGATGAGGCGCTGCCTTCACCCACCTGAGGGTTGCCTGTCCTCAGGGTCACCTCACAGTTTCAGCCAGGAAATATGATGGGATGTTGAAGAACCTATAGATGTGGCAACCATGGGGAGAAAAGTATGCCTTCCTTCTGGACTTTTTCGGATAGAAGATGCAGACATGCTATATGAATAGTAGCAAACACCAGAACCACTACCATCACCACCATCACCACTACCACTACTACCACCACCACCCTCATTACACCATTCCCACCAGTATTACCACTACCACTGCCCTTGCTATTATGACCACCACCATCACACCTGCCACCACTATTACCAGCCACTACCAACATTATTACAACCACCAGCACTACCACCAGTATCCCACCACTATTACCACCATCACCACTATTATCATCACCACCACCACTATTACCACTATGCCACCATTACCAACACTACCACCAGTGTCATCACCACCACTATCACCACTACTATCACCATTACCAAGACTACTATTACTGCTACCTCTAGCATTACCACCACTATCACTACTACCACCACCACTGTTACCACCACCACACCACCATGATTACCAATATCATTACCATCACCATATTTACCACCACTTCTACCACCACCACTCTACTACCATGACATTATCAACACCACCACAACTACCATCAGATCAGCACTGCCGCCATTACCACTATCACAGTCATCACCTCCATCACCACTCATCCCACCACCACCACCATCACCACTAGCAGTGGTCACTCCACCACCACCACAGCCTCTCATGGCACTACCACTAACATCATTACCATTATCACCAGCATCAGTATAATTATCACCACCATCACCACCTCTATATGATTTCAGTTTTTCTTTTTTGTTCCTACTATTATAGGTGCAAGTCACTTATGCTGTCTATTGTGTTGGTCCTGTCCATTTTTCTCTAAGCTTTTAGAACTGCTCTGTGGCACATAATAACATTTTCTGAAAACTGCCATATTCTACTTCTGGGTACCCCTTTGCACAGAATCCTAAGTTTTACTCCTTCTCTGGTTCTGTTGTTACCCTACTATTGGTTCTCCTACTTTCAGACAAGACCCAGTGAGTCTCTACTTATGACTTCGTCAGTTTGACATCTGGGGTCTTTTTGACCAATAATAAAAACACTGCATTTCCTAACATTAGGAAGCAAATATTTTCATGGAAAACGTTAAGCCTAATTCACATCCATTCAAAGTTTCTGTTGCATCGCAATCTTTGCTATCAGACATGTATATACTGATTCTGTGACATTTTCTTACATGTTGCAACCACAATAGTGATGATGAAAATGAATAATTCCTGAGTACTCGCTGTGGCAAGCTTTGTGATGTGTGTGATATATGTTGCCTTGATTAATCCTCACAACCATGCAGCAAAGTAGGGTATACCATTTCATAGGTGAGAAACTGAAAATTCAAAGGGAGTGACTAACTTGCCCCAAATCACAGTAAATAGTGAGTTGAAGTCCACTATTTAATAGAAGGTAGAAACTGGAGGTAGCAAACTATGTGATAGTTTGCTGAAAGAATGGAATAAATGGGCTTGGGCAATGGAATGAAGGCTAGGGAGGGGGCTACTGAATGAACATTTAGGAAAGGAAAAAGACAGACTTCCTGTAGCAATATCTCTGACAGGTGCTTTTTATATTCAGTTAAAAGGAATTGTATATTAAGTTAAAAGGAATCCTCAATAGGAATGTTGAAGTTGGAGAGTTAAGTTCAAAGTGAGGGATAGGCAAGATGACCTTTTAAGATTCTTCCAATTCTGAGAGTGTGAGGTTATTGTATAATTCTTAAACACACTGTAAAACCCTCTACAAATATGAATCATTTCCAGACTCAGCCGTATGCAATTATAAACAGGAACCATCAGGATATTCATGCCAGGGTGATAAATGCCAGCATTGGTAAAACCTCAAGTCCTCTGTCATCCAAGAACCAAATTAACAGTGGTTGCCACTTGTGGAGAGCTTACTATATATACATCAGGGTAGATTATAAATCCTTCCTATGCGTAAACTCAATTCTCACAACAAAGTTATCAGATTATGAATGGTGTTTAGTCACACAAAGCTTCAATAACAAATTAATCCTGTCTTCAGTTGTTTGCCACGATAAAAGTTAATTTCTCACTTTCTCAAAATTTGCAGGAAGTTGGAATAATTCTTTTTACCTTGAATTTCTGAAGTACATGACCTTGCAGGACACTATGATAATGAAACAGAGAGCAGTGTAAGACCACAGATTTGAAATCTACAATAATTAACAGTTATCTTTCAACCATGATCTAAAATGATACATTGCTGTTTGCTTACTATAATAGTTGAATGAAAAAACCATGTGTGGCATTTTTGATGTTGCTCACCACAGTGTAAATGCTCCTTAAATGGGAGTCCTAGCAATAGTATAGTGGGTTGGACTCTTGCTTTGCTCATGGATCACCCAGATTTGATCCCTGGCACCCCATAAGTTCCTCTGAGCCTGCTTTGTGAAATTCTCCTTAAATGGGAATGGTGGCAGCAAGGGTATCAGTGTCTAGTGCTATGATTCTGGTTGCTGGGTAGTTTGAAGTAGTGTTTGCTGTCTCATAGGCTCTCCATAAATCCCAGTGGCTTCCCAGATATCCCTGTTCATGTCTGATGGCCCCCAAGACAACCAGGCTACCTGTTTCCATCCTTTCGTCTTGTCAAGTTGTGTTTCCTTCCCCCCTAATCTGTCTAAATCTGTCTCAACTGTGGAATCAAGAGATGAGAAATGAGTATTTACTCAGAAGTAACTCTGCAGAAAAGTTAGAATATGCCTGATTCTAGAGTCAAACAAGCGCCACTGTTCTCTTACTGAGTAGCACTGGTCCAATCACTCGTATATCAGTTTTATAACCCGAACAATGGAGTTAACAATGATCTAAGTTACAGAACTGTTGATAACAATAAATGAGATAGTCCAGGACTAGACAGTGGCCTGAACATGGCAACGTTACATCACAAGTGTTAGAATAACAACACTTCTTACCAATATTTCCCTAACCCCAATCTGTCTCTCCTGCTTCTGTTTTCCCATTTGTCACACATTACAAAAGTATTCCTTGATGGAAAGCCAATCTAAGCAGATTAACTTTGATTTTTCTCTTTATTCTGTGAAATTCACAGGGGATATTGGAGAAGGGTATTTTTAGGAGGCATTAGTGAGAAGCATAGCAGGTGGCCAGATGGTAATGACAGGAAACATGGTCCCTCCTGTCTGCAAGAACAACTGAACAGCATTCAGGTGTGTAATAAGATAAACTACATTTCTAAAGAAATTGTTTGAGGTTCATGCAGAAGAGAGGGTACCATGGGGTTGTGCCAGAGTGTAAGCTCTGGGGAAATAGCAGAAGCAGACCATTGAATGTACACAGTTCTGTTCCCTAGAAAGTCTCTTCATTGCCTTGGTTCTGACAATTTACCACTGCCCCCCTCTCTAAAGGCTCCCCCACCACAGGATAATGATGATGAGGTCATACCCTACTGGTATTCTCCTGCGATTCGCATGCCCAACAATGTCAACTCCTCATCAGCTGAATCACAGGCATTGCTTAGAAAATCAAATTATACCCCAGGTAATAATATCGCTGTGGGAAAGGAAATTCC
>JAOXYA010000045.1:45192639-45202784 GCA_028565675.1 Sorex palustris | reverse complement strand
TATTGTGTTTGGCATATTGAATACATCACTGGTAGCTTGACAGGCTTTGCCATGAGGGAAAGATACTCTTGGTAGCTTGCTGGGCTCTCCGAGAGTGGCAGAGGAATCAAACCCAGCTCTGCAGGGCTGGCCATGTTCAAGGCAAACGCCCTACCATTGTGCTATGCTCCAGCCCACACAAAATAAAAAAATTTAATATTATAATTAAATTTTAATAATTAAAAAGTGTCAACAACAGTAACAACTTAAATATTAATTAAGTTGAAGTTTTGAAATCTTTACACAATTTTCATGCTTTACTACTAGTGATCACTTAAGATAAGACTGGCTTCTCTCAGGTACATGAGTCAGGTGGACCTGGTAGATAGGCATGGTGTTGAGTTCATTCCTGCGATGGTGTATTCAGAGCTGTGCAGACTCACAGGCCATTCTCAGAGGTTACTCCAGATCTAAAAGCACAGTCCCTCAATCAGATATTAATACTGAAAACAAGATACCTCATTTTTGTATTTAGATATATTTCAATCAAATACTTGCATTTTCACCTCTCCTTCTGTGGTTCCTTTGAAATCTATTTATCTGGGTAGAAAAACCAAGAGGATTACTAAGGAAAAAGATGAATTAATAACCTTTGTCAGCACCCTATTCTAGTAAAGAATATGACTATTTTCAGAGATTTGGTCCCAAACTTAAGGTTTGCTACTTCTGGTTTTGTGATATGTAATATTACAGTTATAAGGAAATTGATCATCTTACATGCTAGCATTTAAGAATTTAGATAAAAATATATGTAAGAGGCCAATAAGATCGCTCAGGAGTTGAGGTACATACACAAGACCTTAAATTCAACGCTTTTCACTGCCTGGCCCCTGAACACTTCTGTGTCTAACTATTGCTGTATCACTGATCCAGCATTGAACCACTGGAGTGATTATCAGTTATCTCCAAGAGTGATTCCCTGTTCCCTTGAGTGTTAAAGTGCTTTTTGATACTTATAGCTAATAATTGGTCTATATTTGGGGTGGGACTTAGGGGAGCTTTATATTCAAAGGTATAATATGGCTGGGGTTCGGTGGGGTATGCTATGTGCTGTGTCTGTAACTAAGCACAAAGTCTAGGATATGTAAAGTATGTGCTCTACATGTCAGCCACATCCCTAGCCTTAGCAGTCTACTTAAAAATCCAGAAAATGGGGGATGGAGAGGCAGCTCAAAGAGTTGAGTGCATTCTGTATGTGTGAGAGACTTAGTTCCATCCCGAGTAGGATATGGTCCCTACCTGGTACATACCCTGACTATTCAGCACAGTGGCCCCTGAATACTAAAGTTTTGGCCTCAAAATAGAAAAATTCAGAATAAATAAATAATAATGGCAGTGATTCATTTGTTATTCATCCCTTCTGTAATGAAGGGGCAGATTCATTGATTGATGGCAAAGTGGGTTGGAGAGGCTTTTTCTTTGAGTGCTCATCACCTATCCCATTTACCTGAAATTACGTACTATCCTTTTATTCCCTTTTGAAGTCAATGTGTAATTCTCATGGTGGTTTAGTAAAGGAGGTGTTAGTTAGGGGAGAGTCCATAGCCTGCAGCTAAGGGGAGATGAAGATATTAGTTTCACAGAAGCAAGAAGGGGTTGGAGTCCTGCAGCTAGCATTCCTCCTGGTTGGCACCTCTGCTGGAGATAAGGAGAGACTTGTGCTCTCTCTATGCCTAACTGAAGCATCCTTTTTCCTTTTGAAGCAGTAGAGAACTTCTGTGCTCTGGAGGCCATTTTCTGTCTCTTTCCAATTGGTATTTGATTATAGATTAATAGACTTTTTAATCAAAATAATGTAACATTGCATTATCAGATTATGTCAGGTATGCATCATTAAAAATCAGCACATATATATATATATATATATATCACATGAATTTCATCCTACAAGTGTGTCCTTTTATCTGGTATACTACCCTTGCCTTCAGAGAACTGCTAATCAGTGTTCTGCTCACATGCTTTCATCTTGGTCCTTAATTTGGTCTTGATGTAGTTAAATTAAGCACAAGTTGTTGGCTTGGTCTTTTTATATGTGATCAAACAGACTCAGGACTATTAATAATTATTTTTTGCAAATTTTTTTTTCTGAGAAAATGTTTCCCCAGAGTTATGGTTTTAAAGCAAGGCAGTATCTATAATCAGCGAGAGGGAGAAGAACAAATCTTGTTCCTCTGTGGAATATAGAGAGAACAACACAAAGATATAGACAGTGCAAATGATGATAAACCTTGATTGATAATTGCAGAACTGAGATTACCAAGCAGAGGCAGGGAGGGAAGAAAGGGATGAGACTGTCCAGAAGTAGGTGGTGGAGGGAGTGGTGGAGGGAGGGTCTTGGGAGTTTTGCTTTGGTGGTGGTTGAAGGAAGATGCTGTTACTTCACCCACTAAAACTATAAACGCTAATGTTACTATTGTGCTACAGCATTTATGATCCCCAGTCGAGTAGAGACCTTGTCCACATACAATAATGCAAAAGCAAAGGAACTTTATTGCTAGCTCAAGCCAGGGACCAGGTCTAATCCAATGCAGTGGAGTCTTGACAAAGATCTTGACTCTAAGATGCAAGAAGTTTATATAGGTTTCAAGGATGAGCAAGCACTATAACAGTGATCAAGCAACAGTTGTCAGTGATTAGTCAACATTTGATAAAAGTCAGTCAGTTTCTGGTTGTTCCAAAAAAAAATGGACATAGTAAAAGTTAGTTTGTGGCTGTTCCAAAAAATTGACATAGTGATCCCTCATCACCAGTCAGATGATCTAGCAGTTTCTTCTTTTGGCAGGTTACTCAACTGGAAGTTTACCAGAAATTGCAAATTCAGTTTCTGGAAAATAGAAACAGGCCTAGCCAAAACTTAATGTTAGCTGTGGCCTGTCATGGCGTCAGTTTCATCCTCACACTATAACCGTGCTACCTAAAATACAATTTTAAAAAATATTCAAACTCAGAAAAAAATCCCCAGTCCTTTCCCTCTGCACATTTTTAATTATTTGAATGCCTGGCAGAACTTTGTATAATTCTTTTTAGGGCACTCTTTACCTCCTGATTTCTCAAGCTGTAAATCAAGGGGTTTAGCATGGGAATCACTATCACATAAAACACCGAAGCAAATTTATCTGTGTTCAGAGAGTGACTTGACTTGGGCAGCAGGTACATGAAAATGATTGTCCCATAGAAGATTGTGATGGACGTCACGTGGGAAGCACAGGTCGAAAAGGCTTTCTTCCTTCCTTCTGCTGACTTCATTCTCAGGATGGCCAAGAGGATGAAGATGTAAGATGTTACCACTGTCAGCAGAGAGCAGAAGCTGTTGAAGCCAGCGATGATCAACAGCATCCACTCTTTGACATGAGTATCAGAGCAGGCCAGAGCCATTAAGGGAATGTCATCGCAGTAGAAGTGGTTGACCAGGTGGGAGTCGCAAAAAGACATCTGGAATGTGATCGCTACCTGAGCTACCCCCACAGTGAAGCTGTAGACATACGTGATGATGACCACTTGATAACAGAGTTTCTTTGGCATGAGGATGACATAGAGTAAAGGGTTGCAAATGGCCACATAGCGATCGTAGGCCATGATGGAGAGCAGAAACATTTCACAAACGACAAATGTGATAAAACAGCACACCTGGAGGGCACATGCATAAAATGTTATGCTTTTGATTTCCTGTAGAAAATTCACCAAAGTGTTTGGGGTGATGGTGGAGGTCAAGGAAAAATCCACAAAAGCCAGGTGGTTGAGGAAAAAATACATAGGTGTGTGTAGCTGGGGACTGATTTGGATTAGCACAATTAAACCAAGATTACCAAGGACAGTAATTAAATAGATTATGAGAAACACGACAAAAAGAAAAGATTGAAGCTCCGAATTGTCTGTGAGTCCCGCAAGAATAAATTCAGACACTGTTGAATAATTCCCTTTGGCCATGGAAGAGACTTCAAAATGGTTTTACATTACAAAGCCCTCCAGAGCACTTATTCTGAGTATTCACATCCTCATTGGCAATGATTAAGCAATTGTTGGGGTTGGATCTGGTTCAAAAGTATTCAAAGGTGGATCTTCATGCTAGTGATTTGTTCTAGGCAGAAATTCTAAAACATAAAACTGGAGATTTGTAAAGATAGCAAGGTGATATATTAAAAACTCCATCACTGAATAATTTTTCTCAAAGATCATTTTTCTTTTTTCTTCTGGTGCCCCACCTGGCAGTTCTCCTAGCTTACTTCTACTTACTAGCTCTGTACTCTGGGTTCACTCTTGGTGGGCTCACGGATCCCTGGGATCAAACCAGGTGCTGGGATCAAACCAGGTTGGCTGCATTCAAGGCAAGTACCCTGCTTGCTGTACTATCGCTCTGGCCCCTCGACTATATATTTAATTAAAAGGAAATGGAGGAGGTGGGGCTGGAGCAGTAGCACAGCGGGTAGGGCATTTGCCTTGCATGCAGCCAACATGGCTGACACAGGTTTGATTCCCAGCACCCCATATGGTCCCCTGAGCACCACCAGGAGCAATTCCTGAGTGCATGAGCCAGGAGTAACCCCTGAGCACCGCCGGTGTGACCCAAAAAAAGAAAAAAAAAAGCGCTAAAACCTAAACCTTTTTTTTTTCTCTCAGGGAGTTTATTCCTGACTCTACCTAATTTCCCTCCTAAAACGTGGATTGTTCCATCAGTCTAACACAGCGCAGGATTTCTGTCTTCATATTAAAAAATGAAGCTTAGAACTGGATCCCTTGTCCCTTTCTCTTTTCATCGCCTCCCAGTTCAAAATGCTTGTATCTCTTAATGGCCGGCATTCTCTTAGATCTGCAGTTGGGCTCGACGCATTCAAGTCTCAACACAATCTTCTTTGTAGTTTTAGGCTTTTTCCGGAAAATAGGCTTAGTTTGACCTCCGTAACCACTCAGCTTCCTGTCATAACGACACTTTCCCTGGGCATACAGAGAATGCTTGCCCTTCTTGTACTGTGTGACTTTGTGGGGCTGATGTTTGCCACATTTCTTACAAAAAGTCTGGCGGGTTTTCGGTATGTTCACCATGCTTGCAGCAGCGGTGTCCGCGAGGAAAGGAAAAACCCAAACCTTTTATGGGGCTGAAGAGAGTGCAGTGTAGAGGGCGCTTGTCTTGCACATGGCCTAATAGGGTTTGATCCCGGCACCCCATGAGGAGTGACGGCTGCATGCAGGGTCAGGACTAAGCCCCGAACACTGCAGGCTGTGACCCAAAACCAAATCATTTTTGAAAAAGCAAACCTATGGGGTGTTGGAGAGAGAGTGTGCCTTACTTTGGTTCACCCCCAGCACTGCCCAGAGCCCCCAGCCCTGGGTGCAGCCCTGGGGGTCTTCCCAGGAGGACACAGCAGTGCCCCATTCCTGGAGCTGTTGGGCCCAGGAGACTGGAAATGCAGAGTGTGCTCCCCCGGGCACTGGAGCACTGCTCAGAGGCCCAAAATATAAAAATAAAGAAAATTAAAATAAAGAAGTGTTTTAGAAGCTGGAGTGATAGTAAAGTGGTGAGGTACTTGCTGAGCATGTGGCCAGTCCGGATCCAACCCCCTAGGGTCCCCAGAGCACCGCAGGGTGGGCCTGGGCCCCAGTGCCCGGAAAGTGTCCGTGCAGCGCGCCATGAGGCACAGGCAGCTCCTGCCAGCCACAGGCCCTTGCCTCAGGAAACCATAGTTGAGAGCTTGTGAGCTCCTGAGATTGCCTTTGCACAGAGAAAACAGTGCTGAGCTGTGGGCTAAGGATGGGGCAGAATGAAGTAATTTTTGACTGTTCATCCAGAATCATCTGAAATGGACACATTTCCCAGGCAGTGAGTGGGAGTGACTGTGACAATGGTATGACTTGGCATCACCTTTGGTGCCTCTGCACCATGAGGTGGAAGAGAGAAAGTGCGTCCCAGGGGTGCGGCGGTGGCCAGCCTACCCAGACCGCACAGGAATTGCTCTCGGCTCCACTCAGTTTGCTCCTTGCTGCTGCTCTTGCCGAACAGGGCCCAGAGGGGTCCTCTGTGGGCCAGAGCGACAGCACAGCGGGGAGGGTGCTTGCCTGGCTCACAGTCAACCTGGGTTCGATCCCCAGCTTCCCATATGGTCCCTGAGCATCACCAGGAGCAATTCCTTAGTGCACAGCCAGGAGGAACCCTGAGTCTCACTGGGTGTGACCCTCTCCCAACAAAGATCCTCTTCATTCTTCTCTTCTCCCGGGAACTCGCAGCGTCCCTGCAGAATGCACCTGCTTCCTGGGGGGGTCAGTGGTGTGGGGTCCCAGCACACACCAATCTGTGCATGAACCGTGTTTGTCCCCTCCAGGTCTCCCAGAGATTCCACCGTGAAGTCTCCACGGTTGGCACTTGAGGGAATCTGGACCGCTCTCACCTGGGCATGGGGCTGGAAGGGGCCTCAGCGCCAGCGCCTGCCTAGCCTGGGTGGAGCCTGAGTTCCACTGTGAGAACAGAGAAGGAGCCAGCATGAGCGGGGACTGTTTGCACCCGGCCCTCCCCATACACACCCACAGACACCCACTCACGGTGGTGAGGATGCAGGCAAGCAACTGTGCAGAAGGCAAGAGCCTTGACCTTGGTGCTGTCTCTCCAGCCGGTGCTGTCTCTCCAGTCGGTGCTATCTCTCCAGCCTGGACTATCTCTCTAGCCTGTACTATCTCTCCAGCAAGTGCTGTCTCTCCAGCCTGGACTATCTCTCTAACCGACTCCTAGATTATTGACAGTTTGACCTCAGCCAGGCTATAGTTTCTGAGTTATTGCTTCCTTCGGTCTTGGGGTATTCAAAACTGCCTTGCATGTAGGAGCTTCAGCTTGTTTTATTTTGTTTTTCGGGCCACACCTAGTGATTCTGATGCCTAGGAGTTAGTCCTGGCTCTGTGCTCAGGGAACACTCCTGGTGCTCAAGGGTCCACCGAGGATGCTGGGAATCGAATCTGGGTTGGCCAGATGCAAGGCAAATGCCCTCCCCTCTGTACTATTTCTCTAGTCTTTCAGCTTCCAACCTTGGGCCCTGCATGTTCCTTGAGGACCACTGGAAGCAAGTCCAGAGCATTGAACCAGGAGAAGCCTCTCCCCCCACCCTGCCAGGTGTGGCCTGTAAACCAAATAGTACCACGAGGAGGGCCTTTGGCTTGCATGTGGCCAACTGGGGTTTGACCTCCGGCATCTCATATGGTCCCCTGACCACCACCAGGTGTGCAGAGCCAGGAGTAACCAAGCCCTGAGCACCATTGGGTGTGACCCCTGCCCCCAAAAAGCAAAATGAAAATAAATAAAGGCTTGGAGTGATAGTACAAAAACATTGCCTTGCACGCAGTCGATCTGGGTTCAATCCCCAGGATTCCATATGGTCCCCGAAGCCCACCAAGAGTGATCCCAGAGTGCAGAGACAGGAGTTAATCCTAGTAGTGTTGGGTATTACCCCAACACTATTTTTTTTTCTTTTTGGGTCACACCCAGCGATGCTCAGGAGTTATTCCTAGCTCTGCACTCAGGAATTACTCCTGGAGGTGCTTGGGGGAACCATATGGGATGCTGGGGATCGAACCCAGGTAGGCCACATGCAAGGCAAACGCCCTACCCACCGTGCTATCACTCCGGCCCCCCAACACTAATTTTTTTAAAAAAATAATTTACTTTTTTGGGGGGTGGTCACACCTGGTGATGCACAGAGGTTACTCCTGGCTCTGCACTCAGGAATTACCCCTGGCGGTGCTCAGGGGATCATATGGGATGCTGGGAATCGAACCCGGGTTGGCCTCGTGCAAGGCAAATGCCCTACCCGCTGTGCTATCGCTCCAGCCCCAATAATTTACATTTTGAATGGGTTGGAGCGATAGCACAGTGAGTAGGATAAACATCCTTGCACACGGCCAACCCGAGTTTCATTCCTCCATCCCTCTCAGAGAGCCTGGCAAGCTACGGAGAGTATCCCACCCACACGACAGAGCCTGGCAAACTCTCATATGGTGTATTCGATATGCCAAAAACAGTAACAAGTCTCACAATGGAGATGTTACTGGTGCCCTCTCGAGCAAATCGATAAACAAGGGACTGGACGACAGTGCTACAGTGCTACATTTTGTATAAACAGATATAGAACGTGTGGCTCATGGCCCCCATTCCAGAGTTGTACCCAGCAGGCCGGGCAGTGGGCAGGCGCTGTCCTTGCTGGGGTGGGGGCGGGGAACCCGGGCTGGGTCAGTCCTGGGTCCTCAGTGAGACTGAGCAAAGTCCTGACCAGGGAGCAATGCAACAACCACAGGACGCTTGAACAAACAGCTACAGTTACCATGGTGACCTGGTCATGGCCACATGTGACCAGGATTACAGTCAGGAATTGGGGAGAGAATGAGCAGGAAGAGGAAATGCAGGAAACCATGAAAGCAGTGAGACAAGAGCCTCGCTGGGGCCCTTCCCACCCCCTCTGTTTGCCTGGCGCTTGCGGCTTTTTCTCTTCCTTAAATGCCTGTTCTGACCTCTGCAGAGGCACGTCCACTCCCCCTTCTTCCTTTCCAAGTAAATAAGGGCTTGTTTTATTTGGTTCATGTTGTCCACAGCCATTTGTGCAAAGACCCAAGGGGCCAACGGGGATGGTGTGTATTTGTTTTCCTCGAACATTTTCTTCATTTATTTCCTGGTTTGAGGCTGCACCTGGAGGTGAACAGAGCTTATTCCTGGCTCTGTGCTCAGGGATCACTCCTGCATGGCTCAGGGCACCATGCAGTGCCAGGGTTGGCCATATGCCAGCCAATCACCTGAACCCTGAACCATCTCTCTGGCCTGAACTTCTTATGTTGGAGAGAGCAAAACCCTGGGACCCAGGACCCCCAGATCTGTGATGGTGCCCTAATGTGGAAACAGGCCTTTGTACACGCCATTAGTTAAGGATGTAGTGATGGAATTCTGCTCTTCTCCTTGGCCCAAATTCCAAGAACTGAGGTCCTTGTAAAAGGGAGCAATAGTGCCCGCGGGCCTGGGGTCCCTGTGTGCAGAAGCGCCCCCCAGCTGCAGCTTGGGAGCATCCTGTGTTCTGTGTGGTGTGTGTCTGGGTTACTCCAGGTGCTGGGCCTTGGTACTCCCCCTTGAGCTGTCCCCCCGCCCCTCACAATTCCTTTTTTTTTCTTTCTTTTTTTTTTTTTGCTTTTTGGGTCACACCTGGCAATGCACAGGGGTTACTCCTGGCTCTGCACTCAGGAGTTACTCCTGGCAGTGCTCAGGGGACCATATGAATGCTGGGAATCAAACCCGGTTCGGCCGTGTGCAAGGCAAACACCCTATTCGCTGTGCTATCTCTCCAGCCCCCCACAATTCTCTTTCTTTCTTTCTTTTTTTCTTTCTTTTTTTGCTTTTTGAGTCACATCTAACGATACTCAGGGTATTCCTGGCTCAGTGCTCAGGTCTTACTCCTGGCAGTGCTTGGGGGACCATATGGGATGCTGGGGAATCAAACCCGGGTCGGCTGCGTGCAAGGCAAATGCCCTGCCCGCTTCAGCCCCGCCCCTCCCAATTTCTACCCCAAGGCTGTGGTTTCCTCCTGCCAGAGCCCAGGGCAGGGAGTTGCAGCTGGCCCCAGCAGCCTGGGCGGGGCGGGGAATTCCAGTAACTCTTCACTCTGCTCCCACATTCATCAGACACACTAGGTAGAGGCTTTTCAGTTTGTTAGCAAACACTGATTCAAGGCCGGATGTGCACCCAAAGTCAGGCCCAGGCGACCCGAGAGATTGGAAACTGTTTTTGTAAACACCTGCTTCCTGTGCCCCAATGCTGTTCCCAGAGGACAGGAGAAAGCACAGAGCTCGAAAAGCAGCTGAGGCCCAGTCCCCCGCTCTGGCCTCTGTTGGAAGGGGGTACTGGGAGACCACCAGCAGCAGGGATGGCCCCTAGGGCCAGGAGGGACTCTGGTTCCTTGTCACCCCTATACCTCCCACAAAGCACACAGGAAGACACTAGGTCCTCCTGACAGGGGCCCCCAGCAGACTGAAGGCCCACCTCTCCCCAAAACCCTGGAACTACTGATCTCAGCATGAGAGCAGGGAGCTTGGTGCTAGAAGGTGTCTATCCTGGAAGGTTTCCTGGAGGAGGTGAGAGGGTATGGGAG
>JAOXYA010000045.1:45153980-45167213 GCA_028565675.1 Sorex palustris | reverse complement strand
AATCGAACTCAGGTCGGCCATGTTGGCTGCGTGCAAGGCAAACGCCCTACCGCTGTGCTATCGCAGCCGGCCCCAAGTAATTCTAACTCTTCAAAAATAATACAAATTTTACAGTACTAAAATTGTCACAATTAAATAGACCCAATGAAAGAACAGGAATTTCTTTGTTTTATCTAAATACAAATCTACCGTAAGTCTAGAATATAATTAAGATCATGAACATAGTAATGTCTTCAAAGATGTGATGAAATCATTTTCTTTATTTGATAATGCCCTAAAATCCTCGGACAAGATAAATAGTGCTTCAAATAGCTTGGTACTTATATTTTTTTTCAGTTTTTTGTTCAAGAGACTTTCTAGTCATAGTTAATATAGTTTTGTTACCAAAAAAAGCTTTAATTTCTTCTTTTTTGTGATATATGACTGCAGCAAACCAGTAAGGTTGGCAAGGCACAAATAACATGCTCATTCTTTTCTGGAGCCCTCCCAGCTGCAATGTAGGCATGGCAAACTCCTTTTCTTTTGTTTACTTACAGCATTCTCATCCCATGAATAGACAGTATTTGCACTTATGGTTTCTTTCTAATATTTTCCAGTAGAGGAAAGAAGTCTACCTTTATTCTGTGTGATTTCTCTATAGCCACATTAACCTTCTGGAAGAAGGAAAAAATAAAAACTAATATTAAAGGGGAAAATGGAGTCACCATGAATATTATTTTGATATTGGGTCTAATTCTTCCTAAGCTCTTAAAAGGAAAAAAACATAAGCAAGATAGCATAAATATTCTACTTAATATTTATCTGACCAATTTGACTTTGGAAAATAAACTTGGAGCTCTATTTTAAATGTCAAATATCAAAGATCAGGCATGTTTATTTTCTAAGTAGAAATTTACTTAAGTTCTGTATGAAGGACAAGTTATTTTTACACTCATTCTTTTGCGATTGTTTAACTTTACATTTACCTGAGTTTTACCCATGAAAAGCTAACAGAAAAATTATCACTATTCTAATTCTGTCAAGTTTCAGTTATGTAAGGATAAGTTATGAGCTGGAATCCATAATGCTTTGCTTCAGCAAACATTTGATTTGGCTCAACAAATTTTTATTGACTTTTTTAAGTACCAAATTCTAAATGGAGAATTGTATGCTTCAGAACATAAAGATAAATAATCATGGTCTATACATTTAGAAATTAACAGTATAATGAGGGGAAAAATATGCAAGGCAGAAGATACCATTAGGTACAACAAATTAAAAAATAGAGTACAAATCTAATGGGATTGTAGAAAGGGAAGACAAGGGAGTGAAAATAGTATCTGATAACTGAATTTAAATTAAGTGTGTGTATTAGAATACTTATCAGTGTTTGTGTTTGTGTGTGTGCTCATGTTTTTTGAGGAGGGAGAGGGGAAGTAGAAATCACTGAATAAAAGTCTAATATAGTTATTTGAATTCTTGAACTTCAAGAAATTTGTTGTGACTGGAATCTACAATGTAGGGGAAGAAATAGTTTTTATGAAATGAGAAAGGCAGAGGAAATCTCCTCCAAGGTGAAAATTTCAATTCCCCGAATAGATCTGTTAATTCAAAATCTGGAAGTAGATTTTAAGGATCTATATTTGCTGCAAGTTCCCTTGGTTCATCTGAAATTTCCTAGCAGGGGACCCATGCTAGACTTCTCTTCTTCCTTTCTTCTTGATCATTCTTCCTATTGTTGATTAGTTTCACCCAGCATACTTGAAGGAGCTGAGGTTCATGATCCTGGCTCATTTCGCAGTATGTAATAAGGTGCAGGGTAAAAGAAAAATGGATGGGAAATACTATCTAAAAAAGTTAGAGACCTGAATCTACATTGTTAATCTGCCCCTTTGGTAAATACACGCTCATTATAGTTTGCATTTATGCAAGTACTCTTTTCTTCACCTAAGGAACTTATTTAGGGTATTTGATTTTGATATTACCAAGTTTTTTTTAGTAAAAACTTCTTTATAAGTGAATTCTGGCTTTTACATCAACTTGTACTATTACTTGATTGCATTTCCTATTATATAAGAATTAATTAGAGGGGTTGGAATGCTAGCACAGCAAGTAGGACATTTACCTTCCATGCAGCTGACCTGAGTTCAATTCCCAGTATCCCAAATGGTCCCCTGAGCATAGCCAGGAGTAATTTCCAAGTGCAGAGCCAGGAATAACCCCTAAGTATCGCCGGGTGTGAGCCAAAAAGCAAAAATAATAATTAGAACAAATTCTTTCAAAAAATAAAGACTGGTCTTCAGTACGAGGCTTGCCACTATGGGGATGGGAGGATAGAACAAGAAAGGGAACACTAAAACCATGATGAAGGAAAGGGGTCACTCTGGAAGAAGAGGGGGTGCTGAAGTGAAATAGAATAACATGCATGATACCCTATCAATAAAGTATTATAAAACACATTGCCTAAAATTAAAAAAAAAGTTCCTGCCACAGAAGAAAATGGGTACACTATTGTTGGAACACTGTATGCCTGAAACATAATCATGAGTAGCTTTGTAATTCACGGTGACTTGATAAAAAATAAAAATTAAAAGTAAGTTTTTAAAAAGGACTACATACTTTTATAACATTACATGCAATGGCAATGCTGCATACTCAAAAAAATGTGGTAAATAAAATTCAATAGAGAAGCAGCTTGATAACATCTCATCAAGAAAATAGCAGGGAGACATTATATTTACATATCAGATCTTTAGTTGATGGTTCAGTAAACAAAGCCATGCTTTTACCCCGGGCACCAGCTTGTCTTTGATCACATGATTCTTCTTACAGGTTTAATCTGGATAGCTATGAGTTGGTTTAATCTCAGCTGGCAACTGTGAGATGTTCATACAATTCCCCCCACAGTGGTCTCTGGGATTATGCTAAACAGAGCAATTTCCTTGCCCTTTTGGAACAAAAGACTTGGATGGCAACCAAAATTAGAGTGCCAGATTTCTATTATATGACCAAGAAAACAAAACTGTTACTAAATTGCTGTTCTGTGTTCAACATCTTTTAATCTTTTTCTCAAGTTCTGTTGTACTGGAAAGGCAACCAACTTTGGGGATAATTTTTCTTGATAGGATTCATGTGCTATTTATAGTGTTCCGTCCACTTGGCTTACAAGAAAGATTTCCAGCTATAGATGTTTGTGTATCAGAAGCAGTACCTAAAAATTTTTCCTTCTGAAAAATTCTCCCAGCCTTTTTGTGGGTGCTACTTTGTTAAATTCCAAGCAATCCAAAGAGGATGATCTCCTGTCAGGCTCTCCTCAAATTTAGAATTACTCAAATTTACATTGAATAGCCCTTCTTCATTCCTTCTGTGAATGTTTCTCATTCTATTGTCTTAATTAGATTGAAATTTAGAATTAACTGTTGCTTAGACTAACTAATGTTGTCACAAGCTTCTTAGCTCTACCTAACAGTAATGCTTAGTGACTCTGAAAGATCTGCAAAAGTTTAAAAACACACACACACACACACACACACACACACACACAAATATAGGGGCTGGAGTGATAGCACAGCAGGTAGGGCGTTTGCCTTGCATGCCACCTACCCAGGTTCGATTCCCAGCATCCCATATGGTCCCCTGAACACCGCCAGGAGTAATTCCTGAGTGCAGAGCCAGGAGTAACCCCTGTGCATTGCCGGAAGTGACCCACAAAGCAAAAAAAATCAGGGTCAGCCTTATGCAAGGCAAACTCTTTAACCCTTATAATCTCTCTGGCTCATGAACTGGATTGTTCAGTCTGTTCAAGTTCAGCTTCTTTGCCAGGCCACGGAATCAACCTGGCAAAGTGTCTCAGGTCAGGGATTCAAACCGGGATTAGCCACGTGCAAAGCAAGTGCCCTCCCCACCCTGTGATCTCCCCAATGCCCCAAGACACTTGTGTCAGACTGAGAGCACAGAGCAGGCCTTCCTAGCCTGTGCAGTACCCATGGGCCTGGACACATACTGAAGTCATGAAATTTGCTTCTAAATGGATAGACATGGAGAATATCATGATGAGTGAAATGAGTCAGAGGAAGAGGGACAGACACAGAATGATAGCACTCAGTTGTGGGATATTTAAAAAAAAACAAAAACATAGTAATGAGACTAATACCAAAGGATGGTAGAAACGAGGGCCAGGAGGATTGTTCCATGGTTAGAAGCCTGCAATAAGTGGGGTGGGGTGGAGGGAGTTAGGATAGAGAAAGGACCACTATGACAATGATGGTTGGAAATTATCACTCTGGACAAAAACTGAATGCTGGGGGCCAGAACGATAGTACAGTGGGTAGGGCATTTGCCTTGCACACAGCTGACCTGGGTTCGATCCCAGCTTTCCATATGGTCCCCTGAACACTGCCAGGAGTAATTCCTGAGTGCAAAGTGCAAAGCCAGGAGTAACCCTTGTGCATTGTCAGGTGTGACCCAAAAAGCAAAAAAAAAAAAAAAGAACAGTTCATATATCAGGACCAAGAGATAGTTCGGCAGGTAAGAAGCTTGCCTTGCACACAGCAAATCTGGGTTCTATCTCCAACATCCCATAAGGTCCCCTGAGCACATCCAGGACTGATTCCTGGGTGAAGAGCAAGGATCTCTGGGTGTTGCCCCAAAACAAAACAAAACAAATGTTTCTTATATCAAAATAAATAATAAATAATTATTAGACAAAAAGCAAATAAAACAATAATGAGATATCATCTCACACCACTGAGAATGGCACGTATCATAAAGACTAGAAACAATTAATGTTGGGGAGGATGTGGTGAAAAACAAACCCTCATCCACTGTTGGTAGGAATGTTGTCTAGTTCGACTCTCTGTGGAAAACGGCAAAAAGACTTTTCAAAAAACTAAGATCATAGTATCCACATGACTCAGTGATCACACTTCCTAGCATCTACCCCAAGAACACAAAAACATTAATTAAAAAATAAAATAAATTAATTTAAAAATAAATAATGAAACCACATATGTTCATTGTGGTGCTATTAAAAGCCAAAATATATGAAAACAATCCAAATAAGATGAGCCATGGTATATACACAACCGAACACTCCACAGCTCAAAGAAAATATAATTTTGCAGCCTGCTATACACACACACACACACACACACAGAGTTCTGGGAGTTTCTTAAACCAACTAACAGTTCTTTGGCAATGTTGGAGTGAGTAAATCCATGCTAGTTAATATATTTTAGGATGTAGTTCAAGTGTTGAAATGGCAGCAACATCTTTGATCAGGAGCTTTCCAGCATTCGGCTCCATGCTCAGCAGTTCCCAGAGGCAGGACGGTCATCACATCTGGTTCTGGAGGCGAGCCAGTCTCTGGGACAGCTCATCCTGCTCAGCCGAGGCCACGCTGGTGCCCATGGAGCCGGCCTGGCCCTGCAGCAGCTCCATGCTGAGGTCAAAGGCCTTCCTCGTCTGCCATTTTCTAGAGCAGCATATCCACTTGGTTCTGGAGAGTGGTCAGCATCGTGGTGCTGCTCATCGTGTCCTCCATCTATTGCATAAGGACATCCAGCATCTCAAACTGGTGCTCGAACTTGTTCATGAGGGCAGAGACCTTCTCCAGATTCATGGTCTTCAGTATCACGTCCATGGACTTGACCACAACGGCCATAGACTTGGTTACCTTGCTCATCGTCACGGCATTGACGCAAGTGTCCACGGCATCCACATGCACGCTCAGGCACAGGAAATTCACTGGTTCTTTTGGCGGATGGCATTTTTGGCGTGGATGTGTACCACTTCTGTGTTGCCCTTCTAAATGGCCTTTATGATCTTGGCCTTCATCACCTTCTCCTTGTTGCATGTGTTGGTGCTGCAGTTCAGCTCTTTGGCCGCGAACTTGAGGCTAAACAGGTGTTTCTCCAGGTTGGACATATTCGGTGGGCCCGCGCCTAGGAAGGACACAGAAGTGGTGTTTTGTGGCCTAGAGCCGCCTCTCCAGGCTCTTCCGGACAATGGGCAAAGGACGGGCAGGATGGGTGGACTGCCTAGCGATGTCCGATCTCTTCCTTTATGGCACAGTCGTAGCTGTCCTTATGGCTGTAGTCCCAGTCATCGGAGCTCCATCATCCAAGTCTCCTCGCAGACCTCAAAGTTTCCAAAGTCTCAGTTCTCCTCCTCATCTTTAGCGTCTTGTCGTGGACCTTCTCATCCTTAACATCTAGTCTTCACTCTATGTCTTCTTTCCATGCCTTCTCTATCCTCAAGTCTTTATCTTCCCTTCAGCTTCCTGCCTCTGTCTTCCGCTCCCAGGCCCTTACAGCACAGTTATATAGGAATCATGTAGTGTGGGGATACAAAGGTGGGGTTGAACATTAATAAATCAACAAACAGAGGTAAAGGTCACACCTTCTCAAGGACAGAATCTCACCTAAGGAGATTACTCAAGATTATTAGGAGATCCACCCAAGGGCGGGATTTCATGGAGGTTGTACTGCTTTCTCTTCAGAGAGTAATCCACTTAAACTATATCACTGTATCACTGTCATCCTGTTTGAGCAGGCAGGCGCCAGTAACTTCTCTATTCCTTTCAGCCTTGATTTTTTAGCAGCCTCTTCTTACTCGTCTTTTCCCAATGACTGGAAGCTCTTTCAGGGTCAGGGGAATGAGACCTGTTGTTGTTACTGGTTTGGCATATTGAATATGCCACGGGGAGCTTGCCAGGCTCTGCCTGTGTGTGCAGGATACTCTTGGCAGCTTGCCGGGCTTTCTAAGAGGCATATATTTATATATTTCCGTCTCTGATTTGTTGCCTACTGTCTGAACCCCATCAAATATGGTGTGGCAATTATGGAAAATGGGTAGAAAGTATTCTCTAATGTGTCGCGTGGCCACTTTGCAGTCCGGAAAGTAGCCTGGAGTGTGGGGGCAGTTGGATAGTGGAGGTCAGCTGCCAGAACTGGGTCCCTAGGGGCGGGGAGGGGTCTCACCCACCCCACTCTGGGGCGCCCCAAGTGAAAACAGCCTGGCGCGGAGTCCCACTTAAATCCACTTAAACAGTCATAGTAAATTTACTTATAATATTTCTAGCAATGTCCTTTTGTATGAGCACCGTAAGAGATATATTAAGCTTAAAGTTTGGTTCCTTCTGGGGACATTCACTGTATATTCCAGACCACAGTCCTCAGGCCAGGTTAGCCTTCCTAACCCAGCAGGGTCCTTATTCAGTTACCTCTTTTTTGGGATAATGACAGAGTTTGTCCATGACCATGCTCTTAACTTATAGATAAGTATCATGGCGCTTGGCCTGGACCATTTTGATGCCAGGGTAGCTCACAGTTTGCCCTGGGTCCATCAGTCCCTCACTGGGACACTGCTCTTGGAGTGCTAGGAACTAAGGGCAACTGAGGCCTAAGTCAAGTAAATATGGATGCCCAGGAGTAAATATTATTTTGGAGGGGCTGGAGAGATAGCACAGTGGGTATGGCATTAGCTTTGCATGCGGCCAACCCGGGTTTGATTCCCAGCATCCCATATGGTCCCCTGAGCACTGCCAGGAGTGATTCCTGAGAGCAAAGCCAAGAGTAATCCCTTAGCATTGCCAGGTGTGACCCAAAAAGCAAAAAATAAAATAAAATAAAAATTATTTTGGAGTCAATCAACTCCCATGTTACACAGCATAGCATCAATTGTCTTCTTATGTCTATACAAAAAAGAACATTGCTAAATAAACCATAAAAACGATACAAAAGAAAGAGAAAAACAATATAGGACTATTAGTTGTGCCTCTGTTGCACTGTTGTAGGAGTGATTCAATAAACCTTAAGCTCCCTGCAGGAGCAGCAGAGAAAACCAAGTGTTATCCAACAAGAGGAAACAAATACATCATATTTCACTCATGTGTAGGATAAAGAAAAATAAAACAAGGGAATACACTATCAAATGAATCCTGGCCTTGGATTCCAAAATTGAGATTACCAAATAGTGGAGGAAATGGACAGGCAAGAAGCAAGAGATGGACTAGAAGTGAAATAAAAAGCATGATGGAGGGTATTTCTATTTTGTTAGTAGTCAAACTGTGGTACATCAAAACTATAAGCACTAAGTTACGATATAACAAAATGTTTAAGAAAAAATAGACTGTATCATGCCAGAGCAATAGTATAACAGGTTGGGCACTTTACTTGCATGGTGGGTTTGATCTCCACCATCACATATATTCCCTGAGTCTGCCAGGAATGATCCCTGGGCACGGGGCCATGAGTAAGCCTGAAGACCATCAGGTGTGGCCTGTAGGATAACAATTGATTTGTTCTTTCTCCCTTGCCACAAGGAGCTTAGGCCACCCAGC
Source organism: Sorex palustris (assembly GCA_028565675.1). NCBI lineage: Eukaryota > Metazoa > Chordata > Mammalia > Eulipotyphla > Soricidae > Sorex > Sorex palustris. The sequence continues at coordinate 45,158,893 of JAOXYA010000045.1, read as the reverse complement.
TGTGATCAGGGTTTACAGCTGACTCTGCATTCAGGGATCTCGGAAGTTCTCAGAGAACCATATGGGGCTCTGGAAAATCAAACCCAGATCAGTGAAGGGCAGGGTAAATGCCCCATCTTTAGTGCTATTGCTCCACACCCTTATCCAAATCATTTATTAAAAATACTTTATGTTTCTCGTATTCCTTCCTTTTCTATTCCTCTGTAGAAATTTTATTGATATAATTTATTGCTTTTTTTTACTTTTCTTTTTGTTTGTCATTGGGCCACATCAGGTACTACTTAGAACTTATTCCTGGCTCTGTACTAACAGGGATCAGGGGACCGTATGTGGTGCTAGGGATTAAGGTAGGGTCGACTTTTTGCATATCAAGTGTCCTAACCACTGTACTATACCTCTTGTGCCCTGTATTCTAATCTTCTAGTCAATTTATTATAAATTGTTACAAACTGGTGTTGAAGTTCATTTCCAAATTATTGCTTTAACTTAAAAGATAGCATCAGGGTTTTAACAGCAAAGTCTATCACCAATTGTTTACTTATTCAGTATGACATTCATTGTACCATTCAGTCTTAATTTCTATTTGTTTTTGATCACATACAATGATGTTCAGGGTTTACTCCTAGTTCTGTGCTCAGTGATCATTCATAGAGGACTTGGGAGACCATACATGTTGTGAGAGATTGAACCTGCATTGAACTGGGGCAAGGCATGCACCCTATCTACTATACTGCCTCTCTGGCTCCAATGGCACTCAGTTCTAATTTAGCACTCAGCAATAGGAGAATGGTGATTCAGACTTCAGTTTTCAGACTCAGACTCCAGGTTTCAGCATTGAAACCTAAGAACAAATCAGAGTTGATCACCAACTAATATAAAAAATGAAGAAGGACAGTAATAGCTATCTGTGCATTTACCGAGTAATGCTTTCTAAAGAATCATCACACATTACGCAGTTTTCTATGATTTAATTCATTATCATCTATGCCTGCTACTTTGATCTTTATAGTGGGAGCTTGCACATAGTTTTCCATATTCTTTGCAGGGCACCCTTTACTTCTTTATTCCTCAAGCTGTAGATCAGGGGGTTCAGCATGGGTATTATCAATGTGTAAAACACCGAGGCCATTTTGTCATTTTCAAAGGAATGGCTGGATTTGGGCTGCACGTACATAAAGAATAGAGTTGCATATAATATGACCACCGCTGTCAGGTGTGATCCACAGGTGGAGAAGGCTTTGCGCCTGCCCTCGGCAGACTTCATTCTGAGGATGGCCTTCAGGATCAGTATGTAGGACACAATGACTATCAGAAGAGATGAAACCAAGTTAAACGCTGAAAAGATCAGTATTATCATTTCAACGTCATGCGTTCCTGAACACACCAAAGTTAACAAAGGAAGGCTGTCACAGTAGAAGTGACTAATGACATTATGACCACAGAAGGATGAAATAAAAATTTTTATGGTGGTTATCAGAGATAGAAAGGCACTGTAGGCATAGGGGATTAACACCAGCACCCAACAGACTTTCTGTGACATGACAACTGTGTAGAGCAAAGGGTTGCAGATGGCCACATAGCGGTCATAAGCCATTGCCGACAGAACAAACAGTTCGCTAATAATGAAGAAGATGAAGAAAGCCAGTTGTGTGGCACACCAATGATACGGGATTCTATTCTGATTAGCAATAAAATTGACTAAGGTCTTGGGTTCCACAGCTGTTGAATAGCCAAGGTCAATGAATGCCAGGTGTCTGAGAAAGAAGTACATGGGGGTTTGCAGCCTAGAGTCTATGTTTGTGAGGATGATCATGCCCAAGTTGCCCACCAGTGAGATCACGTAGATGATGAGGAAGAGCCCAAAGAAGGGAGCCTGCAGCTCTGGGCGGTCTGTGATTCCTAGGAGGATGAATTCCTTAAGCACTGTGAGATTTTGTTTGTCCATCAAGGTCATCATGGAAAATAACTGTAGGGAGAACTATCAGAAAATTTAGTAGATTTCAGAAGATAGCATCTGACAAAATTTCAATATACAGAGTCATGTTGATGTTAAAAAAAAACTTTTTTTGCCATATGCAATGATTAAAGCAAGACATCTTTATTATTCATACTTAAAAGTTATTAACAAATATATATATATATTTAATGTTACATAGTAGCTTCTGTTATAAGAAATCAGTAACACTTTATTGGTTAATCAACTGTACATCATAAGTAAAGTTTGACCTGGGATTAGAATTCTAATACTTTTAAAAATATTTTTAAATCAAAATGTACCTGTGTCTATAATTGGCTTAAGTACATCCTATTTAAGAATAATAATAAATTTAGAGGCCTCTGCATGTTGTCCCTACAATTTCACTCTCAACTTCTAAAGAGAACAATAATTATTCATGGAGCTTGACTTCCTCTTTTTATTATTTTGATATATTTAAATGTTACTTTTATTTCAGTGTTCACTTGTGTCTTTAAAATGCATTTTTGTTCCATTATGCTTTTATGTATTTTGTAGTTTGTATTTAGTAAGTTTAATTTGTTTAATAATGTATTTTAAATTCTAGTTTGATTGAGATATTAAGATACTTTGCAGAAGCTTCTAAGTTAGCTACACTTATGTGCACATGTAACTTTTGTGTTTCCTTTAGAATATTTTTTGAAAACATGTTTGAAAAATTTATCTTACATATAGTATGTGAGTTTTTTGTTCATATTTCTGATTTTGTTAAGTTGCATATAAAGTAAGACCTGCATTTATAACATTCAGGGTGAGATAGAATAATTATTAAGACATTCCTCATTATGTTTAGTAATATTATTTTTAATAATATTTCAGCTATATTTTTATCACAATTAAAGGTATTTAACAAAAGGGAATGCCCTGCCACAGAGACAGGGTGGGATAGGGGGAATGGGGATGGGAGGGATACTGGGATCTACGGTGGTGGAAAATGGGCACTGGTGGAGGGATGGGTATTTGATCATTGTATAATTGATACAATGATACCAACACAAAAATTTGTAAGTCTACAACTGTACCTCATGGTGTTTCACTAATAAACATTTAAAAAAAAGAAAAAATACAACTAATTGAAGTACAATACTATTAAAAAAAAGAAAAGTCTAAAAATGACAACAAACACAGATAGTGAAAATAAGTTGTTAATAAATATTGAATAAGATTCAAAAATTATTTATCAATTTAACAGCAAAACTATTTAAACAAAGAGCTATAAATAAAGAGTTATAAATATCACCCTGAACTAAGAAAAGCTATTTTGTAATTCAAGGGATGTTAGATAATAATAGTAATTTGAAATCATGGGGTATAATAATAAAAGATAAAGCAAAATTACTCAAGAAAAAATGATAACAGCACCTGACACTCTTAGGTATTGATATTTTACCTGTTCAAATCTAAATTAATAGTACAAATTATTATTTTATTCAAATTATGTAAACTGGGCATGCTATTGATCCGAATGGTGTATTTAGTATTTTTCAATCTAAAACCTATTCATATACTTGATTTTAGCTTCCACTAAGAATAATAAAATGTTTTGAATTCTCTATTCTAATTTAGTCATCATATTTTGTCAACCTCTGCTCTTCTATATCATTTCTTCTTCAGATTGTTTTAAATGAAGATGGTATCAATCATTGAAAAATTATCCATATTTATCACAATATTTTCTGTAATATAAAAATTGAAAACCACAATACACACTCCTTTTAGAAAATTATATAAAAAAATTAAAAAATAAAAGAACTGGTCAATATAGAACAATGTAGCTATAAGAAAAATGAGGGAATTATAGGCTCCACTTCCAGAACAAGGATGAGGAGCCTGAGTGATAGCACAACAAGAAGGATACTTGCCTTGCACACAATAGACCTGGGTTCAAAAAAATTAAAAATTATAAAACAACTTATAGACAATCCTATCATTTTACTTATTTAATAAAAATTTCATCAAAATATTAATTTATAAATCATATTATTTTGAAAATATTAGCATTGGGTGCTGGAGTGATAGCACAGCAGGTAGGGCATTTGCCTTGCATGCAGCTGACTTGGGTTCGATTCCCAGCATCCCATATGGTCCCCCAGGCACTGCGAGGAGTAATTACTGAGCGCATGAGCCAGGAGTAACCCCTGTGCAAGGTCAGGTGTTATGCAAAAATAAATAAAAAAATAAATAAAATATTAGCATCATAGTATACTATGTTCAGGTTTGGTTAATCCTATGTTAAACTTACCGGATGGTGTAACTTATGAAATTCTTAAACAATGTAGCATATGAACATAAGAATTAGAAATCAGTGAAGCACATGAATAAATAGTACTACTTGAGATGATGAAAAAAGTAAAAGGAAGAATATAATGGTAACCCCATACTATTATGTATTGCCTAATAAAATTATGCCAAATCTACTCTTACACAGAGAAAACTGGAAATTCATTGGGGAACATGTTAGAAATCCTAAATAAATGGTAGAACTACTAAATTCCAGGTTTTACAACTGTATTACAAAAATCTTTGTTTCTTGCTTTGTTCCTATCCAATTAGTGGAGGATTTCAAGATTTTGACACTGATTTGATAAATGTTTAGAAACTACAAATGATAATAATTAGCAAGACACTCTTGAAAAGTACTGTGCTTAGGGCTGTAGAGATTGTGCAATGGGTAAGTCTTTTGTCTTGCAACTGATCAGAGTTTGATCTCAGTACTGCATGTGGTCCTCTATTCCAGGTCAAAAATGAAATCTGTGTGCAGAGCCAGGAGTAATTCCTGAGCTCCAAAACAACCAAAACAACTTGTTAAACAACCTACCTCTTAGGAGAGAGAGAGAGAGAGAGAGAGAGAGAGAGAGAGAGAGAGAGAGAGAGAGAGAGAGAGAGAGAGAGAGAGAGA
>JAOXYA010000045.1:45109878-45122305 GCA_028565675.1 Sorex palustris | reverse complement strand
TGACCGAAATCCAAGCACAAAAATTTGTAAATCTACAACTTTACCTCATGGTGTTTCACTAATTAAAAAAAAAAAAGTCATCATCAGGGCTGGAGCAAAAGCACAGCGAGTAGGGCGTTTGCCTTGCACCCGGCCAACCCGGGTTCGATTCCCAGCATTCCATAGGGTCCCCCGAGCACCGCCAGGAGTAATGAGCCAGGAGTAAGCCCTATCCATCACCAGATGTGTGTGTGTGGGGGGGGGGGGAGTCATCATCCATTTGAAGAAACGAAATGATGAGATTTCTGAGCTAAGAACAAAAGGAAGCCCAAAGCAAGGCCAAGTGATTTTTTGTTCTGCCTGTTCCTTCAGAGTTGTACAATTATCGATTAAATAAACTGTTGGCATCTTAACCACCTACACCACCCAGAAAGAAATGGAAATCTGGGTGGATAGACAGAAATAGCTGGTATTGACAAACGTGGCAAAAAATGAGACTACTTCCTTTTAACCTTTTAAACAGTAAAAAGTTGGACGTAAGTGACCAGTTCATGAATCTGCAATGAGATTAGAACAAGGCACAAATTTACATAAAGTATATCTTCTGATCTTATCATGTTTACATATATCAGATAAGGGAGTTCCCTCTTCTGAAGAAATGTTTCAACATTCCTTGGCTCTGAGCTCAGGAGTGACCCCTGCGGTGCTCAGGGGACCATATACAGTGTTGGGGATGTAACCAAGGTCAGCCACAGGCAAGGCAAATGCCTTACCCTCCATCTGTCTCTCCAGCCCCTCTTACACTATATTTATGCAACCCGCAGAATTTAACTACATGGGACAACACTCTGTTAGTCAAATCTTCTATACAAAGAAACGAAAGTGCAAAGTGGATCTCTCTGACCAAGGGCCCTAAGGTCACATCATTTTTTCTACAACAATGCAAGTTAGCAGTAAAATAGGTAAGACATTTCAAATACAACATGTTCTGATTGACCAAATGTCTTTCTAAACATTTAATGTTGAATACAAAACTTACAAAAAGTGGTGCAATAAGAGCCCCCGGAATCATCTGCCACACTGAAGCAAGTACTACCACATACCTATCCATGAGTAGGTTAGCCTTTTCTCTTAAGTTATTTTCAGAACATTAGGTAGTAAATACTTCAAGAAAAAATGTTTAGAGGCCAGAGCAACAGTACAGTAAGGAGGGGTGCTTGCCTTGCAAGAGGCGACCAGGGCTCAATCCTCCACATCCCATATGGACCCCCAAGCACTGCTGGGTGTGACCCCTAAACAAGCCCTCCCTCCCCACCCCAACAAAGTCTAAAAGCCACCATATTTAATGGTCACTTAAGTGTAGCCAGTGGAATGGACTGATACTTAGTACACCTGGTGCCCTCCCAGTATTTAACGTAGCATTTTTGTGAACCTCTGTTAAAAACCGATACAGGAACTGATTCACTATTTTCCTCTCTAGCATATAAAACTGTGACCAGAATCCATTAATGGATGAATGATCAGATGTGTGTGGTATATATCCCAACATGAAATATTATCCAGCCATGAAGTGGAATAAAATACTTTATCACAGCATGGAGGAACCAGTCAAATACATCCAGTGAAAGAAGTCACACACAAATGAACACATATTGTATAGAATAGGTAAATTGGTACAGGATAAAAATGCTAGATAGTCCAGAGGTTGAAGGGACACGGGAAGGGAGTAACTGCTCAACAGATACATTCTCTTTTGGGAAGGAAATGTTTTAGAAATAGAAATAATTGACTGTACAGTGGATGCACTAAATGCCACTGGATCCTAAACAGTAAGTTTAGTGTAATATGGACTAAGTTTAATTTTTTAAGGAAACTGAAAGCACTTATGTGAAACATTAAAAAAAAAAAAGATGACCAGAACACACACACACATAAATGTTAGAAATAAGGGACCTATAAACAATATCATAGTTTCCATCAATAATGTGGAAACGGAAGAACCGGTTAAAATACAAACTCCTTTTTTGAGAAAATCTGAGAAGATGGCATTCAATTTTAGGATGATTTTTTTTTTAAATCACAAAACCCTTTAAAATTTAAAAAAGTCTTGAAAGCAACAAACTGCATAATTTTTTTTTGATGAATGCCATTTTGAACTAAATTCAGAATTACTGAAAGAAAAATCCAAGTTATCGAATTCCAAGGATCCAAATCCTTCTGGACTAAATTTAAAACATTTTTTCACCGTTGTTCTAAGCTTTGCAATAGAAAGGACCTCTGTGAAATCTAACTCCCCTTCCCACCTTTGTTTCTTGGGTCGGACACTTTAGAGTTTTAGCAAGTCTGAAATGGGAAACACAACAAAATCCTGCCCAAGAGAAAGTCATTACTTACAATTATCCCTGACACCTGCATTCAGAATTTCTCAAACTTTCTGTGCTTGTGACTCACTTTCACTAGAAATTTTTACATGACACCAAGTACGTAGGCACAATACGTATGCAAGTGAAATGATAATAAATCATAAAGAACTCTATTGTTTAAAACACCTCCGACATACCATGACTATGGGGTTGCCACCCAGTTCAAGAAGCTAAGCTTGCACATCGCAGGTATTCTCACAGTTTTCATTTGAGAATGCTTGGACACTGAGAGCCATCATTTAAAATCTCAAATATTTGGAAAAGAAACAAAACTCTTATGTAAATCCCAGGGGAGTGTTATTTGCCATACAGCAATCTGAGTCCTTTTCCACTCTCCAATTACTTTTCCTTTTTAAAAGACCCTCATTAATTACTGAAAGATATATCAGCAATGCCTATGATGGCAATCCAAATTAAAAAGCCCTAACTGTAAAAAAACATGCCCTCAAGTTTATTTTGATTCTTTCTGAAACAGAAGCCCTGGAAGATAGTAACGTGGGAAAGACCCGGCCTGAATTCATTTTTTAAAAACTTACTTTGGGTGACTCTGGGAAGTAAATCTGGCTAATAATCATTGATTTCATCGAACTTTTTCTTTTGCTGTTGTTGTTATTGAGCTTTTGTCTGTTTGGGGGCCATACCTGACAATGCTCAGGGAGCACTCCTGGCAGTACCGGAGGACCACAGGGGATGCTGAGCATCGAATATTGGGGTTGGCTACCTGCAAGAGGAGTGCCTTAACCGCTGCTTTCCTATCTTTCTGGCCCCATCTTTCTTCATCTCAATTTCCTTAAGATGAAAATTCTTTTCATCTTACGATGATCAAGGCATGACACTCATTAATGCGCTGAGCAACATTACACAGAATTCGTGAGAATTAACACATTTATAATTGTTTGGGGGGCGGGGGGTGGGGTTGAGGACGACCAAGTGGCTTAATCAGAAATGAGCCAGAGCCATCAAGAGACTGTGCAACGTTTAAATGATACAAACCAAACCAACTCTGAGTCTGCCAATTTCTAACAGAACAGCACCTAAGGAGATCTCTTTGTCTGGAAATCCATAAACACGGAAAACGTGCCTGTGACACCTCTAGCTCTACGAAGCAAGCGAAGAGTTCCTGGGCGCTGGGATCTCCTGCCCAGCATCAACCCTCACGGAACGTCTAGGGGATCATCACATCCTGCAAACGTGCAAAGACCTGCACCTCGGAAGCACTTGGCACAAACGCGCGACTAATCTCATCGAGCATCACTGCATCCGTTTATTTCTAACTCAACTTTAGAGAGAAGACCCAATCCCAGGCATTCGGTAAACAGTTCGATATGAACCCCACCCACCCCCAACCAAAAAAAAAATTCTCTTACAGTAGAAGGTGGAAAACACACACACACACACACACACATAAATCAAAGCTGGAGATCTCAATTTCCATTCATCAATAACGTCACTATTTAGACCTCGAGTCTCACGTCCCAAACTAAGAACTTTTGAGAACAGCGGGAAAACAAACTGGAGGGGTGGGGGGGTGGCATCTGGGTGGGGGAGGGTGCTGGGATGGGGAGAAGGGCGGGGAGGAAAGCGTGTGTGTGTGTGTGTGTGTGTGTGTGTGTGTGTGTGTGTAAGGGAAGGCTGGCAAACAAGAAGGAAAGCAGGTTCAGCACCAGTGACCGGTAGACACCCAAGGGGCCGGCCGGGTTTGCCAAGGACGCCCCGTTCCGGGGACGAGGGAAACTTTCCCGAGCGAGCCGAGCCGACCGCGCGCCGAGTTCGCGGGCTCCGGCGGGTCCCAACCCGGGAGCGCTCGGCGCACGTTGGCGACCGGACCCGCGGCGCGCGCTCCGGGTCCATTGGCTGGCTCATTCTGTTTGCTTTAAGAAGATAGATTTCCAAAGAGATGCTGAGTGATCTTCCTCCCACCCCGCTGAAAAGGAGAAGTAGGGAAGTTCTCGAAACCAACCAACTTGAATGAAAGATAATATAAAACAAAGTTCTCTTCATGAATAACAATTTTTAGGAATAACTGTAGTGTGGGTAATTTCAAGAAATTGTCTGTTTTATGAAAAATTCAAGCATGAAAACATTTTCTTGCTCAGAAATATTTTATATTTTTTCTGCACTCTGTAATATAGAGAACTAGTTAGAGGTATTCCATATCTTATGAATTTTATGCTCTTATCACTGTATTTGCATGCTTATTTCTGAATCCAGGTGCATGTACATATATATTCTTTTCTAGCTAAATATAGGAGTGCAATCTGTACATTTATTTCTGAATACAGGTGCATAAATATATATCTATTAATTGCTAATCATATATAGGAGTGGTCCAGTGATAGCTAGTTCTTCATATTGATCTCATAATAGTTTACATAAATAGCAACCATCCTTTAGCATGTGTTCTAGCCTCTCTCTTTTTTTACCACTAAAAAAAAATAGAAGTTTCTGAAGTGGAGCAATAGTTCAGTGGGTTGGGCATCTGCCTTGCACACAGCCGATCCAGGTTCCATCTCAGTACCTTACAGTCCCCCAAGCCGACAAGAGATGAGCCCTGAGCAGAGGGCCAGGAGTAAGCTCTGAGCACCGCCTGCTGTGGCCCTCAAACAAACAAACAACAAAAGAGTTTCAATTACACAAGTCTAAGTTTCCTCCCAGGTGAAGACTTTAGTGAGTGCATGTAAATATCATTATCTAAAACAGGGGCATGTAATATCGGAAATTAACAAGGAAAATATTTCATCTCTATAGCTCTTTTCACAGCCTCCTTCACTTCATTGTTCCTGAGGCTGTATATCAATGGATTTAACATAGGGATCACCAAGGTATAAAACACAGAGACCACCTTTTCTTGTTCCAAGGAATACTGGGAGCTCGGCTGAATATAACTAAAGCTTATAGAGCCATAGAATAAGGTCACAGCTGTCAGATGCGAAGCACAGGTGGAAAAGGCTTTGTATCTTCCTGCAGCTGAGCGGATCCTCAGGATAGCAGTGACGATGAAGATATAGGAGACCATCACAGTCAAGAAAGTGATCATGGCAATGACGCCAGAGAAGATCAAAAGCAACAGTTCATTTAGGGACGTGTCAGAGCAGGAGAGCTTCAGCAGCGGAGGGAGGTCACAGAAGAAATGGCTAATGACATTCGGCCCACAGAAAGAAAGTTTCAGCAAACCAATTGTGTGTGTCAAGGAGTTGATGCAACCACCTACACATGAGCCGACGACCAAGACCACGCAAACCATTTTAGTCATCGCTACCGTATAGAGTAAAGGGTTGGCAATGGCCATGTAGCGGTCATAAGCCATTGCAGCCAGCAAGAAGCCTTCTGTGGTCAGGAGGGCTACAAAAAAAAAGTATTGCACAATGCACGCAGAGAAAGAAATTGTCTCCCTTTCCGCAAAGAAGTTCAGCAGCATTTTGGGTGCAAAGACTGATGAGTAGCAGGCATCAACAAATGATAGACAGCTAAGGAAATGATACATGGGAGTTTGGAGCTTGGGGGTTATTTGGATGAGGAAAAGCATCCCTAGGTTCCCCACCAAGCAAATGATATAGATCAGCAAGAAGAGCACAAAAAGGAACACTCTCAGCTCAGGACGATCTGTGAGGCCCAAAAGAATAAACTCTGTCACCTGTGTAAAATTACCACTAGCCATGTGGTTTTTCTCATTACCTGTTAGTGAAAAGAGGAAAGAGGTGGATGAAATACTGCTGTACAATTACGACTGGTAATCATCCCTATTAGCTGAGTGATTAAGGTATTGAAGTCTCTTCCTTGATCATCATCTCAGCTATTAAACAGGAACATTTTAACTAGAAAGTCTCTTCAATCAATATTTATTTTCTCTCCCATTAGCACAGCGGTAGGGTGTTTGCCTTGTGCACAGCCAGCCCGGCCGATCTGGGTTCGATTCCTCTGCCCCTCTTGGAGAGCCTGGCAAGCTACCAAGAGTATTCAATATGCCAAACACAGTTACTGGGCCCATTAGAATATACTATAAGTGGAAAAAATACTGAGGTCTTAGCTTCAGGAAGCATTCTAAGAGTTTATATTAATGTGAGGGAAAACAACTAAAATGAATTTCAATCTAAAATTATAACATCTAGCTTTTGTAGTACAACTTGCATTGGAAATGTAACATGTGAGTCACTGAAGTTCTCTTTTTTGTTTCTTTGCATTTAATGGTTTCTCAGGTCAAATATGTTAACATATAGTAATAAGTTATACTGTACCATTTTCATATATGGGGTGTCTTGGAAGCAGTATTCAAAGGGTTCAGTTCAATACTCAGGTTGATGATACATTTCTGCTTGATTCTGGGGTATTAGGGATGATCAGGACCACCCCAACAATGCTTGGGTTCTTTTGGGCTACACCTTACAGTGATGGGGGTCTTATAGTGTTAGGGCTCAAATTCAACTTGGAACCTAATGTTTGTGCCCCTGGCATTTGATCTATTTATCTATTCATTACCATAGCATTTAAGCCTAAGACTTTTCACTTCCATGCATTAATATTCAATTCATACACATTAAAAAAAATAAATTTGAAGGTGCTTGCCACCGGACTCCACGTCAGGTTGTTTCACTTGGGGTGCCCCAGAGGGGGATGGGTGAGAGCCCTCTCCACCCCAAGGGACCCAACCCCAGCAGCCGAAAACCTCCATAACCCAACTGACACCATGCTCAGGTTGCTCCTCACACACGTGGGCGGAGCCTCAAGCATTAGTGAACCTATTCTTGGACCCCGGCAGCCCCATCGGACACTCCCTACTCATTCTTCAAGAGTACTGCACCACATTTGATGGGCTTCAAATAATAGGCAGCCGATCATAGAGGAAAATATATATATATATATATTTTTTTCACACACACATATGAAAGTTTATATCACTCAATCTTTAACAACATGTTAGTATTATCCTAACAAAAGTCTTAGTGGCCCCTGTCAAAATAGAACAATCTTCACACTGTTTCCTCTACAGATACTTTTTTGTAGCATTTTCAGCAGTTTTTTATAGCAAACAATACAAAATATATTAATTGGGTTGCACTTTGGGGCAGGGATTGGGGCTTGGGATGGTAACATCCCAAGTATGGTGGTGGAAAGGTGTAATGGTGGTGTGATTGGTGTTTGAATATTAAATGTAATCAAATATTGTGAATTACCTTATAAAATAAAAAATTTAAAAATTAATTAAAAAATTTGAATATGCAGCATAAGATCCTCATATCCAAGAACTCAAGAATTGTCATCAGAATTTACAGAGGCACATGCTATTCAGAAGATTGCCCATTGATGGGAGTAGGGGTGAAGTCAGCTGTAGCATGAAACATGGTAAACACCAACTTCAATTGAGAGCCAGGAGAAATAGCAACGAAAGAGGGTGAGGAAACAGTCCTTATATACGTTTTGAGAGAAACAAAAGAAACCTATTAAAAACAAACAAACCTATATGTTAGGCTGAATATAACGTTACTTACAACTTTTTAGTCAATACACACTAGTTTTGACTATGTTGTAGTTGAAGAGTTGAATAAATATATATTTATGTCTATAAAATAACAAACATTTCTCTCTATATATACTTAGAATACAAAATATTTCATAAATATGCATGCCATTTTCTGGTTATTTTGGGGCCAAAACCACTGAGGAAGGGTTTATTCTGGGGCTCTGCACTCAAGAATCACTCCTGGAGGTGCTTAGGTTACAAGAGAGGTGCCAGGGATCAAACCCAGGTCTGTTGCAAGCAAGGCAAGTTCCCTACCCACTTGCCTTATCTCTTCGTCTCTTACATGTCATTCTTGCACTGGGACTATTCTGTGTTTCTCTATCACTCCAAATTTAGTGTACATTCTGCTGAAGTGAACCTTATACAGAAATATTTTATTTTATTGTCTTTGGGGGAAAAGTAAGTTAGGAGAGGCTGATAAAATCTCAGGGCTGGAACAAAATGGAGGCGCTACTGGTGCCCACTCGAGTAAATTGATGAATAACAGGATGACAGTGATACAGTGGTACAGTGATTGTCTTTAGGCTATATTTGGCAGTACTCAGAGCTTATCCTGACTCTGCACTTATGTACTATTCCTGGGGGTGTTAGAGGGAATTATATCAGGTACAGTGTATTGAACCCACATCAGCCATGTGAAAGACAAGTGTGCTGTTCACTATATTATCTTTCCAGCCCAATATTTAAGGATGTTCATAACTTTAGAAGATAATTATGCCAGTGGTGATTTCTTCATCCCTCCACTTGGGAGACTCTATGCCTTCTTTGCAAGTGATCACATAAAAAGAACAGCATTGCAAGAGTACTGGGCTGATAATAAATAAGGATGATAGTAGAGTGGCCACAATGACATGAAAAACTATGGAATATGGAATTATAGTACAACATGTTCTTTTGAAAAAGCATCTTCAGTTGAGTTAAATCTTTTACTTTCCATTTCTCCATTGAGAGTGACAAACATTTTTGCTCCACCTCTTAGCCCTTAATTTCAGTCTCAAATTACAAGTAGCCTTCATCTCTGTCATTTGAAGTATTAAGTTTAAGATGTAAATGACGTTTTATCTGCAGTTCAGTCATTTATTGTATTCTTAACTGACTTGCAAATGTATTTATAAGGAATACTTAAAATAAATGAATTTAACTTACCAAAAGGAAGGAAAAATGTGCACACCTCAGCTCATTTAGGGACTGCAAAGAGTATCCATTTCCGAGGTTTCTCTATACCAACCCCCCCCCCCATGCCCAGGAAAGAAAACAAACCATAAAAGGCAGTTAAATTTGTCTGATGTTCATAGTAATATCTAACTTAGGTAAATAATTTAAGTTAGAAGTAGTAGAGTTGAAATTTAAACTTATCCTTTACTGTGTGAGAATAGAATGCATAGTCTTCATGATTGAAAGAAAGAGCAAAAGGACCAAAAAACCAGTCATGTCAAGATAGGTGAAGATTAAAATTCAGTTATATGTTTGCCTTAGTTCAAATGGGAATGGAGTCCCTGGGGTGCGTTTTCTAATCAAAAAGAGGTAATAAACATATTAAAAGTTCTTCTCTGTTCCTTGAGGGATTTAAGAAATTTTCAAGAATTTAATGACTCCCTTAAGGCATTTGTTTCCTAATGCAATAATAAAAATGAAGGAAATGAGGACAGTTTGAGGAGAATCAAGATATATGATTACTGAATGAAATACAAAAGAACTGATAATGATGCCTGAATTGGAAAAGAATATTTTCAGGTGATTGTGATTATGTTTCTTGAGGTCAACTGCACACACACACACACACACACACACACACACGCATGCACAAATAAATCCAGTTTGTGCAATATCTACTCCAATATTAGTGGAATTTAAAACAGTGGAACTAGACCTGATATAAACCAGTTTTGTTATTTTACTATTTTAGTTACAAATATCAAAGATTGTTATCAAAGAAAATGAAGTTATTGTTTCTCGGGGCTGGAGTGATAGTACAGCAGGAAGGGTGTTTTTCTTTCATCTCTCCAACCTGGGTTTGGTCCCTGGCACATATATAATTGTCCAAGCCCAGACAGTAGTGATCTAGTGATCTAAGATTGCAGAGTCCGGAGTAAACCTTGAGGGCTTGATGGATGTACCACAAAACCAAATTTAAATTAAAAAAATATATATATATACATATAAAGTAATTGGAAGTAATTATTTAACTTCCTTTAAATGGACCAGATCTCTCATCTTTTCAATGTTAATTCCTCTAGTATAATATGAGCCAAGTAAGAGAAAATTTGGCAATTTTTTTGCCTTTAGCTTTCAATAAATCAGAAGGGATTATTATAGCAACATTTCACACTTTTTCTCATTGGTATACCAGTAAGGACAATTCTTATTTAACTTTCTAAGAAATCTCTTTTTTTTCACTAAATATAAATTCTTGAAGTTTATATGCAATGTTATATATGAAAGCACATATTTCAAGAAAGTGATTCAATTTTAATAATAAGTGGATCCCCAAATAACACCTATGAGTTCTATTAGCAGTAAGAACTCATATTATTTTAAAGAGGATATGATTATACTTGGCATTAAGTAATTTATGTAATATATTGAAACACTGTTTTAGAAAATAGCTATCCTTTTCTAATAAAACTTTTGAAGTTTAATAATAATTGTGATTAAAATATGCAAGTTATTTCAAATGTTTATTTAAGAATTTTGACAAATGTGTCAAAATGTGTCAAAATAAAATAGCAAAAGCCATAATATATTTTCTTAACCCTCTAAGTCCTTAATGTTGTCTTTCCAAGAAATTATTTGTCCTTATCTCAATTGCTCAGCTTTATCTCTGTACAGCAAAGTTTCATAAAATTGGCAATAATCAGGGAATGTGTTTTGGCCTGGCATATTTTTTTTCAGAATAATGTTTTCAGAAATGTCCACACTGTTACATAAACTATTAGTTTTATTTCTAAAAATTTCTGATTAATATATCATTTATTTGCTGATGTGTAGTTGGGTTGTTTCTAACCATAAATGTTACATAAAAGCTTTTTATGGACATCATTATCTAGTTCTATAATATCACTATCGTATTTTATTGGTGTTTTATTTCATTCGTCTTTCAATATTTAAAACTCATCAAAATATTTTTAGAAGAATGTGAATATATGTTACGTATAGTGAGTTAAACCTAAAAAATCAATTTTATTCACTTCTGTATAGGGATGAAAATATATGGTCTGTTTCAACTAGACTGTATTACAATGCTAATTATATAACCAGACCACAGATTTAAATGTATGCTAACACAAACTGACACTATTAATTCCAAATGCATGTGGCTTTTCTAATTACTCATAAACCTACTTGAATAAGTTACTGAAGCATATAGTAGAAGAAATAAAATAGTTCTTGCCAGGAAACAGAATTTATTACTTTACGAAAAAAAATACAGTTCAATATGTAGATCAAGAAAAACATGTGAAATAGTTCCTGAGTCCCTGAATGGTAATTGTTGGAGGAACAGAAATAAAATAGAAAATATATAACACTCTTTGATGAGTTATTTTGACCTGACTACCACTATTTAGCTGTAAATGGTCTTCTAAGCTTTTCTTTGGAGTTATTTTAAGACTATTAATCTAGTAAGAACTTCTTTACTGGAAAAATGAATTGAAAAATCTAATTTTTTTGTGAAATGCATTGAGATATTTAAAACATATTTATACAGGCTTATTAAAATAAGACAGCAATTCTACACTCTGAAGTGGCCATCTGTGATAAGCCCATACTTGAACAAATGACTTGCATTTTGCAGAAAAAAATTAACAAGTGCTTCACCACATTCACAACCACAAATTGTTGCGTTGATCAAATTTCATAACATGAACTTGATTCTTTCTGAACTCTTATGTAAGGGGAGGTTTTTGTCTGTGCTACTTTACAAAATTGTTTTATCACTAGGCAGAAGAGAAGGAACGAATGGATAGATTTCCTGCAGCTGAGAATTTTATCTTTACCATTTTTGTTAATATAGTACTAGTTTATAGTAGAGTTGTTGAGTGAGATTCTGTATGGTCTTGAAATACACCCCTATCTATGGTAAACATAACAAAACTCTAAAACTCCAGAATACCTGTTTTTTTTCTTTTTGTGTTCCCATTAATGCTATATTTCCTATCTCTCATTCAAAGACAGAAAGCATTTCAAAGAATGCCAATGAAATTGAGTTCGAACAGTATGCCTCATGTCTACATGGTTCCAAAGTCTTCAGTGTCTTCACAGCTCCAATTGTTGGTGCTAAGCCAGGACGTTAGAACAAGCCTCTGGAGGCTACCCTGCAAGCAGAAAGCAGAACCAAGAGCCCACTTTGAGGTAGATGGGCAAGCTAAACTTTATGAATTCAGGTGATTTGAAGAAGTACAGCATGCTCTCATATGCCTGCCTGGTCATATGTTATCTTGGCAATACAAAGTAGCAGTTTCCCCCTCTCTTACACATCCTTAATCTGGTTTGACCTTCAAGTATCAGT
>JAOXYA010000045.1:44990335-45001120 GCA_028565675.1 Sorex palustris | reverse complement strand
CAAAGTTTCTTTAACCAGTCATCTGTTCTCGGGCACTCAGGTTTTTTCCAGATTCTAGCTATTGTAAAGAGTGCTGCAATGAACAAACAAATGCAGATGTCACTTAGACTATACTTTTTTGCCTCTCTGGGATATATTCCCAGGAGTGGTATTGCTGGGTTAAATGAGAACTCAGTTTCTAAGTTTTTGAGGATTGTTCATACTGTTTCCAAAAGGGCTGAACCAGTCGGCATTCCCACCATGGATAGCTGCTTTTTAAAACTTAATATTTTATCGCCATTTTACAAAGTTTCTCAATATTTTATCCAAGTTCTTTTCCAGTGTTTGTAAATGATTTCATCATTATTGGCTATTACAGTAAAAAATGGGGGCCACATCCAGTGGTGCTGGAGGAGGGTATCTTGGGAATACTTTGAACAGTGCTGGGCTGATGGTTCAGGGCTCAGCATGGAGGTAGAATGCAGATGGTCTTAAGGGTCCATCAGGGTCATACCTTGTGGTACTTGTATGTTGGGCATGGATCAGACTCAGGGCCTTGCACATGCTGAGGATTTTTTCTGCCTCTCTGAGCTATACCCCAGATCTTGACATGTATTTTGAAGAAAAAAGTATCTTTCTTAGCAATTCCATAACTAGGGTATTTTTCCCCATTGCATTAGTCCCACTATTAAGTCCCAATAGGCAATTTTTTATACATATACATATGTGGTTACTTTCAAAATGTCTCCTTTGTTTAATCTTATACATTTACAAATCACTTTTTCTGTTAACCAAACTTTGGACTTTTGGAGATCAACACTCAGGTCAATCCATCTTGGGTTTTCTTAGAGCCTTTTAAATTAAGGAGGCCTTCTGAAATGCTCGTCAAATGAAAGCATCTATTGGTGTATGTGCATTCTTCTGTCCCATGATCTCAGAAACTCACAGACAAATCTCGGAACCCAGTGGCTTTTGGCAGAGATGCATCCAGTCCTTGCAATGGGTTACCGGCGCCAGACTACCCCAGGGAGGAAAGGGTGCTGTCCCTCCGCCTGCTCCCCTTTGGCAACTCAGTGGCTGCCATCTTCCAGAGACCATTGGACAGTCAGTTTTGGGCCCACAGTGAGGAGACACGCAGGGCATCACGGGATGGGGGTGGAGCCGGCCCTTTCCTCCCCGCCCCAACGAGACTCCAAGTCACCATCCACGAACGGCCTCTCTGACTCCTGATCAAGCTGCTTAACAGCCATGATCCCAGAGACTCAGAAACAAATCTCGAAACCCAACAGCTACTGGCAGAAATGCGTCCAGACCCCGTAGTAGGTTACTGTCGCCGGGCCACCCCAGGGGGGAAAGGATGCTGTCGCTCCACCTACTCCCCCTTAGCAGCTCGGTACCCACCATCCTCCAGAGGCCATTGGACAGTCAGGCTTAGGCTCTCAGAATGGCACTGGTGAAGGGACAGGTGTTTCATTGTATGACCGAGACTTACACCCGAAAGCTTTGTAACTGCTCTCATGGTGATTCAATAAATAAAATTATAAAAAAGGGGGAAAAAAGTAAGGTGGAGTTTATGCCCAATTCAATCAGTCTAATCAGTGGCTGAATAAATAGCAATACTCCTATAAGAAATCCTCAATAAAATGCAAGCAAACAGATTTAACACTGTGTTAAAATTATATAAATCATGATCAAGCTGCTCAATTCCTAAAATGCAAGTTTAATTCAATGTATAAAACTCAGTCAATACAGGACCAGAGATATAGTGCAGCAGGTAAGGCTCTTGTCTTGTCCATACCCTGCCCAGGTTCAATCCCCAGTATATCATTTAGACCCCGAGCACCACCAGGAGTGCAGATTCCTGAGTGAATAGACAGGAGTAACCCCCAAGTATCATTGGGTGTGGCCCCAAAATAAACCAAAACAAAAAAGTCAATCAATACAATATGTACAGGGTCAAAATGAAGGGAGAAAAGCCACATGAAGGGTCAGAACAATAGTGTAACAGGTAGGGTGTTTGCCCTGCCCACGACCAATCTTTCAATCAATGGCATCCCATATGGTCCCCCAAACACCACCAGGAGTAATTCCTGAATACAGAGGTAGGAGTAACCCCTGAGCACTGCCGGATGTAACCCAAAAAAGCAACAAACAAACAAAAAAACCACATGATCATTATAATTGATTCATAAATTTTAAAATAGCAAAAACTCACAATAAAAACCATGAAAAACAATCAGGTATAAAGGAAACTATCTCCTGCCCTCCCCCCAACAAATCGTAAATAAAAAAACTCAGCAACTATCATCATGAAAAAGACAAAAGTTTTTCTTCTATAATCAGGGCTTCTGAGCTTGGGAGACCAAAAAATAACTATTATAAGATCTAGCAATCCACTTCAGGTAAGTTAAAAGCAGGATCACAGAAGGTATTGCTATACCATTTCTATTAAACACATAGTCACAATAAAACAAAGAATCAACTCAAGTGTCCATAAGTGCATGAGTGGATAAGAAAAACAAGGTATGTGCATATAATGGAATTTTATTCAACCTCAAAAAGGGGACTCTGCAATACACTATAATACAGACACACCGTGAACACTGAGGTGAGCAGGACAGTCACGAAAGGACAAGTCCTGTATGAGCATACTCATCCAGAGTATGAGTCACGGAGAGGGTCAAAATAAGACAGGAAGTGGAGCTGTACTGGGATATCCACTTCCGGACAGGATGTGAAGGGACAGAGAACTACTGTAAACAGGCACTGAGTTGCTGTTTTATGGGAGGGAAAGAGCAGTGGGATGGATGGGGTGACATGTGTACAACACCATTACAAATGTACTTAATACTATTGAGCTATACACTTAGAAATCGCTCCAGGGATGGAGGCTCAAGTGACAGAACACAGGCCCAGAACACATGAGGCCTGAGCTCAATCCTGGCATTGCACAACCCCTCAAACACTACTGGGTTTAGCTCTAGTGGCCCTAGTACCACTGCATTAAGCACGGCACCCCCGTGCCTAACCACTGAACTGTCAAGCCACATTGCCATCAGGCCAAGCATTGTGGCAGAGGCCCTGGTACCTCATGCACTGCTCGCTCTATTCCCCATAAATGAGAGAGAGAGAGGGAGGTAGAGGGAGAGAGAGAAAGATTATCTTTTAAACAAAGGGAGGGGGCTTGACAGAGCCTCTGCTCCACAGAACAGTCAGAAGATCCTAATTCTCACCCTGCCTCCACTCCCAGGAAAGTTGGGAAGTAAAAGTCAAGAAAAACATTTTGAAAAAAAAAACAGACAGAGAAAGGGAGGGGGGCAATTAGAGGGTTTGAGCCCTGTTTTGCCTGTAGGGAGCCCTGGATTCATCCCCCAGCTCCACTGAAGAATGTCCCTGAGCACCACCATAAAAAATTAAAATATAATTAAAAAGTGGAAGTCTCCTAAGCATGTATCACTGTATCACTGTCCTCCCACTGTTCATTGGTTTTCTCTAGTGGGCCCAGTAATGTCTCCATCGTGAGACTTTGCTGTTACTGTGTTTGGCATATTGAATACATCACAGGTAGCTTGCCAGGCTTTGCCGTGTGGGCGAGATACTCTCGGTAGCATGCTGGGCTCTCTGAGAGGGGCGGAGGAATCAAACTCTGGTTGGCCATGTTGGATTCTTGCAAGGCAAATGCCCTACCCGTTGTGCCATCACTCCAGCCCATCAGTTGCATTAGGTAAATGTTATCCAATGGTCCTTACCTTTCTATGTTTTAACCATCTTATTTAGTTATTATAAAGTGTTTATAATATTTACTTAAATTTAGTTATTATAAAGTGGTGAATACTCTTTTAGCTAATAATTATTTAGTTTTCTTTTGTAAAGGAAAATGGAGGCGTTATTGTGACACTGACAGTGAGGTGTCACTGCTCACTGTCACTGTCCTCCCATTGTTCATCCATTTGCTTGAGTGAGCCCACTCAAATTGTGAGACGTTACTCTGTTTGGCATATCAAATATGTCACGGGTGGCTTGCCAGGCTTTGCTGTCTGGGCGAGATACACAAGTAGCTTGCCGGGCTCTCTGAGAAGGGTTGAGTAATTGAACTCAGGTTGTCCAGGTCGGCCACGTGCAAAGCAAATGCCTTACAGGCTGTGCTATCAGTCCAGCCCAATGAGGTGTCAACTAATAAAATTTTTTTGTTGTTGACTTTGAGTTTTGAATTGCATTTCAATATACTGCACATTGATCACTTTACATGTTATAGCTGTCAAATATATTTCTATCAGAATTCTTGAAACACAATAATAACATAAATACTACATCTGTGTGACAGTACAGTAGATAATTTACACATGATATTTTAAAAAAATATTGTTGCTCTTTTATATATAATATAAATCTTACACTCAGATTTGATCGTCATTTAAGATCAGAACCCAGGTAAACAGTGGGCTAGATTTGGCAAAATTTAGGGAAAGGTAATTCATCATCATTGGATAAAATAATGCTTGGTTATTAATTCTCTTTATCCTAAACCATTTTTGCTTTGGTCTAGTAATATATGAAGAGACACCTGGATAGAAAATATTTATATTTTTGAAATTTTCATTTGTTAATGATTTCAATAGCTACTACTAGTAGTAATGGTCAGACAACCCCTTTGTGATTTTTCTATATTATTTATTTTCTTCTATGTTTATACTTATGACTGTAGTAAAACTATCAAAAATATGAACATAGAGGAAAATAAATAACAACATTGAATCAAAATTCTTGCCATAGCACTCAGAAATTTTAAGAAATTTATGATGTATTTAATTTCTCACAAATATCCTTAATTGTACATTTATTTTAAACTGACTTTAAACCATGAAGCATAAAGAAAAACAGTAAACAAATTGACTGATCAATTTTAGCAGCATCAATTAATCACTAGATTTGAAAATACTTTAGTTGTCAATAGTTCTTTAATTTTAATATAGCACCAATAAACTAAATTAAATGAGTAACTGGCAATGTTTCATCCAATAGAAGAGCATAATAAAAAGGTTTACATCCATAGAAATTGAACTTAAGAATATCTAGCTCCAAACATTAAAATAGTTTCATTTCTTCACGTTTATTCCAGAAAATTCAAGTCACCAATTATGAAAAATATTTAATTGCTTATGTGTAAAATGGTAATTAAAAGTGGTGAAAACATTTTTCTTATTAAATTTAAGTATGATATCTAACATACATATTAAGTCTAAATATTTACATATTTTAATTTCCAATTAACAATATTAAGGGAAGAACTCAATTGTTCTCATATTGCCATAAGTTAGTTCACCGTAGCTGCTAAACCTCAGACACGAGGCCAGAGAGATAGTACAGTGGGTAGGGCATTTGCCTTGCATGTGGCTGAGCCGGGTTCGGTACTGAGCATCCCATGTGGGCCCCCAAGCCCAAAGAGTAGTAATTCCTGAGTGCAGAGCCAGAATTAACCCCTGATCATCACTGAGTGTGACCCAAAATCAAAAACATTAGTTAATAAACTTATTAATTAAATAAACAAACTACCTGCTGAGAGTCTTAAAAAAAAAAACCTGAGACACAGGACAGAAAAAGTCAGGTAGATTAAGATTAATCAATGTTATAAATTTTTCCATCAATCTACTTTTATATGATATATTATTGAGTTACTACCGTTAATTTTTATTTAACTTATGCCTTATTTCTTTCAGATATATAACCTATTTGTGCATGATATACATCAAAGTAAAATGGAAAACCACAAAAACTTCACAGAATTTATTCTACTAGGACTTTCCTATGGTTACAACATGAAGATATTTTGCTTTGTGTTCTTTATATTCTGTTACATTGTCTTATTGGGAGGAAACCTTCTGATCATTATCTCTATTCACTGCAGTCCTCTGTTTGATCAACCAATGTACTACTTCCTTATTTACTTATCTACTATGGACATCTGCTATACTTCCACTGTTACTCCCAAATTAATTGGCGACATGCTAGTGGAAAGAAAGACCATTTCCTATAGCAGTTGCATGGTACAGATCTTTACAATGCACTTCTTTGGAGGTGTTGAGACCTTCATTCTTGTTGCCATGGCTTATGATCGCTGCATTGCCATCTGCAAACCCCTCCACTACATGCTCATCATGAGCAGGACAAGGTGCAATCTCCTCGTCTTAGCCTCCTGTGCTGGAGCTTCAATCCACACCATTCCTCTTTTCAGTATAGCAATGAGTTTGCCCTTCTGTGGACCTAGTGAAATTGATCATTATTTCTGTGATATTTTCCCTTTGCTTAAAGTCGCTTGCACTGATACCCACATCAGTGGTGTCCTGATAATTGCCTTTTCCGGTATATTATCCTTAGTTGTTTTCAGCATGTTACTGATCTCCTATGGCATTATATTGTTCTCTTTAAGGAATCAGTCAGCAGAGGGGAGGCAGAAAGCCCTCTCTACCTGTGGGTCTCATATCACTGTGGTCATCTTGTTTTTTTCACCTGTTATCTTTGTTTACCTTAGACCTCCTACTACATTTCCTGAGGACAAAATATTGGCGCTGTTTTATACCATCATTGCCCCTATGTTCAATCCCTTAATCTACACTCTGAGAAACACAGAGATGAAAAACACACTGAAAAAAGTGTGGTGTCAAGCATTCCTTTCAAAAGAAGCACGGGATTAGTCTGAAAGAGCTTACTGGGTATTAAGCTGTTCAGAGAAAAAGTAAAAAGAACAAAGTGGCCAAGGCTACAGATTTCACATATGACTAAAAGACAAAGGACTTTAAATTTATGGTCATATCTTTAAGAAACATTATTCCTTGTACACAAAAGAAAATGAAATTTAATTCTTTGTATAACATACCAATAATGTTTTTATATCTTGATTTGCCTGCATAATAAAAAACACTTGATGAACAAATTAGGTTATGCTAAGATAACATAATTTGAATATAACAGTTTATTGATCAGTGAACCATAAAAGATTTTACTTCTATGCCTAACTTCATTTTATTGTTTTGGAATATACTGATGAGCTCTCAGGGCCTAGTCCTAGGTCTGCACTTAGGGTTTATGACAAGTGGACTTTAGGTGGTGAGGGGACCACTTGGGATATGGATCCAAACAGAGGTTGCCACACAAACAACAAGTGCCCTACCCACTGATCCTAGCTCTCTTGCACCAATATTTTCATTGTAGAAAATAAAGGGGGAGAGTTAATAGAAAAACATACCCCTAGGTTATATAGAAATCAATAGAAAAAATTAATATTAAGGTAAAATATTTTAGAAAAATAATTATATAATCCTAAAGCCAGTCAAAAAAATATAATTCCCAACAAAGAAAAGTTTAAAGCAGAATAGTATTTAAACTGGGAATTAGGTAGCTTCTATCCTAAAATTTTATTGAGATAATATTGAGATAAAATTTTATTGAGATAAATTTTATTGAGATTTTATTGAGATAATATTATTTTTATTATTGTTAAAAATAACACAAGTATTTCGGGGCAAGGGGGGGAATATGCCGAGACCGACTAGAAGCGACCCGGCCCCCTCTACGCACACCAGTGGCAGCTTCCCCGGGACTCCCTCGCAGGCTGTCATCCTCAGAAGGGGAGGGGAGGGGAGGGAGAGGTGGGTGTCCAGTCTGGTGCCTAAAACAAGTTTCTCTTAACACTGTTTTCTGGTGATAACCAGTCTCCTTACCACTGTTGCCTTTTAAAGTCTCAATAGTCTCAAGCTGTGTTGTTGGTTCCAATCCAATTATCACCAGGGCTGTGTGGGGAAATGCTTTTAAATGCACTCTCATCTTTCTGACTCTTCTCCTTGATCTTGTGTATGTATGCTGCTAATCTCTCCGTCCTTTGGTTTCTTCCTGCTCTTTTGTATCTTCCTTTCTTGTCTTTGCAGCGGGTGACCTTTTGTCTCTGGTGTTTGTCTCTAGTGTTTTGGGGTTTTTTTCTTTTCCTTTTTCTTTTTTCCTTTTTTCCTTTTTTTTTGGCTTTTTTGTACAAAGATTAGTTTCAATAGCCTGTAGTTCCTTTGTAAACCAATTAAAAAAAGTTTTTTTTAATAAAAAAATAAAGAAAAAAATAAAAAAATAAAAATAACACCAAAAAGAGCTTTATTTTTCTAGGCTGCATAAAACAAATGTATTGGCATTTTAATAAAATAGAATATTATGTATTTACACTCAAACCTAAGGAAATGAATATTAAAGTATCAATGTTGAGCCACTCTATTCTGTCTAAATTTTATAACTAAACTGGTAGCTGTTGAATCCAGAACCAAAAACCTTCCTTATTGCACTGAGAGAAAAAAAAAAAAGCAGAAGAAAATGGATCTAAAAAACACACGGTAATAAATCAACAAATAAAATAAATTTTGGCTTTTAGTTCTCTAAGCTGAGCTGGTCTTCTCCCCACCCAGATAGGTATAAGGCCACTTCTTGAACCCAGGACTTGGATTTCTCCCTGCAAGCCCCCCAGGCATCCTCTTAAACCTTGGGAGACAAAGCAGCTCTGAGCCTCTGCCTCTCCCTTTTCATCCCCCAAGCTGAGCTAGCTGGCCTTCTCCCCACCCAGGTCAGTTTATCTGCCACTCAAACTGAACTTGGGATTCTCCCTGCAAGCCCCCAGCATCCCCTCTGACCTTGGAGACAAAACAGCTCCAAGTCTCTGACTCTTCCTTTTCGTCCTACAAGCTGAGCTGGTTTTCTCCCCACCCAGGTCAGTTTATCCGCCGCTCCTCGAACCCGGGACTTGGATTTCTCCCTGCAAGCCACCCAGGCATCCTTTCAGAAGTTGGGAGACAAAGCAGCTCTGAGCCTCTGCCTCTTCCTTTTCATCCCCAAGCTGAGCTGGTCTTCTCTTCACCCAGCTGAGCTCGTCTTCTCCCCACCCAAGTCAGTTTATCCGACACTTCTTGAACCCGGGTCTGTATTTCTCCCTGCAAGCCCCCCAGGCATACTCTCGGACCTTGGGAGACAAAGCAGCTCTGAGCCTCTGACTCTCCCTTTTCGTCCCCCAAGCGGAGCTAGACTTCTCCCCACCCAGCTGAGCTGATCTTCTCCCCACCCAGGTCAGTTTATCTGCCCAGTTTACCCGCCGCTTCTCGGCTTCTCGAACCCGGGACTTAGATTGCTCCTTGCAAGCCCCCCAGGTGTCCTCTCAAACCTTGGGAGACAGAGCAGCTCTGAGCCTCTACCTCTTCCTTTTCGTCCCCCAAGCTGAGCGGGCCTCTCCCCACCCAGGAGAGTTTATCCACTGATTCACGAACCCAGGACTTGGATTTCTCCCTGCAAGCCCCCCAGGTGTACTCTTGGATCTTGGGAGACAAAGCAGCTCTGAGCCCCTGCCTCTTTCTTTTGTTCCTCAAGCTGAGCTGGTTTTCTCCCCCACCCAGTCTTTCTCCCCGCCACACACAAACCAGGTTCCTGTGGTGGGGTGGCCACTTTAGAAGTGAGCGTGGCTTCTGTAGAAGTGGGCGTGGCCTAATTTTTGGCGGGCCAAAGCTCTTGCGGCCACACGTAGTTTACACATGCCAAGAAATCTAGTCTCCCACACCTACAAACACCAACATGAAGAAACAGCATAGATCCCCACCACAAGGGAAGGGAGATGAAAAGTGTCCAGAAGTCTCAGTAGGTGCTACTCATCAAGGGGACATCTCTGGCAAAGAATTCAGATATGAAGTCATGAAGATGTTCAAGCAACTCAATGAAAAAGTCAGACAGATATCCAGTAACATGACAGAAAAAATCGACAAATAACGGTAAGAAATGAGAGCAGAAATTGGAAAGCTACGCACAGAAATGTCATAAATTAAAGATTCCATAGACGAACTAAAAAAACTCAGTTTGTACCTTCAAAAGTAGAATGACCACAGCTGAGGAAAGAATCAATGAGCTGAAGATCAGCTGCACCAAGCCAACAGGCAACAACAAAGAGTGGCAAGGGACATCAAAATACCTCTAGAGAAAATTAGAGTTCTAGGAGACGATTCCAAGAGAAACAACATTAAAATCATTGGACTACCAGAAGCTCAGGGAAACAATCCCAATGAATAAGGAACTCCAAAATGCAGCCATTCAGATTCAAGGTGCCCGAGGGTGCCAGCTAAAAGAGACCTTAACAAAAACACGCCAGGACATATCATAGTTAGAATGATCGATGCCACCTATAGAGACACAATACTGCAAGCAGCAAGGTCAAAGAAGGAAAACACATACAAAGGAGCACCCATTAGATTCACAGCAGATCTATCAGAGGAAACCCTCCAAGCCCAAAGGCAGTGGCGAGATATAGTAAAAAAACTCACTGAAATGAATGCTTCACTAAGAATACTCTATCCGGCTAAACTCTCACTCAAAATTAAAGGAACAGTACAGTATTTTCTAGATAAACAGCAGCTCAGGAACTTCTTAGACTCAAAACCAAACCTAAAACAAGGGCTAAAGGGGCTACGATAAGACAAGACAAACCCTACAAGTACAACAGACCCTTACAGAAAGATGACACAAAACCCAGGACAGTAATATCTCTCAATGTCAACAATCTAAATTCACCATTTAAGAGACACAGAGTGGCAAAATGTGTTCAGAAACAGAACAAAACATGCTGCTACTTACAAGAAACTCCTTTCAACAGTCAGAGCAAACACAGACTCAAAGTGAAAGGATGGAAAACAATCCTGCAAGCAAACAGCTCCTTCAAAAGAGCTGGGGTGGCCATACTAGTATCCGACAACATTAATTTCACGTTGAAAAAGATTAGAAGGGACGGTGAAGGCTATT